>JARFJB010001963.1:1155000-1485000 GCA_036346205.1 Vesta saturnalis | reverse complement strand
GAACAGTACCAAATTATGGCAAACATATTATCTGTCGAAAGCAGCTTCCAGGTGAATTAGTAAGTGATTGTCGTTAAAATTATTTATGAAGTGTATATTAATTTAGAAAAAGATGAAAATTAAAAGTTTAACTTGCTAAATTTTACCTCATTTATCCAAAATACAGGGCAGTAGTAAAAATAGTAATATTATCTACATTAGATAAGATATAATATAGAATTCTCCAAGGAATATGAATATTCCTATTATTATTTATTACTTGGTAATCAAATTTAAACAAAATATTTGAATTTGTAAATTATTCATCTTTTTATGCAGTTTAACATGAATACAAGAACAATGGTTAGGTATAGGTATATTATTCATAAATATGAATAGGTAGTACAAAAGCAGAAAGGCATTACATTTTGGAACATTTGTTTACTGTAATAACTATAATAACCTCGCGTAATAATCAACATAGTCAAGTGCCCTAACATAATAAAGTTACCTGCTCATCAAATCTCGAGGTGTTAATTAATGAAACTGTTCTGGAAAGTAGAATCTAAAATTTTATGATCCAAACGAAATGGTACTTAAAATTTAAAATTGCGAGTGCTTAAAAATAGCTCGTTGCAAATAATCCCAAATGGAGTTTATAGTTTGTACATCCGATCTTTGTTATTTAGAACGACGTTAGGCTTTTTTGATTATCCTAGAATCCTGCAATGCTGTCATCAGCTGTTCTAATATATCAGTTTTCCAACAGTAAATTTTATTGCTGAACGTATACAAGATCTAGACTTAACTGCTAACATCTTATTGCTTACTATGGATTACGAGTGGCTGATCCTGTAATCACAACTTTATTACTACATAACGAACAACATATGGAAGAACACACAGGTTGCCCTTAAAGTTTAGTATAATTTCGTGAGACTTTCACGCCTTGTTTTACGAGTTATTCTAATTAGGATGCATCGTAATTTATTTTTTAATGCCAACAAATTTAAAGGTGTTGTTTACTGTAGCACTGAAATATTGATGGTGATATTTTTAGCTACAACCCTCTCTTGTAAAATTGTCATTTAAACTTTTCTTGTAATAAAAGTCATTTTTATTAGTCTTTAAGGCTATTTTCTTTGAGAAATCAAAGAGCTTATACTTGATGAGTTATGACGTCGATTAGAGCAAATATATTTTTGTTTGGCGACATTTGCTGGTGGCGTTTTGCCACCACAGTGAACTTAATTCTAGACGCTTTGATGTAATTTCCTGTCTGCACTGCTTATCTGCATACGGGAATAGGGATGAGATACATACATACAGTGGAATATTCAAGCGCAGGATCAAGGGAGTGTGGTTTTCCTGCCGTTAGTCAGACATAGATCTTGCTGGGATAATGTACATAATCTTGTGAAGCGATTTTAGCATTTATTAAGTGTTATTTAACTATTCATGTCATAAATAAATTGGTTATTATAAAACCGTTGAGTAACTCCCACTTTTTTAGGAAAAACCTCGAGAGGCAGAACTTCCGACTTGATACCTCGACGAAAAATAATGTATCGAAAATGAATTTCGTATATATCATAAACTATAAAACCAAAGGGAATTAAAGAAACTTATGAGAATAGATTTATATGGATTTCTATATTTCTATAGATAGGAGTATAGGAATTATATTAATCAGAATGAAGAAATATTTTCTCGTTTATAAAAAATGTCATTGATGAACTATTTTTCATTGCATTCGTTACAAATCGTAATGGAAGTAAATATTATACATAACTTTTATGGGCTGTAGTAACTGGAATTGCTAAACTGCCAAGATAAATTCTATAATATTATATTTCAACGTATATATGCACAAATGCTATTTACAGTTTAATAGTGGTGGATATTGTCTGAGTACCATCAATAAGCGCGGATCTTAACAATAAACTATACAAGAAGTGTCAACTAAATTTAGTTGTGGTTTTGATGGAGCGTTAAATTGCACAATAAAATACTAAGCTAAACACAGTGTATATTATTAATGGCGAATAATAACTATAATTTGATTCAAATAAAGTTGGGCATAACTCATTAATGAAGTTACACAAACTAAGATTTAGGAGACGTAAGTCTTCATTAAATCAACAAAGTATCTTTTAGTTAATATTTTTATCGGCAGATGTCTCCACATAAATTTCCATAAAACATCAAAGAAAGTTGAAAATTATTGAATTTTTTTATATTTTAAACTAGAAAAATTATCCATTATATCCACTTATTTTATTGAAAGAGTCAAAAATATTTCGCTGCGACAGTGAATTGCTATAATTTAGGACATGGTTTGATTAGAATTACATACCATCATAATACATAACCTATATATTTGTAAGTAAACAAATACTTTTTTTGTTTATTATAAATTAAATCATTTCAGGTGGAAAAATTGATAAAAGTTGCATTTAGTTTGTTATTCTCACGATTTATATAACAACCCTTCTAGAAGCATAATTATTGTTTTGTAATCGGCATAATTCTTGTAGATACTTTAGGATAACATAAATATCGATATATTTGTGATTATTTCATTCTTGTAGAAGAAAGTGTGTACAGTGTAATGTAGCTCCAAGTTCAACGAAATTATAGATGTTTAATATTTTAATTTAGCACATAGATTAAATAGATTTCATATTGCTCCAAGTTAAATGAAAAGCAATTTACATAAATCAGTACATGTATTCAGTCCAGCTATTGTAGAGTTACCAATAAGTCATGTAAAAATTAGAATATTTAAACATTTAAATTAAAAAACATTATTCACTATCAGTGTCACGTATAACAGCTACAAAAGCTGTTCAAAATAAGCACCAGTTGCTTCTAAAAATTTCTGGCATCTTAAAACAATGTTAATTGTCAAATTTTGTAACGTATTTGGATTCTCTTCAGCCAGAATACGGAGAGGTTGGATACGTTATTCTCGTGTGTCAATTTCAACAGCATAAACAAGCTCTTTCAAAACGCCCTAAAAAATAAATAATTTAGATCTGGACTTCTTGCGAGCCGCGAAACTGGGCCACGACGACCAATCCAACGTCCAGGAAAGTGTAGATTCAACCACTGTCTTGCTTCAGGCCCGAATGAGTAGGGGCATTATCTAATTGAAACCAAATGTCTCTTCTAACAGCTAATGGTACATCTTTCAATAGGTTTTACAAAGAATTGTTAAAAAAGTTTGCATAGTTTTGTGCGTTTAAATGATTCGACAAAATATGTAGTCCTATAAGTCCCCTTCGACAACTACATTAACACTAAATCGAATCTGGTGATTAGTTTGAAATATATGATTAGGATTTTCGTCCTCCCAGTAATGTTTGTTATGAATATTAAACATCCCGTTTCGTGTTAAGTTGTTTCGTTCGTCTATAAAACGTTTTCTATCAATTATGGGATTGGCATCTTGATGGCGAAAGATTCATCTACAAAGCGTTCGACGCGTATAGTCTTCATGAAGCAACCCATGGAGACGTTGAACGTGGTAAGGATGTATACTTATATATATATATATATATATATATATATATATATATATATATATATATATATATATTGTAATGGCTAAATATATCTCAAATGGGGAAAAGAGTTAAATTTATATTTTTTAGGAAATTAAATAAATTGTAATTTAATCTTTAAATGTAATTGTTATGCACCGGACTAGCTCAACATTTCAAACTTGGGGATAGGTTTCAAATTAGCTTCTACGCTTATTTGTTGGCAAAATAAAATAATCATAATTTAAAATTTGATATGAACTTAGTTGCATTTAAAGGTAAAGGTGAAATCATGAAATGTTGTTTATTATATAAATTCCAAATTATAATAAATGGATGGGATGTGAAACATACCTTAGTTAAGCCTGCACAATAACGCATGCGTAGCGTCTTAACTGAATTAAATTGCAGCCTGTCAAAAATGTCAAATAGAAAAATCTTAAATATGTGAGTTTAATTATTTTATAATTGAAATTGAAATGTTGATAAAATAATGAAGGTTCAATTACTTTACAGATGTTTATACCGTATTGCACAAACATGCACACATATGAATGATACACAAATGCAGGAAATTACCAAATAATGGAGACAATTTAAGGGTTATGATAAATAAAACTCACTCACATGTGTATCTGCATACTCCCAAAAGATGTTTTCATTTGGCTGGTTCCATATAAATCTTGGGTAGACTTCTTCCCATATGTGGCCGACATTACTGGTCCCTTGTTGAAAGTGGTGTTGCATATATTTCCAATCTTCAACCAATGTACACCTTGTTGAAGGACGACTTTTCTTTGTGGTAATTGTGAAGTTACTGATAATTGCTTAAATAGCTTCAACTAAGCACTGTGTTTTTAATTATATTTTATTTAAGTGTTGTTTTAAATGTTTATAAAATTTACGATTTAAGAATTTTATTTTAGGTTCGTATAACTTTAATTCAAATTCACTTTTGTTTTAGATCTCGTTATGGAATATCGTTTATTAATTATTATATGTCGCTTCAGAAAAATAAACATCGATTCAGAGAACTGAATAAATTTATTAACGACAAAAGTAAACAAAAAGAAAAACACAACAACCGAAATTTGAACACGTACATTGAATCGAAACAAAATTTTATTATAATTGAAAATTATATCGGTAACCCAACTTTTTATATTAGATCGTAGGTTAAAAACAATTGTTTCTGATTTCTCGGCTCTTCACTAACGGCGTTTCAAAATTTCCGATAATAACGTAACTTAAAACATGTTAACACAAAACACTATCACACTTTGACCTTTTGTTAGAAAAATAAAAAATTGGAAGAGCGTGAAAATTCAGAAGCAATTCCTTATATACTATTCTGTTAGCTATAAAAATTTTAACTTTTTCTGTACCATACAAACACAGTAACCAAGCCTCTGATTGGTTTAAATAAATTTGAAAACTTAACTAAAATACTAATTATACCATAACCTTCTTAAAATACTTCGGAATTACATTTTGATAACAGAAATGGAATCTGTGCAGAATTCCGCACAAAACGATACCTCACGAGCCATATATTGCTTCAAAATTGTACGATTTGACATATTCTAATCTAAATTTACTTATATCTAAAAAACCCTAAATTCTACACCTAAACTAAATACATATTCGTGATCTACACGAAAAACTGAATTAGAATACATTTATTTAAACTCATATATCTTAATTTTAACGGAAAATTCTTTTTCATATAGGAAATTTATGTAGTTAACCCCATTTTCATAATTTTATGTTTATATAGCTTGTACAATGTAAATCTCTACATGAAAACGAGGGAATCCTCCTATTAATTACTCTAATAATTTATTTTATGCTCAAATTATTCTATAAAAACTATAAATCTGCAAGAACCTTAAAATTAAAATTTAACCTAACTTTATACAAATATACTCATAATTTGCATATACAACGTCCAAATTACTTAAAATGTTACTCTAAGATGTTGTTAAAACTGTCTTCAACATCAACATTGTTCACTTTTATTGTATTGTCTAAAACTTTGTCAACTCAACAATCCATATTGTTAAACACACTTGTTCAGAATTTTTACACAAAAAGTATTTATATGTAAAATATCCAAATGTAAAATTGTTGTCTATATTGTCTTTAATGTTTACAACGCACTACTTCTTCTGCTGCACTTTTTTGTACACTATGTTTGTGAGTGAAAACTAAACCATGTCCGCACCATAACCCTTTCTTAAAATTTAAATCTTTCCTGCTTTGTAACTAACTCAATACATGTTCTAGATATAATTATAAACCTAATCCGTGTGATAAACGTCTGTAAGGTTTCTAAAATGCCAAAATACTTTGAATAAATTGTGAATTTAATAAAATATGTTCTACGAACTTAATCGTACTTACAAATATAACTCCTTTTGACCTTCCTCACATGCTCCTCATATAGCCCAATGCTTTTTATGATTAAACAAACTTGTGAAAATTTCACCAAGCCTGTTTCGTTAAATCAAAATCAATTTCTTTCACTCGTCTAATATTTTACTTAATGAAATGCAGTGTAAATATATTCTAATTTATCTCAATTTGCCCACTATAAGGAATACAAGCTTATTCACTCTAACCCCTGTCTTAAATCTATATCTAACCATCTCAATATATATATATATATATATATATATATATATATGAAGTTTAGGGGAAGTAACGACCGTAGTTATTATAAAAATATGGTAACGGGATGCGGTCTAGTTAAAAATGAAAACGACTCTTCATTTAATTCAAGCTTTCGAAATGTAAATAATATAATATAATATAATAATAAATAATAAAGTATATATTGGACAAGCATCACAATGGCTTAAAACAAGACTTACTCAGTATAGAAGTGACTATAAAATAGGGAAAAATTCTTGTGCTTTAGCAAAACATAGTAAAAACATCAATCATATTCCAAATTTTTCTAAAGTTAAAATTTTAGACACAGAAATTAATCATAGAAGCCGACTTTTCCTTGAAATGACTCACATATTCAGTACTCAAGATACTTTAAATTACAAAACTGATCTAGATAATCTAAGCAACAACTATTCATATATTCTGAGTACTAATTTTAATTGATTCAGTACAACATGTTACATAAATCATATCTTCTAAGAATTTTAGTTTGTAACGCAGTAGGTATACATGTCAATTTTTTAAATTTTGAAATACTTCAATTACTGTCTTCTTTTTAAGTTGTGATTTTAAATTGTAATCAATTCTTCTGTACAATAATGTTAGTTAGTTTATAATTCTCGCATTTAGTAAGTAGTCTTTATGATATTAATGGATTATTTCTCACATGTTCATTTTACACAGATTCCTGATGAAGAAATAAAGTATTTCGAAAGCTTGAATTAAATAAAGAGTCGTTTTCATTTTAACTAGACCGCATCCCGATACCATATTTATATAATATATATATATATATATATATATATATATATATATATATATATATATATATATATATATATACAGGGTTATTACAAATGACGTTCCTGATTTCGATTGCATATGTCACTGGAATATTATGTTTTAAAACCATTTTGGTTGGTACCGCTGGAAAGAAAAACTCATAAAGTTTTGTTTACATTGATTTCGGTATGTATCAGTTGTTTCTTAAGTCCATTGTTGACAGTTTTGTGCAATGGCTAAATTTGAAAACAAGAAAGAATTTTGTGTGCTAGATTATCACGTTAACCAATCAGTTATTAGTGTTCAACGTCACTTTAGAACCAGATTTAATGAAGATCCTCCTAGCAATCACTCTATTCGCAAGCGGTACTTGAAGTTTAAGAGAAATGGCTGCATTTGTAAAAAGAAATCAACTGGAAGGCCGTCAGTGAGCAATGAAGTTGTGGAGCAGGTAAGGGAAAGTTTTACCCGCAGTCCACAGAAATCTACTGTTAAATGCAGCAGAGAGCTCGGTATACCACAGCCAACAGTTTGGAAAATTTTACGTAAACGTATTAAATTCAAACCTTACAAACTTCAACTGCTTCAAGCATTAAAACAAAATGACAAAGTTAAAAGACTCTTTTTGTGAGAGCATGCAAGTCTTGATTGAGGATGAAAACTTTTTACAGCGTGTGGTCTTTAGTGATGAAGCAACGTTCCACTTATGTGGTAAAGTAAACAGACATAATGTAAGAATATGGGGCTCAGAGAACCCACACGCTTACATTGAGCACGTGCGTGATTCTCCTAAAGTTAATGTGTTTTGTGCTATTGCTTACAATAAACTGTACGGGCCTTTCTTCTTTATTGAACAAACAATAAATGGAATGGTTTTCTTGGACATGATGACGGAATGGCTTATACCACAATTAGAGCAAGATTCCCCAGATTTCATTCTGCAATTGGATGGGGCACCTCCACATTACCACTTGGGTGTTAGGGCTGAACTTAACAATCTGCTACCTGAGAGATGGATCGGGCGCGTTGGTCCAAATGATGGCGCACTCTTGAACTGGCCTCCAAGATCTCCAGATATCACCCCCTGTGATTTTTTCTTGTGGGGATACATCAAAGATAAAGTGTATACACCACCATTACCACAGAGCATACTTGATGTCCAGCGACGGATTGCCAATGCCATCGAAACAATCAATCAAGAAACTCTCGACAAGGTATGGCTAGAGCTTGATTACAGGCTTGACATCTGTCGTGTCACAAGGGGCTCCCATATTGAACATTTGTAATTCTGAATACCTGTTATGAAACTTTTTGAGTTTTCCTTCAAATGTAACTATTTTTTATATTTGTAAAACGAATAAAACTCGATTTATGTATGCTTGAAATCATGAACATCATTTGTAATAACCCTGTATATATATATATATATATATATATATATATATATATATATATATATATATATATATATACAGGTATGGCAAATATTATCGAGGGTCAGACTTATAATAAGTAAAACAAAGACAGTACAATCTGTTCACGTGCTAAGTGAGATAAAATACACAACAAACTAAAAGCGCTAATGCCATATATGCGTCTCTTAAATAGGCTAGTATCAATGACATATTTAATTGCGACTGTCAACGAAAATTGAAAATCAGTGTTTTTGCAAGTCCGACACAATGCTCATGTATTCCACTGAAGATAAAATACAGATTATTAAGTGGTATTATTCAGGAAGCATTGCACAAGAAATAATGGACAGGTTTGCTTTTTCCTTTGAAAACAGGCCAATTCCATCAGAAAGTACGATTATGCGTACTGTTTGTAAATTTGAAAGATGTGAATGTTTAAATAATTGTAGAAAATGCAGTAGCATTGCTAGTAATGATGGTGAGCATACTGGTCGTAACTTAAACGAAGAGCGCAAAACTCCAAGAGGTTGCAGTGTGTAGTTTAGCAGAAACTAATTTTTCGTGCAATAGTACACAAATTGCTGAAGAAATGAATATTGAACCAAGAACAGTTCGCAGTATCGTGAAAAGGAATAAATACCATTGCTATAAGTAGCAAACTACACAGGAAATTTTTCCAAAAGATTGTGAAGGTATAATGAAAACGAAAATTTTATTGAAAATATTTTGTTTACCGACGAGTGTTCTTTTAACTTACATGGCCATCACAATCCGTCTGTCGCTGTTGGTTACTCTCGGGAAAACAAACACATTAGTATTCCTTACCAGACACAATACCCCAAAAAATTTAATGTGTGGGCAGGAATTTTTCCATAATTGGTCCATTTTTTATCAACGGGAACTTGAATGCGGACAAATATTTAGAACTGTTGAGAAACCAGATAGTTCCACGCCTCAATATAAATTTTGATGACATTTGGTATCAAGAAGATGGCTGTCTTGCTCATACTGCAATAAGAGTTCAACAGTTTTTGGAAACTACGTTCCCTGACCCTATTATTAGTGGAAAAGGTACTATTAAATATCCTCCTCGTTCACCTGATATCGCGCCGAACGATTTTTTTGTTTGGGGATACGTATCCCAGCAAATTTGTGGGCACACGCATGAACGTGCTAACAATTTGTACGAACTTCGTGTCAAAATTACAGACTCTTTAAACAGCATCACCCAAGAAATGTTAGAAAACACTGAACTGAATTTTATCACAGATTGGGCTACTGCCGTGCGCAAGGTGGAGGTTTTTTCGAAAATTTTATAAAGTAGAGTTTTGAAAAAAAGTGTATTCTGTTCATTTTCAAAAATAGTTGGTTTTTCAATAAAAATTATGATGCTAAAGTTAAACCTTAAACTATCAATGCAAATGTTAACGTTCTTGTTTGTAGCTCTCGTAAGTTTCTTCTTGGTTCTTCTTACGAGTAGTAATCGAATCATGTCATAAATTCGCAATTAAAATAAACTTCGATATTTAAGGTATTATCATGTAATGTTTAAGTGTAAAATATTTACTTAATAGTTTCAAAGAACCCGTGACTTTTCAACATCATCTTAATTGCTTTGGTTTCGTTAGAAATGTTGAAGCTAGATTGAAGGAGACTTAAATTGTTCATATTTTGTGCCTACATGCAAATATGTACAAGTGGCAACATCGGTAAAGTTATCTCTCTCTCTCACACTTTTGCTTATTGGGTTTCTTTCTAGCTTATTAGAAGTCAACGCGCAAGAATGTTTTTCCATACCTGTATATATACTAGCCGTAAACGACGCGCGTTGCTGCGCCTAATGTGTGTGTGTGTGTGTGTGTGTGTGTGTGTGTGTGTGTGTGTGTGTGTGTGTGTGTGTGTGTGTGTGTGTGTGTGTGTGTGCGCGCGCGTGTGTGTGTGTGTGTGTGTGTGTGTGTGCGTGTGCGTGTGCGTGTGCGTGTGCGTGTGCGTGTGCGTGTGCTGTGTGTGTGTGTGTGTGTGTGTGTGTGTGTGTGTGTGTGTGTGTGTGTGTGTGTGTGTGCGGGTGCGTGCGTGCGCCTGTGTTTGTGTACGTACCTGAAATGTGCTTTAGCTACATTTCATTTCTCCTGGAGTTAATTAGATTTTGGGAGAAATCGAGCGACGGAGATATATATTAGCGACAGTTTTTGAATTTTATCAAAAATTTCTGAAACAGCTGCATATTTCAAAGTTATAAAAATACCTAGGTATAGATGTTAAACATATCAATTAATTATATTCTGTGAAACTTTTTGATACGAAGGGTAATTTGGAAAAAAAATTCCTAAGGAGGAATTAAAATTTTTTAAATATCTGAATAACGATGTAAGAAAATGTGAAAACGTATTTTTAAGATAATTTAATTTCAGATAACTTTTCTTTATAACGTATTTTAATACGAAACCAAAATGAATTAAAAATTAGTTAAATGGGATGAAAAATGCTTAAACTGTATTATCCACGTTTTCATAGAAGGAGCGGCTTTGAAATTTTTTTCAAGGTAGCATCTATCTATCTATCTGACGTGATGTTTTAAACGCCCATCTGACACAGATTGCTGTTTTGTTGTTTACAATGTTGCCTATTTTCGTTATGAACGTATTAAAAAAGGGGTATTATCATTCTCTTAAAAATACTATTATTAAATTTATTTTATTTACATCAATGTCCACTTTGTAGGTTAGAAGGTCGTGTGTTGTTCCACACTAGATATTTTAAATACTAAGACTTTGTCGCTCATAAATTTTGACAATTTTGTGGCATCTCAAATAAGCACTTTTTCGCAAAAAGTGACAAGGTTTGTCGTTAATGCCATTTTTGAAAGTCTGAAAAGTCGTTGTGTCGAATTTGTGCTTGAAAAATTTTGCATCATTATTGTTTCCTAGTTTGTGTTCTTACTTTTATTGTTCCTTAATTTTTCATAGTATAGTTTTTTCAGCTTCGTGCTTATTGTTATGCGATTAATAATCGTTTTGTGTCGTTACTTTCTCGGAGATATGCATTTGATATTAGGCGAATGACTGCAATTCTCTTCGAACTACTACTTTATATGCTGAAAGTTATCCAGCTTAGAGACATCCCGATGCTAACATTTTTCGACGGCTAGATCAGCACTTGAGGGAAACTCGGAGGTTTGCACCTTTTGGTGGTAACAGGGGTCGTCCATGGTACCCGAAGTGAAAGAAAATGTATTATACGAAGTGGAAAATGAACCCGAAGTACCCGCTCCGTTGCTCGAAGACAATATCAGCTATACTTCTTGTTCATCGAATATTAAGGAAAAATAGTATACATCCTTATCTCTTTTCAATATATATATACATATATATATATATATATATATATGGCTTGAAATCTAAAAAGGATAAATTTGATTTTATTTGGTCCGCAAAAACTAAACGCTTGAAAAGCTATTACATTTGAATCTGACATAGGTGAGTTGAATATCTAGACCACGAGTGATTTTTGGTGGAAGTCGACTTGCGGGGTAAAAAGTATAACGAGCGGATCTCAATATCTTAAACTCCATAGAGTTGTTTTTTTTTCATTTATTTATGTACCTGGAATCTTAATATTTAGCACTTTTAGCAATGTTTGATTAAAAGGAAGTTTTTGGAGTCGAGACAAATGACTTTTATCAGTCAAAAATTAGAAATTTAACTGATGATTTGTGCGAAAGGTGTAAGAGAGCTTAATGTAATTTTCTTTATTCCCTAAGAACTCCAAGTTTGAGAAACATTGTGTGCAACTGGCGTAAATGTTTAAGGCTTGAATGTGGTACACCTCAGTGATATCTAGTGATGCTGGAGCTGCGGGGTAATGAGTATGAGGTGTAAAATTTGACATAAATGTTTAAAACCCAAGTCTGCACCTTAAGATTTCTGTTGGTGAATCGGCGGTTTAAGAAGTAAGAGGGATGAAATTTATGTCCTTTCGTACACCTTAGATCAAAGCTTAAAATACAATTACATTAAAAGTTAACAAAAAGTTTGATAGAATCTACTCGAATAATAGAAGAGAAAATGTTTTTTTGTACTCATAGCTTTAAAAGATGTATTTTCCGGTTACTCCCGATGCACGGAAATAGTTATTATCGTAACAAGTGCGCTGTTTACACATTTTTTGGTGCGAGGCCGTTGTTTTTACGCGAGGCGTAGCCGAGGGATAAAATATAAGGCCGAGCCTTATGTCAAATTAAATACATAAACAAAAAAGTTTATGTATTTAGTTATATACCACTTTTTTGTTTATGTATTAAAAGTAACGATTACACGCGACAAGGCAATGTTTTGATATAATTTTTGATATTGATATATATTTATTACTATTTGTTAGTATTTTTCATTTTAAAACAAATAATAATTAAAATGTAAGCCTTACTCAAAGCGCACGTACGTTAGCCGCTCAGTCATAACTCGATAAGGTTAATAAATGCAACCCAACCTCAAATAAATGCCAACCGATAACACAAGAAATAATGGTTTTATTATTGAACAAATTAACAAAATGGTAGGTAAGTAATTAACTAACATCAAATTAAAAAATCTTAATGTTCTTCTGCCGATGATCACGAAGAAAATCCGCACATCTATGGTGCAGTTACTACAATCTTTAATTTCTATCCCTGGAACTGATTCAACGTTCTGTTGTATAATTGTCGGAGGACACTTGGTTTTATCTGTGAATAATGAATGTGATAGATGATGTTGATAGGCTATCTGTTGCAAAGGCTGCAGTGCCTGCATTCTTTTAGATAGTTCAATTTTATTGCGTAGGGAATCTTGAATGTATGATTCACAAACTGCTAATGATTTCCATCCCCCAAGTTGTTTCATTTCAACCAACCCCTCTCCACGATTTGCCAACAAGGTTGCTTCTACCAGTGGGTGTCCATGAATGTTCAAATTTCAAGTATTGAGCAATTTTCATTGGGATTTTTCCAATTGTGTTTATGCCCAGAAATGCTTATACATTTTCCATTAAGGTAAGTTAGGAAAAAGCGTAAATGGTTTGCTTTTCTCATATTGTGATATTTTTTTAGCTTATCGATCCATGAAGGGTTTGTGATGGCAAACAACCTGGGAATGCCTGTGTTGGTTTCTGGAATAGTTACTACTACCACGTAATTTCGAAACTCAATGTGAGCAGGCTTCATTTTGCACAAATCTTCCGTTCTTAATGCACCAGAAATACCTAATATTAAAGCTATCTAAAGGTAATATTTAAAATCTTAATAAAACCTGTACAAGTGACGAGTAATTTATTACCTGCATCAGGTAGGACGAATCAGGTGCTTCATGTATAAATTTGCAGATTTTTGAGGTTTGTTGTGTTCTGTCGCTTTTTTTATAAATGCAATTAAATTATAAAATTTTGAAATATGGACATTTTCGTAGACCATTAAACACAATTTTATCATTGAATAAATAGCCCGCATTGATTTTTGACTTTGTTCTTGGAAAAAGACCAACATACAATTTTCCGTAAATTTTGTTACGTTCTTCTCCTTACACCAATCAAGAAACTTCTTATAGGCGGTCATATACCTCCCTTGACTTTCTTGAGGAAGCAAATTCAATGCTGCCTTAATGGCTGCTTCTTTAACATCAGGTGGCGTCAGAATTTCTTCGGAATCACACATTTTTCACAAATTTAACAAAAATAATTTTAAAGAAAATGGCGACTCAACGTTTGAATGTTTGTTGACATATAACCATAACAACAATGCAAAATTACAATGCCGGCTATGCTACCAATCCCTTTAGAATTAAAAAACCAAACAATTTAGCGCAGTTGGTTAGCACGGTACTGTAGCAAAGTACAGGTCGTAGGTTCAAATCCTACTCGAGGTAAACTTTTTATTTATGTATTTAATAAAATTAATAATAATTTTAATTACATATTTACCTTTGAACTTACTCGTTCATAAGAAAATCTTATAATAATAACTTAATATTAGTCAAGTTGCTTTGGTATGTATGAATCCTTGCGTAATTGCAGGTTCATTTCCATTAATTTACATCGATTGGGGTTTGTGCTTTGATAGCGCAGTTGGTTAGCGCAGTACTCTAGCAAAGTACAGGTCGTAGGTTCAAATCCTACTCGAGGTAAACTTTTAATTTATGTATTTAATAAAATTGATAATAATTTTTAATGTTGAATTATTTGTTTTTAATTTTATTGATTTATTCGTTACAAAAAACTGTGTACCTAACTTGTTCGGAACATATTTTCCCGAATTCACACTAAATACAGCACTCCCTACGGTCGTACTGCAAACAAAGTGCTCATGCCGGAAAATTAACTTTCCGAACTAGTTAGGTAAATAACTACTTCAGTTCGCTGATTCAAATTTTTAATTATACTGTTTAATTGGAAATGATAGTAATTTTCATGATGTAAGTACTAATGTATAATTTCTATTTGTTATTAATTAAATTAAATACTTATGATATAATTGGAAAAAAATGTACTTTACCTCCACTGCTTCCCATGGTCTCTTTACCTAATTTAAAATAATATTCATTGCTGAAACTATCAAAAATATACAAGGAACAAATCAAACCTACACCGCTAATACGAGTATAAAACCGTATAATGCAAAGCGTTTACTACATTTCTTGTAAATTCGGATCAATAGAATTAAGCTCGTATAGGGATTCAAGGTAGTTGTCTAGCATTTTGAGGTAACTTAATTGTTTTATATATAGAAAGTTATTACTGAGTATAATAGGTATACACGCGTACGTTTTGATGGTAACGTATTATAAACCCTAACAATAGCATTTGAAAATAATACATCGTCTTTGATATTGCGATCGCAAAATGTTAAAAAGACCAAGTGTTCTATAATACTAAAAAAAATAGTCAATAATACAACTCTCGGTTCATTGAAATCCCATAGTTCTTTACAACAAAAATCGTTTTTGCGGTTTATAGTTCCTGGCAATATTCTCGCGAAGTCCTGTTATTTATTGTGGAAATACGAGAAGCAAGTATTAACTGCAGCCGTATGGCAACGAATCCAGAATCTGAGATTTTCTGGAAAGACTTCAAGTACTAATTTCTTGTTAACCACACATTCTGTTATATGTGCACATTTATATCTGCATTAATAATAACTCGCTAATAAATAACAAAAGCTGAACACACTCATACGTATCGCGTGTTAAAACCGTATATTAGATAGACGTTATCAGTTTGCAACATAATTTATAACTTCATTATTAGAACTGTCTGACCGTCTAATACAACATCAACTTTTTCTAAAGGGGATACAAATGGTATCCAGCGGCACAATCAGGGATATAATAGTTGCTAAGGTATGGATTAACCTAGTTTTTTTAGTTCTGTGAACAGTTTAAATTCTTGGAGAAGTACATTGTTACATGCAAATAAATTGTCACAAATAAATAGCGAAGAGGTTGAGCTTCCTAGCACATAAGGCTGGAGACATAAAATATATATCAGCATACATTATGCAAATGTTGAGAAAGAACATTGAGAAAGCTGCAGGTCTCGCCTAGTTTTTCTTGTTTTTTTTTAACAAAAACTTTTATAATTTATAGCCAAATTTAGATTGCTCGTGATATACGAATATAAAAGCGCTTTGTTTTTCTGTGGCAGTATTCATTTACGAACATATTTTGCCATTTTATTTCAAATGTTGTCTTTATTACAAATATTGTGCTTGTTGAATGGAAATTTTACGATGTTAAAATATAGTTAAATTTTCAACATGGTCCTCGTGTGCAAATGAAAACTGTAAAATAACGCAGCATACATGATGTTTTAATTAGATTTTATTGCTTTACCGCACTAAAAGGATGTATGCAATACAAAAATTCAAGGTGTATAATTTGGATTGTTCCTAAAGCCTGAAATTATTTATGTTGTGCTTTGCTAATCAATGAATACCATTCCTATAATATGCAGTTATGTCTGTTAAGTGCTTTTATTCGTTTAACTTAATTTAACCGAGTTAACAGTTTATGTAGAGTCCAACACAAAGTACAATAATGATAAAATATAATATGTAGATTAGAGTGATGTTTGGTGGTGCACTGTTCAAGAGCCTTATTCCTTTTCAAGGCATGTATGTTTAATGGTATGCCTATTGACCTCATGTTTTGTTGTTGGTGGATTCCAGAATAAAGTCCTCGTATGGATGTTGTAGTTAGTTTGTGGTGTGGTGTGGACTTTCTTGTTGTTGCTCGGCAGGTGTAGCTGTTGAGAGCCCTTGGATATCTTAAATACAAGCAAAAATGTTGTCACGTGTTTAAATGGGAAGCGGAGGAAAAAGGAAAGGGTTCTGCATTCACCTACAGATAGCACAGAAACCGTCTAGCACAGTACGGTTCGGGGGGAGGAGGGGCAAAAAAATTCTGGAGTAATATTAGACGCCAGAAGTCGCTCCCCAAAGTTACGTGACCCCGACTTCTGGATAACGACGTCTAAAGAGGTGAATAGGGAATTAAAGGAAAGGAGACAAAAAGGGAGAAGAGAGAATAAGAAAAAAAAGTTGTAGTGTAACGCAAACATGTAATTTTTAAAATAAGGGTAGATACAGAATCAACCAAATAAGATGAAATGAAGTTAAATCTTTGTTTCTTTTTATTTTCTCTAACTAAAAGTAAAATCATAACCAATACGGTTAACACCCAAATAGTCCCAAAAAGAAATTAATCGCAACGTTCGCAAGTACAGAGGGTTTTTACATCAAACCCAAAAAAAGTTATAATGCAACATTAATTACGTTTAACTTTCGGAAATGAAAGAGAAAGATCTTTCATTACGCAGAAGCTGAAAGAGAAACATGTACATACGCTAGACAAGCGTTTTAATAAC
Organism: Vesta saturnalis; assembly: GCA_036346205.1. Taxonomy (NCBI): domain Eukaryota; kingdom Metazoa; phylum Arthropoda; class Insecta; order Coleoptera; family Lampyridae; genus Vesta; species Vesta saturnalis. The sequence continues at coordinate 1,467,716 of JARFJB010001963.1, read as the reverse complement.
CAAAACTTACTTAACGTACACATGCTGTGGTTTCACAACAACACCCCAAAAATTATATGAAAGTTAAAATATTCGTTATTCACAAATTATTTACAAAATTTTGTCGGAAAGGCCCCTTTATTTTGTATAGTAAATAGGTTAATTCGCAGCAAATACTGGAAAAAAAAGAAAGAGAGAGACAGGCAACTGAACGTTCCCACTAAAGTTAAATATAAATACAGTAAAACTGAAATGTTAAGTGTATATATATATATATACATATATATATATATATTATAATTAATATTTAGTGAAATTTAACGTGAAACAGCTACTGTCGCACAGCTCGGCAAACAAATTGGTTTGTGCGCAGTTGACCTACTGTCCACTATAACAACAACATGGACGCTATCTTAAAGTGAGCATGGGTGTGGTAAACAATTTCTATCAAACAGTATTAGGAATTATAAAGTAAACGTTCTGAAGATCACTTAAATACAGATCAAACTAATAATTAAGTAGGTTTATTATGCATCGGTAAAATTGTAGCAGTGGTTACTTCTACTAACCACGTTCACTTGAGAAAGTTCATTGATATCGTATTGAAGTTAGTGTAGACGAACCGAATCGGCACGAAGGTATTCGTAGAACGTCCAATGAAAGGATGTAAATTTAAGTTCCCGGCCTGGTTACCAGTTTCGCACAGGCGGGGTTCAATTCCAGCAGTAATACAACTTCTATAGAGGACAAGTAGCTACGATTGCAGAAATACAGAAAAGAAAACTCTAAAAGGAATGTTACGTAAGTATCATATAAGGTGAGATTAACGTCAATTACACCTAAGATTGTAGGCGGGCACACTGAAGTGGTATGAAATGCCTTCCGCTGGTCGATCGAATGATCCGTAATTTGTTTATGGTTATACGCTTTCAGTCGCTAACTGAAAGTTAATAGCAAATAAGAAGACCTACAATTAATTCTTCAAATTTATATCCGAAATATCACCGATTAAAGAAATATTGGTTCAGAAATTTTCCGTAGCTCGTAAAATGGCGACCGCAAAAAGTATACAAGAAATGTAGTACGTTTTTCAAAACCAAAATTTGTTAGTTTTGATTTCTTCGTTACCGATCGGTATTGAATAAATATATCTTTTGTGTTTGAATTTCCTAAAATCCTGCCCTCTAACGGGAGTTTAATAAACTAACGAAGTTATCTGCTATTGAGTGTATTTAAACCTTTGGGGATTCGGCCATTTGCCCATATGTGCCGTAAATATGCACTGTCGTTCAATAAAAATTTAATTTGTTTGATTTAAATTGCTTTATATAAGGGAATATAATAACAATATTTTAATAAAAGGAATTTCCAACAGTGTGAAGTAATTTTAAGTAATTCATCATCCGCAATATGCAAGATTATTTAGTTAGTTTTCACAGCGTCCAATCTTGGTACAGAGGTATGTTTAGTACGTTAGTACTAGTTTATTCATCACATTTTGCACTATGATAGCGATGATATCATTGAGAGATAGTAAAAAGGATTAATGCATCGTGAGTAAGTAGGAAGTAAGTAGGTTTAGGACAGGAATTGTTCAAATCGGGGCGCCCCATATCGTCACCGTTCCGGAGAGTGCTTACCCAAAAATAGCAAACACCTCCTGACCGGGCATGAGGATTTTCCTTATGTCCTCTTCTATTGCTATCCTAAAACAAGAAGTAATATTAATGTTACCCTCGTGTAACTCGGAATAAACGTCGCTAATGGAGACTTTTATAGATATTCGTAAAATCACTTCAAACGTCCATTCATCGGTAGGTATGGTGCGAAGTTCTATGACTATTCAAATATCGTACAAGCGTTGGTTTGTGGCAGGTTGTATCCTGGCACGTTACTCGTTGCGCAGTGGCGGAAAACAGGTCACTCGATAAAGAAGACAGGTATGAGCGCTCCAGCCGCTCTCTACCCACCATTGTAAAACCGTTGCTGGTAGCGGTATTCCAAACGGTGAGTTTTTTCGTCAACGCGATGTATAGCTGATGGTCACTTTTGTGATCACAGGCTGCGAATGACGACGAGTACTTCTAACAGTTGATTTAAACTTATACTCCAGTTTATTCTAATTAGGTTGGTCTGTGTAAATCTAGGGGGAATATAGCAAATACTCAGTAAAAAGGTAAACTGAAAAGTCAATATACTGTATCCGTTCACCCAGCGGGAGGGCGTGTATACGTATATCCGTGTATACGTGTATCCGTATATCCGTGTATCCGCGTATCCGTGTATCCCTGTATCCGTGTATCCGTGTAGCCGTGTATCCGTGTATCCGTGTATACGTGTACCCGTGTATCCGTGTATCCGTGTATCCGCATATGCGTGTATCCGTGTATCCGTGTACCCGTGTATCCTTGTATCCGTGTATACGTGTACCCGCGTATCCGTGTACCCGTGTATCCGTGTATCCGTGGATCCGTGGATCCGTGTATCCGTGTATCCGTGTATCCGTGTATCCGTGTACCCTTGTATCTGTGTATTCGTGTATCCGTGTATCCTTATATCCATGTATCCGTGCATCCGTGTATCCGTGTATCCGTGTATCCGTGGATCCGCGTATCCGCGTATCAGTGTATCCGTGTATCCGTGTATCCGTGTATCCGTAGATCCGTGTATCCGTGTATCCGTGTATCGTGTATCCTTGTATCCGTGTATTCGTGTATCCGTGTATCCTTATATCCATGTACCCGTGCATCCGTGTATCCGTGTATCCGTGTATCTGTGTATCCGTGTATCCATGTATCCGTGTACCCGTGTATCCATCTATCAGTGTATCCGTGTATCCGTGTATCCGTGTATCCTTGTATCCGTGTATTCGTGTATTCGTGTATCCTTATATCCATGTACCCGTGCATCCGTGTATCCGTGTATCCGTTTGTCTGTGTATCCGTGTATCCCTTTATCCGTGTATCCGTGTATACGTGTAGCCGTGTAGCCGTGTATCCGCGTATCCCTGTATCAGTGTATCCGTGTATCCGTGTATTCGTGTATCCGTAAATCCGTGTATTCGTGTATCCGTGTATCGTGTATCCCTGTATCCGTGTATTCGTGTATCCGTGTATCCTTATATCCATGTACCCGTGCACCCGTGTATCCGTGTATCCGTGTATCCATGTATCCGTGTACCCGTGTATCCATCTATCAGTGTATCCGTGTATCCGTGTATCCGTGTATTCGTGTATCCGTAAATCCGTGTATTCGTGTATCCGTGTATCGTGTATCTCCGTGTATTCGTGTATCCGTGTATCCTTATATCCATGTACCCGTGCATCCGTGTATCCGTGTATCCGTGTATCCTGTATCCGTGTATCCGTGTATCCCTATCGTGTATCCGTGTATCCGTGTATCCGTGTATCGTGTATCCGTGTATCCGTGTATCCGTGTATTCGTGTATCCGTGTATCCTTATATCCATGTACCCGTGCATCCGTGTATCCGTGTATCCGTGTGTCTGTGTATCCGTGTATCCGTGTATCCCTTTATCCGTGTATCCGTGTATCTGCGTGTAGCTGCGTATCTGCTGTATCTTCGTATCTGCGTATCTGCGTATCTGCGTACCTGCGCATCTGCGTATCTGCGTATCTGCGTATCTGCGTATCTGCGTATCTGCGTATCTGCGTATCTGCGTATCTGCGTGTCTGCGTATCTGCAAATCTCTGTTTCTCTGGATCTCTGTATCTCTGTATCTCTGTATCTCTGTATCTCTGTATCTCTGTATCTCTGTATCTCTGTATCTCTGTATCTCTGTATCTCTGTATCTCTGTATCTCTGTATCTCTGTATCTCTGTATCTCTGTATCTCTGTATCTCTGTATCTCTGTATCTCTGTATGTCTGTATCTCTGTATCTCTGTATCTCTGTATCTCTGTATCTCTGTATCTCTGTATCTGTGTATCTGCGTATCTGTGTTTCTGTGTATCTGTGTATCTGTGTATCTCTGTATCTCGTGTATCCGTGTATCTGTGTATCCGTGTATCCGTGTATCTCGTGTATCTGTATCCTTGTATCTGTAGTCATCGTGTATCTGTGTATCGTGTATCTGTGTATCCTGTATCTGTATCTGTGTATCTGTGTATCTGTCGTATCTGTGTATCTGTACGTATCTGTGTATCTTGTATCTGTGTATCTGTGTATCTGTGTATCTGTGTATCTGTTCTGTATCTGTGTATCTGTGTATCTGTGTATCTGGTATCTGGTATCTGTATCTGTGTATCTGTGTATCTGTGTATCTGTGTATCTGTGTATCTGTGTATCTTGTATCTGTGTATCTGTGTATCTGTGTATCTGTGTATCTGTGTATCTTGTATCTTGTATCTGTATCTGTATCTGTGTATCTTGTATCTGTGTATCTGTGTATCTTGTATCTGTGTATCTTGTATCTGTATCTTGTATCTGTGTATCTGTGTATCTGTATCTGTATCTGTGTATCTTGTATCTGTGTATCTGTGTATCTTGTATCTGTGTATCTGTGTATCTTGTATCCTGTATCTTGTATCTTGTATCTGTGTATCTGTGTATCTGTTCGTATCTTGTATCTTGTATCTGTGTATCTGTATCTTGTTCGTCGTATCTGTGTATCTGTGTATCTTGTATCTGTTTCTGTATCTGTGTATCTGTGTATCTGTATCTTGTATCTGATCTGTATCTGTGTATCTGTATCTTGTATCTGTGTATCTCGTGTATCTGTGTATCTGTGTATCTGTGTATCTGTGTATCTGTGTATCTGTGTATCTGTGTATCTGTATCTGTATCTGTGTATCTGTGTATCTGTTATCTGTGTATCTGTGTATCTGTGTATCTGTGTATCTGTATCTGTATCTGTGTATCTGTGTATGTCTGTGTATCTGTGTATCTGTATCTGTTATCTGTGTATCTGTGTATCTGTGTATCTGTGTATCTGTGTATCTGTGTATCTGTGTATCTGTATCTGTGATGGTATCTGTGTATCTGTGTATCTGTGTATCTGTGTATCTGTGTTCTAGTGTATCTGTGTATCTGTGTATCTGTGTATCTGTGTATCTGTGTATCTGTGTATCTGTGTATCTGTGATCTGTATCTGTGTATCTGTGTATCTGTGTATCTGTGTATCTGTGTATCTGTGTATCTGTGTATCTGTGTATCTGTATCTGTATCTGTGTATCTGTGTATCTGTGTATCTGTGTATCTGTGTATCTGTGTATCTGTTATCTGTGTATCTGTGTTCTGTGTATCTGTATCTGATCTGTGTATCTGTGTATCTGTGTATCTGTGTATCTGTTTGTATCTGTGTATCTGTGTATCTGTGTATCTGTGTATCTGTGTATCTGTGTATCTGTATCTGTGCTGTGTATCTGTGTATCTGTGTATCTGTGTATCTGTATTTGTATCTGTGTATCTGTGTATCTGTTTTGTATCTGTGTATCTGTGTATCTGTGTATCTGTGTATCTGTTATCTGTGTATCTGTGTATCTGTGTATGTGTATCTTGTATCTGTGTATCTGTGTATCTGTTATCTGTGTATCTGTGTATCTGTATCTGTGTATCTGTGTATCTGTGTATCTTGTATCTGTGTTCTGTATCTGTATTCTGTGTATCTGTGTTTGTATCTGTGTATCTGTGTATCTGTGTATCTGTGTATCTGTGTATCTGTGTATCTGTGTATCTGTGTATTGTATCTGTGTATCTGTGTATCTGTGTATCTGTGTATCTGTGATCTGTGTATCTGTGTATCTGTTATCTGTGTATCTGTTGTATCTGTGTATCTGTATCTGTGTATCTGTGTATCTGTGTATCTGTGTATCTGTGTATCTGTGTATCTGTGTATCTGTGTATCTGATCTGTGTTCTGTGTATCTGTGTATCTGTGTATCTGTTATCTGTGTATCTGTGTATCTGTGTATCTGTGTATCTGTATCTGTGTATCGTTATCTGTGTATCTGTATCTGTGTATCTGTGTCTGTATCTGTTATCTGTGTATCTGTGTATCTGTGTATCTGTGTATCTGTATCTGTGTATCTGTGTATCTGTGTATCTGTGTATCTGTATCTGTATCTGTGTATCTGTGTATCTGTGTATCTGTGTATCTGTTATCTGGTATCTGTGTATCTGTGTATCTGTATCTGTGTATCTGGTATCTGTGTATCTGTGTATCTGTGTATCTGTTTGTGTCTGTGTATCTGTGTATCTGTTATCTGTATCTGTGTATCTGTGTATCTGTGTATCTGTTATCTGTATCTGTGTATCTGTGATCTGTATCTGTTCTGTGTATCTGTGTATCTGTTATCTGTGATCTGTGTATCTGTGTATCTGTGTATCTGTTATCTGTGTATCTGTGTATCTGTGTTCTGTGTATCTGTGTATCTGTTATCTGTATCTGTGTATCTGTGTATCTGTTTTGTATCTGTGTATCTGTGTATCTGTGATCTGTGTATTGTATCTGTGTATCTGTGTATTGTGTATCTGTGTATCTGTTTTCTGTGTATCTGTTATCTTGTTCTGTATCTTGTAGTGTATCTGTGATCTGTGTATCTGTGTTTGTATCTGTGTATCTGTGTTCTGTATCTGTGTTCTGTGTATCTGTGTATCTGTGTATCTGTGTATCTGTGTATCTGTGTATCTGTGTATCTGTGATCTGTGTATCTGTGTATCTGTGTATCTGTTCTGTGTTCTGTTATCTGTGTATCTGTGTATCTGTTTTATCTGTGTATCTGTGTATCTGTGTATCTGTTTTGTATCTGTGTATCTGTGTATCTGTGTATCTGTGTATCTGTGTATCTGTGTATCTGTGTATCTGTATTGTGTTTTGTTTTGTATCTGTGTATCTGTGTATCTTGTATCTGTGTATCTGTGTATCTGTGTATCTGTGTATCTGTGTATCTGTTTCTGTGTATCTGTGTATCTGTGTATCTGTTCTGTGTATCTGTGTATTTGTATCTGTGTATCTGTGTATCTGTGTTTTGTGTATCTGTGTATCTGTGTTCTGTGTTCTGTTTTGTTTGTTTTGTGTTTTGTATCTGTTTTGTTTGTGTATTTGTATCTGTGTATCTGTGTATCTGTGTATCTGTGTATCTGTGTATCTGTGTATCTGTGTATCTGTGTATCTGTGTATCTGTATCTGTGTATCTGTGTATCTGTGTATCTGTATCTGTTTTGTATCTGTGTATCTGTGTATCTGTTTTGTATCTGTGTATCTGTGTATCTGTGTATCTGTGAATCTGTGTATCTGTGTATCTGTGTATCTGTGTATCTGTGTATCTGTGTATCTGTGTATCTGTGTATCTGTGTATCTGTGTATCTGTGTATCTGTGTATCTGTGTATCTGTGTATCTGTGTATCTCTGTATCTGTGTGCTAGTGTATCTGTGTATCTGTGTATCTGTGTATCTGTGTAACTGTATATCTGCGTATTTGCGTATCTGTGTATCTGTGTATCTGTGTATCTGTGTTCTGTTATCTGTGTATCTGGTATCTGTGTATCTGTGTATCTGTCTGTATCTGTGTATCTGTATCTGTGTATCTGTGTATCTGTGTATCTGTGTATCTGTGTATCTGTGTATCTGTGTATCTGTGTATCTGTGTATCTGTGTATCTGTATCTGTATCTGTGTATCTGTGTATCTGTGTATCTGTGTATCTGTGTATCTGTGTATCTGTGTATCTGTGTATCTGTATATCTGTGTATCTGTGTATCTGTGTCTGTGTATCTGTGTATCTGTGTATCTGTGTATCTGTGTATCTGTGTATCTGTGTATCTGTGTATCTGTGTATCTGTGTATCTGTGTATCTGTGTATCTGTGTATCTGTGTATCTGTGTATCTGTATATCTGTGTATCTGTGTCTGTATATCTGTGTATCTGTTTATCTGTGTCTGTGTATCTGTATATCTGTGTATCTGTGTATCTGTGTATCTGTGTATCTGTGTATCTGTGTATCTGTGTATCTGTGTCTGTATATCGGTGTATCGCTGTATTTGTGTATTTACGTATCTGTATATCTATGCCTCTACGACATCGTAACTCCCAAACGGAACAACCGATTTTGGTTAATTTTGGTTTCTTTGCAACGTGACTTAATAAAGAGTGTTTTTAACCATTAATCAAGAAAAATAATTTCCTAATCGTCAGTGATCACTAAGGATCGCCCATTCCGGTCCTCGTCATCTATGAAAGCTCTTACCGCAGCGTACCATTCTATCACTTATAATGTTTTTTCGGTACACTTCACAAATCTGACGTTCAATTTCAAATCTTTCTACGGCAGCAAGTAAACGCGAGTATTTCACAGTCGACGGAATTCTTTTCAATCTTGACACACCTTCTATATTCTTCGGATTTTGGTACCTTGAAGGAAAGCAAAGGTATCATAAACGTAATCTTCACGGCACTACAATGATATCGGACGTAAAAATGCAAGTAGTCGTGGATTTATCTAATTCAAAATCAAAATTCTTAAACAGAAATGTGTACGTCACAAACTAGAAACAGCATACATATTATCCCTCAGAGGGACAGTATTAGACGTTTATAAAGGTAAATGAACAAGTTATTACATGAGACGTGCGAAATCTATGCATTGAATTCCATTTATGCAGCTAGAACTACGAAATCAACATTGTAACTTATGTCCTAATGAATATAAATCACTTATTAAAGGACATGAAGTAAGTGAAAATTATACCTCGCGTTCTTGAAACTTCATTGAGTGCTTGAGTCTTTAACGCTCAGACAATAAAGGTTTTTAGTTATTACACGCTATATAATTTAAACAGTAAAAAAGTGATTCACTCTCGTTAAGATTGCTGTAATATGTCGCAAAAGAATATTCCAATTATCACGTATGAAATTGACATTCAGGATAATGATCAAAGTTATAAAATAAAGTATGAAAACGTCAAAATTGAATGTCAGACAATTTAACTTGCATGAAACTGTAGCATGAATTTATTGAATAAAAATTTTGATCATATATGCTACTCACTAAACGCAATTGTACAATCATAACATAAATTTATCAATACAACTGCAGTTCGATCGTGTGCATGTCCCAAGTGTACAAGTTAATATTTACGGTATTGGAACATAACAGTTAGGTAGATTACAATTTTACATTTTATACATATGTACCTATAAATTTTGTTAATGTTGTTTATGATTTAATAAAACGCATAGGACTCAGGGCCATTGCAAATTTAGTTGAAGGATTAAAAAGCAATTGAAATGACAGATTGCATTTCTTTTAAATTTTTGTTATTTGCTAATACAAAATAGTGATTATTTATGTTTATCCATTATCACACGTGAGCACTAAGCAATACTGAACACATTTATTACCTTTATAATCATGTGGGCTTTACATTTTTACACGTAATTGCAAAATGCGCGGGTTTGATGGGGATTATGTGGATTCGTGGATTGTGAATTTAGTTTTACTGGATATTGCTTTATACAAGAGTTTTGAACGCAGTTACCTTTATGTATTTTGTACAGTAACGCACCTTTTATTTAAAAGGAGTAGGTGTGTACTTTGTCGGTAACAAAACTGAAAATCTATTTTTCTACTCGTAACATACGAATAACGAAACTCTGCTGTATGTGTAAAATATCCATACCGTAATATGGTTACGTAATTTTTATATATATATATATATATATATATATATATATATATATATATATATATATATATATATATATATATATATATATATATATATATATATATATATATATATATATATATATATATATATATATATACCAGGTGTCCGGTTTCAGACCTGGCCATAGGGATTTAACATTTTTGTGAACTCCTACTCGACAACAGAAAATATGTTGGTATTAATGGAATGAAAAAAATATTTTACATCGAATGATATCAAGCATTAAATTATTTTCATCGATTTTTATTGAAAAATTCTAATTTAAAATTTTTATGTTTTTAAATATGAGTTGCATGATTTTTAAAACAATTAACGATTATAATAGTCGATTGAATTTGTTATTTTTTGACATTCTGACTAGTTTTTATTTACAAAATGAATAATTACTCAAATGAAGAGAGAGTTTTTATGGTTAAAACATATTACAGTAGCGTTAGTTTGCGGAAAGTGGGAGATTTGTATTCTGTTAAATTTAATAACAGCCCAATACCGTCTAAATCCACAATACGGAACTATGCGCGAAATTTTGAAAAAAACTGCTAATATTTCAACAGAATCAGAAGCTAGAGGTGGTTAGTATTTATTATTTTTAGCATTGTTTTTTGCAAAAATTTAAATAATACGATTGTAATACAGGTAATCGAAGGAATATTGGGGCGGATGACACTGAATTGGAAGAACGTGTTTTGGGTATGATAAACATCCATCCAACATACAGCACAAAATTAGCCGTGAATTAAATGCGTCAAAGTAGCCGGTATATCAGATACTACAAAAGCAGTGATATCATCCTTACAAACCCCAATGTCATCAGAAGGCATTTCGAGCAGATGAGGAAAGTAGAGTTATATTTTGCTTTACATTGTCAATTTGTTTTATGGACGAATGCACTTTTACGTTAAACAATGAATTTAACGTGCAAAACACTCGATACTGGGCTCGATGTAGCCCAAGAATCAATTTATCTACAAGAACCCAATGCCCTCAAAAAATTAATATTTGGGCTGGAACTTTTAATAATAAAATTATCGGCCCATTTGACATTAATGAAAATTTAAACGTTGAAACTTATTTAGAACTTTTAGTGAATAAGGTAGGTCCTGCTTTGAAGGAAGTTGCAAGAGAAAATCAGGAGATCTGGTATCAACACACCAGCGGCCCCGCGCATTACGGTATAGATGTCAAAGATCATTTAAATGATATATTGTCAAATTGATAGATTGGCAGAAGTGTTACCATAAACTAGCCAGCCAGATCTCCTGATTTAGCACCTTGCGACTTTTTTCTGTGGGGCCACCTTAAAAGTAAGATTTATAAAAAACGCCACCCCATTAATTAATTTTTTAAGGGAAGCAATCGTTGTAGAGTGTGGGTTAATAAACGAAAGGCAGTTGTTATAAGTTTTGACTTTAGCCCACCCCTGTTATAATATTTATTAGCAATTCCTTCATAGTGTGTGTAATAAAATTAGAATTTCTCGATAAATATCGATGAAAATAATTTAATTTTTGATGACATTCGATGCGTAATCATTTTCTCATTCTATTGATACGAAAATATTTTCTGTAGGCCGAATTGGCGAGCAGGAATTTACAAAAATGTTAAAATCAAAGCTATGGCCAGGTTTGAAAACGGACACCTGGTATATATATATATATATATATATATATATATATATATATATATATATATATATATATATATATATATATATGTATGTATAGATAAGAAAATAGTTAAAGAATTTATACTGTCGTAATGTGTTGTTGTAATAATGGATACATTACAATCTTAAAAATAATGACTATCACTATGCAACTCACTGATTAATGCTCATTTTACAAAGTAATTGTTTCAATATAAACTGAATTAATACAAAAAATTTTGTTTCAGAATCATTATATTAGTAAGTCTGAATCTAGAGACCCGTCAGACGGGGATCCACCAGTTGTATTAAATCCCCGTTAGGCGTGCATCCTAACAGGATTAGATTAGATTAACAGAACTACTGCAACCTATCATAATTGATTAGATAAACAAAATTATTGTAACCTAAAAAACCGTTTAACGGGGATTTTATGCAACCAGTAGATCCCCGTCGAACGGGGATTTTATACAGCTGGTGGGTCCCCGTCTGACGGAACTCTAGATTCTACCTATTAATAAATATCCAAATAAGAAGTGTTATTTAACCTCAACTTTAATATAATGATAGTAAAACAGAAGTGATTTAAAGTTTAAAAGTGGTTTGAAGTTTTCCGAGATAAAGATAAAGAAAAAGTGTTTTACTGTGAAAGTTTGTAATAACGGACATTACATCAGTTTATTCTAGTTAAAAATCAACTCATTCCGAGAATGATGAAACATTTACTCAAACCTTAAAGTAATACATTCACGTGCAAGTAAAATACATATTCAGTATGTTCAAATCAATACACTTTCAATGTATTAGTTGTTTGTTATTGGCAACTTATGAATAATATTGGCAAATAGTTTTAGGTGATTTAAATTAAAATACTTCATAATTTATAAGTAGATATATTTTACTTAGGGTTATTTGCCAATAGACTGTTTATTTCATGTAATAACTTGTGTAGTTATTTACAGTGTAATTTTGCTTTCTAATATAATTTATAAAATCAAGTGACAAATTATTTCTCCACCATTTGCTGGAAATGGCAAATATTTAATGGTTCAATCAAGCCATATATGCTAAAGTTGTTTCATTAAGACGCATTTTTTGCTGTTCTTGTTAATTTAGAAGTCGAACGAGTAGTAAAAATGAATATTGAATGCGAAAGCGATGGTGCACTTTCCAACGTTATGGGTAAACCTCCTGGAATAATAGAACAAGTTGCAACAACATCCAATAATCTTTTACCAACGAAATCTAAAGCAAGATACGAAATTATAAAACTTTTATGTACTGGCAATCTTCATCCTTACTCGGAAAATGTTATTTAGCATATTTTCATCCATCCACATATACGGGTCACTGTTTTAGGAGAACCCCTGCTACTTTACTTGTAGATCCTGGTGATGATTTAATAGCCCTTAAAAGGCACGGGGGTTGGAAGTCATCAACGGTAGCAGAAGGCTATGTTAAGACTCGGTGACCAGCAAAATAACAACTGCAAATAAAATCTTGCAAGCTGTTCAAAGTAATGAAACCAGCATTCCTGAAGCTTTACCAGCACCCTCAGTACCCACAGTGATATCTATTCCCTCTACTTCATCAGCCATACTAAAACAATCAAAACAACCTACCATTACAAAGAATTGTCAAAATTTTACTATAAATTTTAATTAAGAATTATATACATTTAGATCTTCAATAAAATTATGTTTGGAAGTTTACCTTTAATTTTTTAAATATTGACAATCTATAAATTAATTTTATTTTTCAGAGACTCATTTCCTTATTATAAATCGTAAAGAAAAGTATATATTTTCTTTATAGCAACCATTTCTTTATAAAGAATTATTAATTATTTATTGGAATAAATATTAAGCGTACAAATATTAACGTTAGAAAAACTTATGCTGATACAATGTTTCAACTATAAATCATTAAATGATAGTAACGATTTTGATAAAACCTCCTAATGAACTCCTCCATTTGACGTAGAAAATGATGAATCGCTACATGCAGGAGCCAACTGTAATTCATTACGTTCTGATGGATTCTGGCATCCACTGTTAGACGATGATGGTTGATTAAAAATCATTTTCGAAGTCGCCATTTCATTGTTAATGCTTTCTTCTGTATATTTTTTTGGAGTCGTGTCTGATCGCCATCCTCCATAATTTTTGAGCCTCCTGATATCCGTTCCACCCTCAGCAAGAAAAGTAGTTGACGTTCGACGTCTAGTTCAGTGTAACCGTCTGGGTTTGGTAATTTCAAATAATGGGCAATTTTCTTCGGAATCTTGTAGAAACTCTGGATCCCCACACGTTGCACTGTATATTTATTGTTCATATAAAACATGAGCAATCTTGAATGATTGATATGTTTTGTACGCAAGCTTACATATCTCCTGCATAACTCAATCTCATTAATTCCTCTCATTTCCGTCATAACGGTGAATATACGCTTTTTTCTTGTCTTAGTGTCATGAAGGGTGACAACTGAAATAAAGCCGGTATCCTCGATATCCGTCACATTTAACTTTCTTAGCTTCTCACTACGACATACCCCATACATACCGAAAATTAACGTCAATTTAATCATAAGAAAAGTATCGTCAGCTGCTTCTATCAAAAATTTTGACACATCATCCTGAAATAGAATTTTTGATTTTTTTGCTTCATATCCCTCACTTTAGCGCTTTAAATATAATTGTAACTTCCCATAATTCCATATATATCGATGTTTTCTTTCACTCTCAACATACTTTTCAACATGGAATATGCCGACCACAGCGTGGAAGATTTCAGTCTTTCAACCTGTAATCAAATATAATATAAAACTTAAAATAAATAAATAAATGTATTCAGGAAAACTAACCCTTTCATGAAAAAAGGCAAGCATAACTTCTTCGTCGATATCCCTTACATTCTTTGAAGTCCTCCAAGAATGAAAATATTGTAGGTCTTCTCATATTTATCTCGTGATTTCAAGGGTAACAAACTAGCAACAGCTTCAAGCGCTAATGCCGATATTTCAGGATGATTTTCATTATTTTGTTTCATGTATTTTTTAAATAATTTCTTATAAAATGTAAGCATTTTTGATTTAGTGTCCCAACAAATTTTATGTACTATTCTTAAAGAAAAGTAGGTTCTTCTTTACTCATAACGTTTCTAATCTCGGCTGCGCCTCGATTAGAAAGATCGCGATTCGCAAAGAAAAACAATACTTTTCTTTACATATAATACAAATAACTACTACTTTATTAATGTAATTATTTACTTTACTGTTGTGTCAAAGTATCGCTAATAGCAGCGGCCATATGTGGATGCGAAAAACAATAGATAATGGACGCAATTTTATCAATGAACTTTTTTATCTAAATATTATTTTTTTAATTTAAAATACTTGCCTTGTTTACAAAAAACTGATTGTTACATGTACAAAGCATTGACCAGATACGAAGCTTTCAGTATATAATTTTTTAAAGATATAAGGTTTCATACCATTATTATGTCATTAGCCATACATAAAGTGAGGTTAATTTGAGGTAACTAACAAAATCAATGACGTCACTAGTTCTATTTTTTTAGTTCGAATGTTTGCCCTAATTTTTAATATGGGAATTGAAACGAACCATAAAACCCTGTAATACATTTATACAGTAATTTATTTTTTATAGAATCGTTCATTATAATATTAACTACGTGTATAAAACGTTCAATGGTCATAAGAATCGTATTTTTCCAAAAAAAAATGTTTGATCTGAATCCTTTCTCTTGGATAGATTATGTATTGAGAAAATGTATTTAGGCAGTTTGGAAATACGTTTATAAGAATGAAGAACAAAAAAAAGGTAATGAGTAGTTTATCAGGCAACATTTGTTTTTTTCTTATAAAAAATTAGTAAGTTGTGTTTGATGCTGGCTAGGCAATAGGTTCAAAAAAATACTTTAAATTGAATAAAACCTATTTGATTCTATTTTAGAATATAATCCTGTTTATAAGTACTGAAATGTAGGCATCATAGTATATTAAAATACAAGTATCATAACTAGAGAGCGGATTTTATGCACTATAAAATGCCGAAATATGTGCATATATATGCACTTAAAAACCTTAAAATATGCATCAAAAATGCATTATTAATTCAAAATATGCATAAATATTGAATCTTCTATTTACCTGTGTTAATTCCAAATTATAACATTAATATATAAAAAAAGTATATATGCTTGTAATTTTTTAATAGGAAAAAGATAAATTGCATACAAACTTATTATTTTAACATTCAAAATTATGTGTTATTTAAAAACTACATATTTACTTATACACTATACATTTATAAAAACTGCACCCTGTCATTACTATTACAAAGCAATTATTATTTTAACATTATTTTAAAATTATGTGTTATTTAATAATTACATATTTACTTATACGCTATAGATTTATAAAGATTACACTCTCATTACTATTTGCAAAACAATTTATAACTAAATATTTTTCCAAGTTTTCGGGCAGAAAATTGTCTGTCCGATAGTATGTTTGTACAAAGAAACACTTCTTCTACATCCACAAAGTTATGGGTGCATATTTTAATGGCTAATATGGCCAAATCTAAATTTATAACAAGATCATCGGAATGTTCCTCAAGTTTCAGAACTTTATTAACTTTTAGTAACGATTGATCCACTGTTTTTGTAAAATTTCATTAATTTATTAGAAATAGTTTTACCAATATTTCCTGATACAGCAGAAATCAGCTGTTGAAATTTATTAATTATTTGCATAGATTCATTCAATGACAATACTGTTTCTAATTTAGCAATGGTTGAACTTACAAAATAGTAATTTGCTTTTATAAATACCAGCTCATTGCCAATTGTGTTTTCTTTAAAATGGATTGAGCTTTTTGAACGTAAGTACTTGAATTATCAGAAATTTCTAAAACTAACTCCTTTATTTTTTCCAAATGATCTGCATAAAGAGCTATTTAACAATACCCCAACGCGTAATCACAGGCTCTTGTAGAGGAATATTAGGTAACTTTTCTTTGTACAATTGAATTCGTAACAGCTTTTAAAAACACTTTCTTATACTACTTATTAAACTATTTACTAATGGAAATTGATTACGAATTGTTTCTATATCTATTAATACCATGGCGAGACATGTTACATGTATTAAATTTTCATAAAATAATTTTAATTGCTGTCCAGCTTTACATATACGGTGCTGCATCAGACAGCATTAAAACTTTATCTGTTGCAACAATATCAGGAATAAAAAATTGCATGAAAGCTTCGTTTATAAAGCGAACCATTGTTGCATGATTGGTTTTCTCAAGAACTTTGGAAGCGATTAAATATGATATACTAGACTGCGCCTCACTTAAATAACCAATCATTAAATTTGCAACATATCGCCCGCAACAATCTGTAGTTTCATCCACTATAAAATAGAGATATTTATTTTTTGTAATTTTCTTTATATGCCCCATAGTTTCAAGATATAAATCATTAATATACCTTTTTCGAAGCGTGCTTTCATCTGGCACTACTAATTTTTTGTAAAAATGACCTAAAACTAGGATTTTGCAATTTCTTTAATGGAATATTGGCTTTAACAAGTGCACTACACAATTCGAAATTAAACTCCTCTGGTGCATTTCTTTTGGCCGTTTCTTGAAACAACGAATGGCGCAAAGGTGTCTGACAAACTTTTGTTTTCTTAAATTTTTCTAATTTTCTTTTATGAAGAGAAGTTTCAATGTGCTGTGTAACTTAAGATTTCCTTTCGCACATGATCTAAGGAAAAATTAATTTTAAACATAAGTATCTAATTGCGTTTAAAAACTGATAAAACGGTGAATTCAATAACCTACATCAATTAATAAGGGTTTAATTTCCGAAATCAATTAAAAATATGTAATGGTACTTACTATTTTTCCACAGGCTATGCAAAACACTTTTTCATCATACAGACGTAGCTCGGATATATTTTTTATCCATACTTGAACTAAACTATTTTTAACTTTCGGCATCTTGAAGTTCACTTAACAAAGCCGTACCATTCAGTTACGTCTTCGCCCAAAGAATGTTTAAAATTTTGCATTTTGTCCGTTACTCTCAAATTATTTTCAAGAAGGATTAACTAACTAAACACTTACCTTGAAAAAGTCCAAATAACTTTAACCCTTGATTGCGGAATTCCTCAATCAATGCTTTAACTATCTACTTAGGTACCATTCGAATTTTCAAATACTACGAAATAGCGGCATTGAAACTTCATAATCCGGAAGTATTAACGTTGCACTTAACTGCAGGTAATAATCTTTCTTTAAACCTATCTTATTCATATAAAAATACATTTCTTAGTTAGACACAATAACAAAATTTAAAATAAGTTAGAATAATGCATTTTAAAGCGAATTTGGAAGATATAGAAAAAATGCGAAATATATGTTAATTATGAATAAAAAGGCAAAATATGCATAAAATTGCAATATATGCAGTATTTGGCGAAATATGCAAAATATGCAAAAATTAATTAATGTCAAATGATTGCATTTAGTGCAATTCGTCTAAAAACAAAACTATATTCTTCAACTATAAAAAATAAGCGATATGCATTTTGCATAAAATCCTCACTCTAATCATAACGTTAATATTACCGGGCGAGTGCAAGTTTGTAACACGAGACGCGAAGCGTTGAATGTTCCAAAGCACGAGCACGGCAATACACATTATGAAACGTATGTTTTACACATTTGTTTCTAATTCTCACAAAGCAATTTTAGAAATTGCAATTTGCTAATTTGAATTATTGTCAGATTGAATTTTTGTATGTTGGCTACATTGATAGTAAACTGACATTTAGAAATTGACAGAAATTGACAATTTTTCGCACAATCTTTAGAGGTTAAGGGAAACAGCTGTATGGAAAAACCTCCAAAATCAGGGTAGCCAATGCCATAAATCGAAATGTGCCAAAAACTGTAAACTAAAGTTTGAGTTATGCATTTCTATCGTTCTGTTTTCACCCAAAAACAGAACGGTAATGTAAACTTTATGATACAGAATTAGAAAAATTGGCCTTTATTGCGCTAATTATTCAAACAAGCTTCGGTATCGAACATTTATTAGCGTTAAGAAAAATCATACATTACTATTTACGTGATGAAACAAGACAGGTGTAACAATCCCAAAGATGCGCAGTAGTAATTTTCTTCGCCCAATCAGAAATTCATCCAAATACAAAAACCAACATGGCGTCCGACTTACAGGAGAGTGAGGTATTTACATTTGTAATTATGTATGAAAGTTAGTGTGCTGATCTCGCAAATATACTTCACTGATCAAATTTTGATCCTTAAAATTCGTGATATGTCCGAATTTTCATTTTTCAGATTAATAATAATTAAAATAAATGGAAATAAAAATATTGTGTTTTTGGGATGCATCTTTCTGTAGCTTTATACTTCATTCCACACTAACTCTATAAGATTCAGTTCGCAGTGGTAGGGGGGGAATCTCAAAACTTTGACATGGTACCTTTCTGGAATATCTTCTATTTTGTAACCATCATAGTCCTCTTCAAAAAATTAGATCTTTCGACTGAAGCCATGCTTGAGTTTCGGCTTTATTTGAATTATTATTTGGAATTTTCTCTAACCTTCTGTTGTGGTAAGACGCAATGTCCACAACAACAGTTTTTTATTCTGGTAAATTTGGAATCAACTGATTTTCGAACCGTTTTTCGAAGGTGGGTCCATCCATCTCATCATGATAATCTTGAGTATTTTTCTTAGCCAAAAAAGTCATCTCTGCCACACCGATGAGCGTATTATTGCATCCTGCATGTAACAGGACAAATCGTGGACTACGAGCTGTAGGAGCTTTCGAACGTGTGGCTAATCTGCGAACAAATGCATCCCTATGGGATTTAATTGAGTTATCGACCCATTCTCTTGGTACACTATGTCCAATGTTTACCCACGACTTATCCAAATACACAATATTGTATCCATTCGAACGATAATTCTATATATCGCGTAAATACCGGTGACTCCAAGTGATTATTTCTCGAGTTTCAACAGATTTTCTACCACGCTTTTCAAACGGAAACTCCAACTCATGCAGTATGCGAAACAGTGTGGCGCGAGAAAAATTAGGCAAATTTTCATTACCATTTACACAGAAGTTAGTGTAGGCGGTATATTTTCCCGATAAATCCGGTGCGCTGCTCTGCGAATTTCCGTCCCGAACACTTCGTGGTATCTATTTTCAGGAGATGTAACAATTTTGCGCTTTTTGGGCCTTGCTTTTGGTAATTGACAGGATACATTAGTATTTGCATTTCTGAAACTTGCAAAGAGTGACCAGGCTTCCATTTAACAATTTCTTCCATTTCCAATAATCAAAATAATAATAATAAATCAAACTATCGACCACAATATACACTGCACTGAATAATACCAACGCGCTTCGCGAACAGATAAAAAATAATCATATCTTGTGCAAAAATTACTTTAATGGCATATAAGGTATTTAGGTATTTAGTATTAGAAAGTAGTTAGGAATCAGTCAAATTTACAAAATAAACCAATCACAAATATAATTACTTAATAATAATCCTCGTACATAATAAAACAAGTCATTAACAGATAAAGAGTAAACATATTTTGTACAAAAATTAGTTTAATGGCACAATCAAAAATGTAATTAAATCATCGTATAATAAGACAGGTCATTAACAGGATAAAATTAGAAAAAAATAAAGAAAATACGTTAAAAAGAGTTTAAAAATTACATCAAATATTACATGGGAATTTACTTGAGAACTCTCGTTGTTTCATTGAGCTTGTACGAGTACTATTGACCGCAGCATACAACCGGCAACGCCGAAGCAAAATTAACATAAGGAAAGCATTGCCTAGCTTCACCACACTGCACTCACGCCCCTAAACGTATAGTATTTATACGAACTATGGGTGTAGTTTGCGTTGTAATATATTATACGTAAATATAAGAGCAACAGAGGTGTGTTTATAACAGTCGTCAACGAGCCTGAACCAAAACTTTAAAAAAAGTTGAACGTGCAGCACGTAAACATTATAAAGATGCATAGAATACACCCGGAACGTTTTCTATGTAACTGGTACTAGATTAACCCAGGAGGAATTGGAGGAAGTTCAGCGTGAGAAGAAAATTATAAGGACAACAAACATGATAGAGACACTGTGTTGTAGTACGTTAGTGGACGGCAACGGTAAACAACAGCAACTTAAATTTGTGTTATTTTAAATTCCTTTTTTAATGTGTTTATGTGTAGTAACTTATAACACAATTTACGTAAGTAAAGACAAGTTCCGTAATGCCTTCTGTTACGGATGAAAATGGCAGAGGGACAGGTGCAACAAATAAGAGGTGAACGCTGGTAGCTCAGTGGCTGGAATGGGGGTGTAACGGGGATTTGCGCGTAGGGTGTATAGAATAACAGGTCACAATAAGGAAGGTCATAAATCAGTAGGCGCCAGTTTCTTTAAAATAATAAATAGGGGATAAATTGGCACATAAATAAAGACTAGGACGTTGCTGCAATGTTTAAAAAAAACAGAAACCTTACTTACCTTACTCAGCATTCACCACGTAAATCAGCCACAAAGACTCCTGGACCTGTGCCTTCTGTAAAAGCTTCAAGTGAATCGCACACAACCAAATTAAAATAGCGATTAACAAACAATTTAATTCTCTCGGCTCTTCCGTTTCCTCTTAACGAGAATCGCGATAGCACAATTTAAAATGAAAGTCAAATTCACTCACACGTGACACTTCTTTAACTTCAAACTTAATAAGAATAGGTTTGTAACAGTTTGTAAATATCTTCAACAGACCTGACTGGAAGAAATAAGTTGTTTCTTGTTAAGTAAGGTCAAGAGTATATAGATTGGTGCAGCAGTTAGGGTATTCTGGAACTATACATCACAACACAGGTAATGTCAAACGAACGGAGATATCTAGCACTAGTTGGGGGCTTCTAAAACTACCAGAAATTTTGTCTCGAGGTCTACCTGCCTCCTTTGTTGATGGTGTCCTAGGAATGTTTTTAAACGGTTCTTTCTTGTCTGCTCCGTATCCTGGTTCTTCCTTCTGTGGCTCGACGGCCTTGGCCCTGGAGGAATGTAACCGCTCCTTGTAACAGTTGTTTGTCTGTGGAGTGACAACTGATTTTTACTTTGGAAAAAGTCAAAGTTTCCAATCTAGCCTGATTTACTTTATTTTGTAGTCCTAACAGCGCTCGTGCATGTATGACCTCCTTTAAGGCTCGCCAGCAGGTCTGTTTGCTTGGACGGAATGTAAGTAACCATAGAATAGCACGATTTTCTTTGTTAGTATGCTCATGCTTATGGTTAGTATTTGCTTATTTATGGCTGATATATGTCTTAGTCGTAGACTGTTCAGGAACCCTTCTCCTCTTCAGCCCTGGTCAATCCATGCTTGTTGGTGTTGCGATGTTTTGTGTTATTACATACTTTAACTTTGGTGTAAAAAAAGAAAAAAAAGATTTCGATTTATTTGAATACTTTATGTGTTAATTGGTTTAAGTGTGTGTGCTGTTTAGTGGGGTGTAGCGTTTTTAGTGTGGTTAATCCAATTCGTCCGGTTTTATGCTAGGTCGTCATCGAATAGACGGGGGGATGCGGAGGGCATATGGGATGTTATCTAGGGATTTTTCTATTTCCTCGGGGTGGTCGTCAAGGAGTTGTGTAAGGATCACAGGGATGCTTGAATTTTAATTTAGGTTTTCTTCGTGGGAATTGGGGAAACGGTAGTTGTAGGGAGTGGTAAGGATTTCTCTGGTTGGGATAGTATCGCCGAAAATTCTTTTATGCGCAAAGTTTTTTTGAAGTGTTTGGATTCTGTGTGTGATTGGTGGTATGTTTGCGTATTGTGCTGTGAGGTCACTAGGGTACCTGAGTGGTAACCTATGTATGCGTCTAAAAATTCGGCGCTTGCAGGAGGCGATAGAGAAAAGGTGATTGGGGTTTATATTGGTGTATATGGGTGCTCGGAAATCCATAACAGGGCGGATGTATGTTTTGTAGGTGTGTTGAAGTGTTTTAGGGTGGCAAGCCCTGATTCTACCACGGAGGGCGCCCAGTAGGTTTGCGCGGTTTCTAATCCTACTGAGTGCTCTTTTTACACCGGGGAGCCAATTGAGGGTTTTAGTGAAGAGGATTCTCAGGTAGGTGACTTTATCTTGGGGTGTGAGTCTTTATTGGGTTAGGGTGAAGGAAACATTTCTGGAG
Source organism: Vesta saturnalis (assembly GCA_036346205.1). Lineage (NCBI taxonomy): Eukaryota > Metazoa > Arthropoda > Insecta > Coleoptera > Lampyridae > Vesta > Vesta saturnalis. Next base: position 1,445,107 of record JARFJB010001963.1, on the reverse strand, counting down.
GTAAGCTTTGGGAACTTATCGTTAGGAAGGTTAAGGTTGCGGAATTCTTCAAGACGACCCTCAAGGAGTGTCTTGAACCGGTTATCGAATTGGGGATCGGAAAGTGGATTGGAGGTGGTGACCAAAGAAATCGGCCTTTTCTTGGTCGGAGGAGGTTAGGTTACGCTAAAGGTCGGTTAGGTGGAATTGAAACTTAACTTTTCTTCTCGTCAGTCTATCGAACTGTTGCCAGAAGAGTTTACCGTTTCTATAATCTAACTGGGAGGTGGCTTTGGTCCAAGAGTCTTCGGCGTGTCTGTTTGCTTCTCGCCTGATTAAGGCGTTAAGGCGATTGTATTCTGAGTTGAGATCCGGATCCCTGGATCGCAAGAATTGACGATAGATTCGTCTTTTCTCTTTGATCCAGTTCACAATGTGCTGTGGGAGCGGTTTGCGGTAATGTCGATCTTTTTTAATGGTACAGAGATATCGACCGCTTCCGTAATTACGGAAGTTTGGTCTCTAATAGCTCTCTCGAGATCTTGGGTTGTTTGAAGATTGGGTGTAGGAAGGTTGTTGGAGATGTGTTCGGAGAACACATTCCAGTCTGCTTTTGGAAAATCTTTAATGACTGTATTGAGGAGGTACAGGGGGAGCTGGACAAAATTCGGTCAGCAAGTCGGGAAAGCGAAAATGACAGGTCGGCTCTGATATGGTTTCTTCCCGTGAAATATTATTTTCATCCTGATTCCAATGGTTACTCGAAGATAGTGGTAAAAGATGTCTCTACTATGCAGCTCAATGAAACTAGTGTTGCCAAAGCTGCTTCCTTGGATATTCTATTCGGGGTTTTGGACTGGAGTGTCGCCTCGTCCTGGTTGTGACGGTTCCATGGAGTCTGTTCATCGCAATGTGCCTCATTCCATGACCTCAATGACACCTCTCCCGTTCATTACTCTGGAGCTCAGGAACCCTTGCTTATTTACACGGTTTTACTCTACTCAGCTGATCTGTGTCAACAGAAACCCAGGCCTATCGCATAGTGAGTAACGTATGATGCTTCATAAATATAAAACATAATATTTGCACTTGGTATAAAGTTTGAAGCGTTTTTACGAAGTGTTTTAAAGAAAAAGTAGTGTGTTTTATTAACATAGCAGTTTGGGGAAAATATTTGCCCATGCAGCAAACGAATGTCTGTTTGACGTTAAAGCGAACCATTTTGTAGACATAATGTAAATTTCGGTCTCCAATGACATAACTTGTTTAACAAGCTAAGTTAAGGTACTTTGGAGATAAGTTAGTTTAGATTATACGATGCTATTGTTATATTGGAGCAATATAATTTAAGGTAGCCCATCGAATAACTTAACTTTCTTCGACAACAACCCAACCTAACCTAACCTAAATTAAGATACGCAATTTACAAACAACATAAAATTTCAAGTCTTCCTTGTTCTTTTCATAAAAATGTAAGTCTTGGACGTCTGCTAGACATCAACTCTCTGTGTGAGCCGTTAACTTATTCTATTTTACAGGTGACGTTTGATCAGCAGCTGTACGCCAAAGCTGTTCCGATGGCCCGGACCGCACCTGCGGATAGCCTGTTGAAGCGTATCGTCGTTAGACTTGGAGAATTTCATTTACTGAAGTCGTTTATTGATGCGATTGGCAACATAATGGCTGGAAGTGGCCTAAAATACTGTTTGAAGACAGTTTACACCAAGAAGGTTGTTCAATACATGGTATCTGGTAATGCATACGCAAGAGTATTAGAGGACATCATCTCGCCTACGTGCCGCTCCTCACGCCACTGTTTGAATACGAGATCTTAAAGAAAATCTAAGAATTTTTTTCACAAACCTTTTTGATGGAGACGTGTTTGTGGACGCTCTGCCAACAAGAGACATTCAAGCGGTCATCGCTGCAATTCAAGAATCCCTTTCTTCAGAAACTCGCATCAGTTAGCTTTGGGCCTAGTTGATTTGATTAAAAAGTTTATCAAGCAAGACGCAGTCAACATTAGAACATGCACCTCGTCTTCATTAGTAAGATGTTACCTTCCTTCTACACCGCAGGACATCTTAATTACCCGAAGTCAGCGCAAATTTATCTCCAGCAATTAGAAACCTTCGCACGAATTCGTTGAGGCAGGATATTTTACAATCCGACGATCCGATAAATTCTGAACAGGCATCTGGAGTGACCTAACCATTGATCAGGTAGGTTGACATAAGACGACTAAGCCAATAATTAATTTATAAATAACTTTATATAACTAAAACTACGTGTACTCACTTCCAGGTGCTTATGAGATCTATGCAGTCTACAGGCGGAGTGGCATGCTGAAGAGGCGTATCGGAGACCATTTTTGCAAGTGCGCTCATTGCGCACTAGCGTGCACAGCAATCATCGACGTACTTGAAACTTTGTATTTCTTTACAATCCTCCGACGAACACGTAGAATTAAGCGAATCCCGTCAGATGCGGAGAAAATACTGAATTGGCAAAGGCAGACAGGGCAACAAGTCTTCACTAATGACAGCGCTACCTGTTTTAGACGACAAAAGAGACCATCATAACAAGGTACTTCGAGGATGGAGGGTTGCGCCACGTTTCATGGCTTTGTTTAGAAACTTGCAGTCAAATATGCAACAAATATGTGACCTATTTGAAGAAACGATGTGACCTACCGACGACCGTTGTCTTTGTGGATACGGAACATCCTCCGCGAAACACGCTGCTCACTCTATACGACGATTAATAAGTAATGTTGTACATTTCTGTTAATTTTTTAATTATTTCTGTAAAAAGGAGAAAAATTAAAAGAATTTTCTGTTGCCTTTAGGGGCTAATTTCGATCTCATCGCGGAAAGACACGTTCAGACCGTAACCCCACAGAACGTCTTCCTAACCAACGGAAGGAATAAGATGCGTCTCATTCGTTTGCTGTCGAAACATCTTAAAGAATTTGGAATGGGTATAGTTCACGCAGAGGTAGTCGCTGATCTAACAGTGCTGACTTTTATTGACGCTACCACTGATAGAGAGAGGGCATATGTGGTTGGCCAGGATAAGGTCTCGCAGTATTGCTCTCACACCAGTCGCGATTGATGGGTTGTGTTTGGGTGAAGAAGGACGTGCTTTGAATTGACAATGTTTACTTTAAGTTAGTTATTAAAGGGAGTTTTTTTGTGTTGTTTGGGGCGAAGTAAGAAATGAAATGGTGTGAGTAATGGAGGAGAGGTGAGAGGACAAGAAATTCATTTATTATAAGTTTTTGTTATGAACGAATAAGTTCAAAAGTAAACATGTAATGAAAAATTATTATTAATTTAAAAAAAAATTAATTTGTTTGTTTAACCTACTTTGTTGATATATGAAATATTTAAGAATTATTTTAATTTAATTAGAGGTGATACTAAGTTACTACATTTGGGAGGATAGAAACGCGGACGGACAATAGAAAATCATATAGAGACAAGGAAAAGGGGGCATGAATAAAAGGGGGAGGGATGAAGAGGAAGTACTTGGACAGTACTTGGAAAAGGGAAAAAGATAAGATCACAGGCATAAAAAAGGCAGGGGAGGAAAAACTAAAACAGCGGAAGCTGATGGAAGAAAATATGAAGAGAATAAGGAACAACATCAAAGAAATGAAAGAACAAATGGAAGAAAGGGAAAAGGAATGGTAAGTGGAAAAACAGGAATTGATAGAAAGAACGAAAAAATTAGAAAAAAAAGTAGACGATGAGGAGAGAAGGAAAAGGAAGGATAACATCGTAATGAAAGGATGGAGAAGCAATGAACCACATCAAGGATTACATGCGATGGTGGAAGAGAAACTAAATGTAAGAGTAGAAGTTAGAAAAGTGATGGTGATAAACAGGGAAAGGAAAAATGATATGGTGGTGGCGGAAATGGAGAGCTGGGAGGAGAAGTAGAAGATTATGGCAGAGAAGAGAAAACTGAGGGGTATAGGAATTTACATAGACCACGACCTAACCAGGGAAGATAGAAGTGTACAAAAAGACATAAGGAACAGAGCGGTGGAAAGGAGGGCGGAGGGAAGAAGAGTATGTGTAGGATTAGCAAAATGGAGATAGATGGAAAAAGAGACGTACGGAATAAGAGAACGAAGCAGTTAAGCAAAGAAAGGGGAGAGAGAAGGCACAAACAAAGGCCAAAAAACTAAAATAAGAGGGGGGAAGGGAGGATGACGAGCCGGCAGAGTAACGGGAAAACGAGTAAAGGAAATGGAAAATAACAACAAAGGGAACAAACGGAAAGCAGGGGAATAATACAGGAAAGGGTGAACAAAATAAAGAGACTGTTCTGGAATGTGGCAGGATTAAAGAATAAATATCAAGATTTCTGGGACCTCGTTAGGGAGCAGGATCTGGTGGGATTACAAGAGACATGGCTAGAAGAAAAAGAACGGGAGTGACAGGAAAGGGAAACGCCAAGTGAATTTCCATGGATGGTGCAGTACGCGGAAAGGAACAACAGAAAGGAAGGGCAAAGAGGGGAGATAATAGTGGGAAAATGAGAAAATGCAACAAAGGGGATGTATTGTAGAAAGAAATATACAGGGGGGAAAAGAAAAAATAAAGATAGTGACGGTGTACAATCGAAAGAGGCAAGAGACAAGGGAAAACTTGGAGGAGAGGTGGAAGGTATGATAATAATAGTAGGGGATTTGAAGGCGAGAATAGGAAAATAGGGGGACCACAAGAAAAGAGAGGGGCGGGAAAAAGGCAGACAAAGGATAAAGTGTTAAATATGGAAGGAAAAGAACTGTTAGAAGTGTGCAACAAAAGGGGGTGGGAAATAATTAATGGTAATAGAGAAGAAAGAGAGAGGGGAGAATATACGTACATAGGAGCAAGGGGAGAATCAATAATAGACCATGTAATAACGAATTCAGAGGCTGAGGAAAAGGTGATGACATTTAGGGTAGGGGAGAGGGTCGAATCGGACCATCAGCGCTTGGAACTGATAATGGAGGGGATAGAAAGAAAGGAGATGAGAAAAGCAGAGGAATTCATAACCAAGAAGGTATGGACAGAAGAGAGTATAAAGAAGTACAAGAGACAATGGAAAAAACAATATGGGAAGGTAAAGGAGTGCAAGAAAGTGTGGAAGAAATGAGAGAGAGAATGAAGGCAAGAAGAACATTAAAACAGTCGAAGAAAGGCAAAGTAGGAAAAGAGACATATAAAAAAACAGTAAGGATATACAAGAAAACATGCCAGAGGAAAAAGGAAGAAAGCAAAAAGATACAGGAAGAGCAGATTAAGGATGTGAGAACGGAGGAAGACGTGTGGAAATATTTAAAGAAAGAAAAGAGAAAAATACTGACACAAACTGGAATACAAATAGACGAATAGGAGAGCTACTTCAGAAACGCACTGGTGGGGGAGCAAATACAGGAAAAAAAAGGAAGACAAAGTATGAAAATATACAAAACACAGGAAGAAGGCGAAGGAATAAAAGAAGAGGAAGTAATAGTAGTAATGCATAAGGTGAAAAAATGTAAAGCTGTAGGGATACAAGGTGAGGAGTGGATATATGGAGGAGAAAAGGTATCAAAAAGGGTGACGGAAATAATAAACAAGACTTGGAGATGGGAAGGATTCCCAGAGAGGTAGAGAGAAGGACGTATACGCCCAGTGCATAAAAAGAGACAGAAAGCAAGTAGAAAATTATAAAGGAATCACATTACTAAACACGGCCTATAAAATATACGCGACCGTACTGGAAGAAAAGCTAAAGAAGGAATTAGAAGAGGAGAAACTGATACCAGATGGACAGACCTAATAGCGGCACTTGATAGGGTGAACAGGCAAAAGCTGTGGGAATACTTGAGAAAAAAAAGATAAGCGAAAGCCTAATAGAAAGGATGGAAGAAATATGCTAAGAAACGAGGAACAGGGTGAGGGTGAATGGGGAACTAAGTGAAGGATTTGTAACAAGGAAGGGATTGAGGCTAGGATGCCCACTGAGCCCAAGCCTGTTCGCAGTATACACTGGAGACCTGGAGGAAACATTAAGGGGGCAACAAGAAGGAGGCCTGGTGGTGGGGAACAGGAAGGTGTAGTCGCTAGCACACGCTGATGACAGTGCTAATAGCAAAGGAGGAAAGAGAAATGAAGGGGATGTTAAAAACGATGGACATATATTTGAAAAGAAAAGATCCGGAAGTAAATGGGGACAAAACTAAGGTAATGGTACTAAGAAAGGGGGGAGGAAAAAGGAAAAAGGAGGAGTGGAAATGTAGAGAAGAGGAGATATGGCAGGTAAAAGAATTCGCCTACCTGGGATACATGATGAAACAAGACAACCAAGATGGGGAACATGTAAAAGAACGAGTGAGAAAAGGAAATAAATTAATGGGACAAGTGTGGAATGTAGGATAAAGACTGTTCGGAATGGACTTAAGGAAAAGGAAACTATTGTTTGATAAACTAATAGAAGTGTGGTGTTGTACGGGGCGGAAGTGTGGGGGTGGAAAGAGTATAGAGAGATAAAGGGACTGCAAGAAAAATACTGAAAGTGAGTACTGGAAGTGGATAGAGAAACACCGGGATACAGCATCAGAGAGGAGGTACAAGGACAGGGATGCGCAAAAGCAGGAAAGATGGACAAAGGTGAAAGAAGGAAAATATAATGTAAACTATAGGAACATTTAGGGAGAAGGGATACTGGGATATCTGAATGGGGAAGGGAGGAAGGAAAAAAAATGATAGCGAGATGTAGATGTCAAAACGAAGAAATGGAAAACATGTATTGGAGAAGGGACGTAGACAGAAAATGCAGGTTGTGCGGGGAAGAGATGGAGACGATTAATCATATATTGAAAGAATGCAGGGAGTTAAAGGAAGAGGAGAGGACGGTAGAAGGGATACTAGAGGAAAAAGGAAGAGGAGTGGATTGGATGGAGGAAATATGGAAAAGAAGAAGGGGAGAGGAGACAAGAAGGAAGAAGACAGTGGAGGGTATGTAAGGGAATGAGAAACTGTAGACAGACAAATGTAAATAGCATTAAAAAACACATTAACTTTGCAATATCGTATAAATAAGCAAATAAACATATATATTAATATATTAATAATGGCTACCAAGGCGCACAGCAGTCAGTAGTGCCAGGAAGAGCTGGACAGCGTGAAAAACAACATCCTGTTCATCCATGCGGCTACGGGATGTGATACAACCTCAACCATATTCAAAATTGGTAAGCCGTTAAAAAGATGATTAAGGACAAATGCCATCAGCGTGCAGTGGGAGTCTTCAACGACCCAAATGCATCTCCCGATGCGGTTACGAAAGCTGGCGAAAAGTTACTACTCTCTGTCTATCCTGGAAACAACAAAGAATCGTTGGATCGAATGAGATTCGCAGAATACACAAAGATAGTCGCCAAGATTGGCCTGGCTAATCCACTCCCAACTTCTTCGGCTGCACAACAACACTCGTTTCGAGTTTAGCATCAAGGACGTTTAACATTAGCTTTTTGGTTGTTTACCTGATGTCCGTTCTTTCGTACTTCTTTACGGCAACCTTTTCGCAGTTACAAACACAAGACCTCCAGCACCGCCTTCTCCTCAACCTGCATTGACTGTTGGACATGGCTGCTAACCAGTGTAAAAACGACGATGGCGGCAATGACGACGAAGACGAGGAAATAGCTGACTTTTTGCACTATAAATACAGCTCGTATTACTAGTACGGCTTTAAGATAAACACGAATGCTCTAACCTCTAATTTTAACGCGGACACCACGACGCTTCAAGGATAATATTAATTTTATTTCATTAAGATTGAATGACTAGTCTAGTCTTGTATAGCAATCTTTTTTAATGCATAAGAACCACAATGGTGTATAATTAAAATCTTCCAATCAAATAAATTGATGGTGGGGGGGCGTGGGCGTGGGGGATAGTTGGATTGGAGGGAGGATTGAGGAGAGGAACGACGTTTATTGGCTGAGAGAATTTAAAAAAAAACAATAAAATAACACGTAATTAAGCTATATCTAAGTATCATAGACGAAAAACAAAATAAATGGAGTGCGTTTCGGCTATTTATGTGCTTTCGTAGCTAGTTTCTAGGTCAGCCCTTTTATTGAGAATAATGATTTATATTATCATTTATAATTTGTACGTGTAAATGACGGCATTTTAGCGGTAAAATACGTAATACTTAATGTCAAAATTCGCATTTTATGTCAAAAAACGTAAAATTCTTGAAGTTTTTTTCAGGATACCCAGAATTTTTGGAAAATACAGCTTTGAATCTTAGTTATATTGCAGAAAACATTATTCTGCAAATAATAGTTATTAACTAATTTCAAAAGAACCCAGAAAAATTCCTGGGGTTTCCCAGTATTTTTCAGGTCTCTCATTTTGGAGGCCATGGGAACTCTATATGATAATATGAAAATGTAATCTTTCACCATTAACACTCATAATAAAATACTTATCTTTCTTGGGATTTTTTAATGGTGTACTTTAAATTATACAATCTAAACGTTTCGATAACACTTACAGTTATCTTCGTCAGTAGTAATGTTTGTTAAAAATTGTTAAAGATGTAGTAAACAATTTTGTCAAATTTGAAAAATTAAAACATAAACATAAGCCTGCTATTAGTATAACAGTTTGGGAAACATAAAGCCAACTATAAAATTTTTTAGTAAAGAATAACTAGGTCATAAAATTAAATATTATTAAACTGCCTCAAAGATGACAAACCAGAACACTTTCTACGACGAAAGCTAACAATGTAATTTGCCAGCCAAAAACACATTTAACAAAATTTAATCGAGTTATGATGTAAGTGTAAAGTTGTGAAAAACTTCAATTTTAAAATGATAAAAGCATTCACAAATCCAAACATTACATCAAATAAAATAACCCAGTTAAATCTAACAAAGAGATATCTTTATCAATAATTGGAAGTGTTATTAACAATGAAAAGCACAATGCAGAACGTTCTTTGTAATTTTTAATTTTAATTTAATTTCAACTACTTATGTTAAATTATAGTGCTGTGGTAATTTAACATATAATTGGTAAAGCATTTGCTTCAAAATTGAAGAGGGTGATATAATGGTTAGTTTTGATGTTATTTCACTTTTTACAAAAGTACCTCTAAAAGAGACTATTGAATACATTGATCATTTTTTTCCAAAGGACATAACCATTCTTTTTCAGCACTGTCTTACTACAACTTATTTTCAGTGGAATAGTAAATTTTATGAACAGATTGAAGGTGTAGCAATGGGTAGTCCCCTTAGTCCTGTTATAGCTAATTTTTACATGGAAAAATTTGAAACATTAACGTTACAAAATACACCTAAAAAACCTTCAGTTTGGTATAGATATGTAGATGACACATTTGTTATTTGGAGACATTGAGAAGAAGCACTGCATGAGTTTTTGGTTTTTATAAATGGTATACATCCTAGTATTCAGTTTACCATGGAAAAAGAAACTAATGGAAGTTTACCATTTCTTGACATATTAATATCTAAAATAATAATTCACTGTCTTTTAAGGTTTACAGAAAGCCGACACAAATTATCCAACCACCATCCACGTCAAAAATTAGTGTAATTAAATCTTTAGTAGATCGAGTAAAACGAATTTGTGATCCTGAATTTTTGAATGATGAATATAAATATTTAAGAAAATCCTTACAAGATAATGGATATTCACTTACAGATATTAATAATGTTATTACACCTTCTAGGCGTAACCTTAAAGAAAAACCAGTTCTTAATGTTGGTACTGCTTTTCTTCCTTTTATAGCTAATGTTACAAATAGAATAGAAAAAATCCTAATCAAATATGGCATTAGGACTATTTTTAAACCTACAAGAAAAATTAAAGAACATTTAAGATCACCTAAAGATGTGTCACACCCTTTATCATCTTCCGGAGTGTATAAGTTATTTTGTTCATGTGGAAAAGTATACATCGGGACCACAAAACGTAGCTTTGATACAAGACGCAAAGAACATATGAGATTTTGTAGATTGGGTCAACCAGAGAGGTCTGCTGTGGCTGACCATGCCCTGAATAATCTAAATCATGACATTCAATTTGACAATATGGAAATATTGTCAAGACAAACCCATTATTATGTTCGTTTGCAACGTGAAGCTATTGAAATATATAAACACCCGAATAATTTTAATAGACAAGAAGAAAATCTCCGTTTAAATAGGTTTTGGCATCTTATAATTAAAAAAAGCATAATGATACGCCTTGATTTTAATTTATTTTCAACTTTTGGTATGTCTAGGTTTTTTGCTGTGTTTTTCCTAGACCTTGAAACAAATGCTTTACCAATTATGTGTTAAATTACCACAGCACTATAATTTAACATAAGTAGTTGTAATTAAATTAAAATTAAAAATTACAAAGAACGTTCTGCATTGTGCTTTTCATTGTTAATAACACTTCCAATTATTGATAAAGATATCTCTTTGTTAGATTTAACTGGGTTATTTTATTTTATTTGATGTAATGTTTGGATTTGTGAAAGCTTCTATCATTTTAAAATTGAAGTTATTCACAACTTTACACTTACATCATAACTCGATTAAATTTTGTTAAACGTGTTTTTTGGCTGGCAAATTACATTGTTAGCTTTCGTCGTAGAGAGTGTTCTGGTTTGTCATCTTTGAGGCAGTTTAATAATATTTAATTTTATGACCTAGTTATTCTTTACTAAAAAAATTTTATAATTGGCTTTATGTTTCCCAAACTGTTATATTAATAGCAGGCTTATGTTTATGTTTGAATTTTTCAAATTTGACAAAATTGTTTACTACATCTTTAACAATTTTTAACAAACATTACTACTGACGAAGATAACTGTAAGTGTTATCGAAACGTTTAGATTGTATAATTTAAAGTACACCATTAAAAAATCCCAAAAAAGATAAGTATTCTATATGATAATGTTTAAGAGTACTTGAACCTGTTTTTTCCTGTGCCAGCTTGTTATTCTAAATTTCCGGGTTAAACCCTAAATGCACTGAGCTAATATAAAGAACCACATCATGTTTCGCAAAATCTCACAACTATACCGTATTGTTTGCTGCAAAATCATTGTGTAACGAAATCAAAATTAATTAAGAGTACGTTTAGTTAGTCTAGGGCCAAACGTTAACAGATCGTGCTTAGTTACTGTTTCGTTGGCTTCATTTTTACACTCAATTATATTTTTATAAAGATAGCCTTCAGTTTTTGAAATATAAATCCCCTTTTATACGGTAACAAGATTTAATTGTGTTAAAAAGAAAGTTAATTGTACAAAGCATCTCTTTTGATCCCTAGAGCTAATTACATACTTTTGTCTCTCTGGCATCTTCTAAATTGTACGTTGTACAAAAAAAAAACGGTTAATAAAGGATATAAATTTAAAAACATTTTAGAGAAAGGTAGAAAAAGAATTACGAGGAAAAATGTGTCGTTCTGAGCAATTTGTACGAGTATGTTTCATCAGACAGAAAGAGGAATGACGAAACCACCGAGTAATGAAATATATCAGAGAATGCAATATGTCTAGACTCTTGTGTCTTATTAGTTTGGTTATTGGAGATTGTTTTTTAATACTCCCTAAACTTCAATTAACGTATTTCATTTTAACAAATTATCGTTAATTAAAATTTTCACTTACTTGGTACAACTATTTCAGAATCCAAAATAATGTATAATATAGTAAAAGATGGGATATCAATTTGGATTTAGATCACTATGAGTACATAAATTGAAGCTACAGTGTCCGGCGTTTAATGCGGGATTTTATATTGTCTGTGCATGAAAGTGCAGGGCCGCCAGTGTAAACTGCATAACTGTAGTCTGGCATTCATTAATCAAACTTTAAATTGCTTTTTTTTGCTCGTTTAAAACAAGCGCTGCTTTGCGAAGTTTCGAAATTTCATCTTGCACCGGGTAATCGTTCTTGCATTCAATTTCAGACTTGTTTTCTTTATAAATATTAACTTAAAACAAATCTAAATATCCCATCTCAAAGCAAACTTAGTTTAATACTGTATATATACTAAATTAAGCGTACACCATATCTCGTTTTAAGATAATTTACATAGAATTTACATTTACCTTGAAGTAATTTGAATTGCAGGAAATCCTTAAACACATAACGGCAAATGTGTCGAAAAGTCTTATCACACCACTAACTTGTTGTTGCATTTTAGGTAAGCACGTAATATTTTCTTAAGATTATTGATAGTATTAGTCTTTATGGCTGCAATCCGGATTAAAATTAATAAAGATAAGATAAGATTAAACAAAGGGAGGTTTTGCCGGCTATTGGATAATAATAGCATAGGTATGAGGAACTTTGTAATTGTACCATTAAGTATTAAGCTCCTGTATGCTCTGTGAAGATAGTGTTAATAGCTGGAATAGTGGATATAACTGTTTAACAGTAAACTGACGCCAGAATTTATTCTTTAGCTACTGTCTTCACTCTAATAATATTTTGAATCATTATGTACATATCATAATATAATTGTAACTATGTTTTGTAACTTAAAATTTTATACAGGGTGTCCGAAAAGTATGGAATATTTTATATATCTCGGTAAATATTTATTTTATTTAAAAAAATGTCTGAAATAAAAGTTGTGTAGTATTTAGTTCTTCATTACATGAAGATATTTAGTTAGCGGTTTCTTAAAAAACAAAGGAGCAACGAATATCACTACATTTTTACCCCTATATTGTACTCATTTGAGAGATGTTTTTTTCTCCTTTCAATGATATAAAACTTAAATACTTTTACTGAACTAGTTTTGTGAAAAAAGCGAAAAACTGATGGGACCTCTTCTGCCTATCCAATAATTTGGAAAGATATCTTTAAGGTATTGGAGGAAATTAATTCCAAAATGGTGACCCCGACTGGCTGGAACCTTATTCCGTGGTGGGGTATATCCGGATCATCTTCATTTGCATATAAAACAGCTCATGCAGGAACTACCTCAAATCGTTAACCCTCGGCCGTTAAATTACCCTCAAAAAATAAAGTCCGAAAATCTGGTTTCCCATCATTCCTGACCACACATTAACTTCCTGTTGGTACTGGATGTGTCCTTCTAGATACCAGTTAGGATTTGTTGAAGACCATTATCGTGTGTTTCGCTTATTAACTGTATCGTTTAAGCAAAACCTTGCCTCGTCGAGATTAATTTTTTTCATAATCGCAATGCCTTGCCTTGATATGGTATACGGGAATATGAAAAGCAGACTTATTAATGATGTGTATAGGTATTGGTAAAAACTTACCAGTTGCCGAAAATATGAAAGGATAACGGTTAATAATTCCTACTCAATCATTCTTCGGCACTTTTTATAAAGTTATTTGCCAAATACATATTCATTTTGCTTACAATTAAGGACTTTTCAACAACAGTTATATTCTTTTTATAAACAAAGGCCTTGTAATCCATAACAATGAATCGTCTTTCCAATAACCAACAGGCACTGCAAAGGTAATTACTCATATTTGATCACCTGCCACATTTTCATAAGGTTTCTCCAAAATTGTAGTTGTTCCCCTGAAAAAGTTAAACTACTTATTAGATAAATCTCGGATATTGTGTTATATAGCCTTAGATGTGAACCTGACCTCCGCTAGTAATATAATGGTTATAACATAACTAGGTATGTTAATAGCAATTATATGCGCGTTCCCTCCATAGCCAAAATATCACGTTACAATTTTCACTGACCAAGTACCTCTTGGTAATATTTATAGGGGTTTTTTCACACAATTCTGGAGCAGTATCAATCCCGTGCAAAAGGCAATCCGTCTAGGTGACCATTACTTGTACATTTCATCCTTGTATAAGATTCACACACTTACTCGTTCCTCTAGTAAAATACAGTTCAAAGTCTCGGTATATGTAGATGAAGAGAAACTCTTGGTACATTTATATTTATGTCAATAATATGTAATGAAGTTATGTATTTTGGGGTTAGGAACTCTTTATCATACCATACGTACGATATTATAACCGAACTTACGCTATTATAAAGCGCTGCAGTAATCTATCGATATAATTAAGTTTGGCCATATATCGGCGTATTAAAAGTAAGCCCGATAATACACTTTGAGGTTTAGACGGTTTACAGAGGCTAGATTTTTACATCTAGCAAAAATAATTGTATAAACTGTGTATTATAACAAGAAACAACCGCTTTTTACAAGCTTTCACGAGTAAATTCAAAATTCCTACTTTGTTTAGTTTCTAAATATATTCTAAAAATTTTAATTTAATGACAATCGATGGACCAGTTTTCGGGAGAACTCTTTTCAAGTAAAATCCACCATCCGGATGTCCCATTTTTACAGAAACCTTCGCGTTGCGTCCCCACATACCCGAAACCCGAAATATGATCTTTTTGGTGCTCTTTAGATTTTATAGGTCTTCCAGAATGTTGTTTCCACACAGATGGCCAGACATCCACGTATGCACGTACCCACACTGATCCGCACTCACTCACTAAAGGTACCCCACGCGCACAAACATACTCACAAATATGTTTTACATACTCCTGTAGCCACTCATTTAGGCTCAGTGGACTGGAAATAAATATTAATTCTGCTTTCGATACTTTCAGCAACCCATGTTCGTAATTGCTTTATTACGTACATCTTTCTGATAAAAGTAACCGATACTACGAGGTTTGGCAGTTTCATTCGCGGTTTTGCGGATCTCTACACAGAAACGGAACACAACACAACTAGTACTAAAACTATTTTGGATTTGTTGACCGTAATGTTTATTTACGTTGAAACAATTGATTACTGCAGGTTGGCAAAAGTATCCAAAGAAACTAATTTTTGGTTACATATATCATAATTCCTTTGACGCCTTGGAATCGTTTCGTCTTAGACTACTCACAAGAGGCAAGTGGCATGTTTCGTCAAGATTAGGCATGATATCTTTGTGTGTGGATGTATGTTAACATACACGATAACTCCAGAGCAAAAACACGTACGTTCTTGGCATTTCGAATTTAAGCCTGTTTTTATTTCTCCTGGAGTTGATTGGATTTTGAGAGAAATTTAGCGGCGTATAGGGGGGTTTATTAGGAGCTTTTTTATTTTTATCAGGTATTTCTCAAACAGCAATATATTTCATGAATATAAATCTAGACCTTAGTTGTATCGCATGCTTGTGTATGCGTATGCGCGTGCGTGTGCGTGTACGTGTGTGTGTGTGTGTGTGTGTGTGTGCGTGCTTGCGTGTGCGTGTACGTGTGCGTGCTTGCGTGTGCGTGTACGTGTGCGTGTGCGTGCGTGCACGTGCGCGTGTGTGGGGGTGAGTGCGTACTCGTGCGCGTGTTTGTGTAGGGTGTGTGTGTGTGTGTGTGTGTGTTTGCGCGTTTGTGTGTTTGCGTGTTTGCGTGTTTGCGTGTTTGCGTGTTTGCGAGTTTGCGTGTTTGCGTGTTTATTTGCGTGTTTGTTTGCGTGTTTGTGTGTGTGTGTGTGTTGTGTGTGTTGTGTGTGTTGTGTGTGTTGTGTGTGTGTGTGTGTGTGTGTGTGTGTGTGTGTGTGTGTGTGTGTGTGTGTGTGTGCATGTGTGTGTGTGTGTTTGTGTTTTGTGTTTGTGTTTGTGTGTTTGTGTGTTTGTGTGTTTGTGTGTTTGTGTGTTTGTGTGTTTGTGTGTTTGTGTGTTTGTGTGTTTGTGTGTTTGTGTGTTTGTGTGTTTGTGTGTTTGTGTGTTTGTGTGTTTGTGTGTTGTGTGTTTGTGTGTTTGTGTGTTTGTGTGTTTGTGTGTTTGTGTGTTTGTGTGTTTGTGTGTTTGTGTGTTTGTGTGTTTGTGTGTTTGTGTGTTTGTGTGTTTGTGTGTTTGTGTGTTTGTGTGGTATCACTCCAGAACGAAAATACCTGAGTACTTAAAATTCTGAGTTTACGGTTGTTTTCATTTCGCTTGGTGCTGATTAGATATTGGAAGAAATCCAGCGGGGGTTTATTAGGGGTAATTTTTGGTTCTTATCAAATATTCCTAAAACAGTTGTTTATTTCTAAGATATAAAAATACATAGATATAGACCTTAAACTTACCTATCGATTAATTAATTTTTTCAATATTTGAATAACGACAATTTTATAAGAAAAGGTGACATATTTTTTAAAGAATATTTAATTTTACATACATTCTTTATAAAATTTCTTAATATAACGCAAGGTATTGTCTAAAAATTAATTAAATATAAATGAAAATGGTTAAACTGTATTATTGATATCTTATAGAAGCTGCCGGGTTTGGAATTTTTTTTAAGTTAACATGCATTTATGTCTATTAACCTCTACCTGTCATAAGTTTTAAACGTCATTGTTATATAGATTATTGTTTTTGTTTTTACAATATTGCTATTTTCGTTATGAACGCACGAAAGGGTTTGCATAGTTACCCTAAAAAAATTATATTCAAAATTATTTCATTTCTTTTAATTAGCATCGAGATGTCTATTAACCTATGTCTGACATGAAGTTTTAAACGTCTGTTTGACATACATTTTTGTTTTGTTTTTACAGTGTTGCCTATTTTCGTAATGAACTTGTCGTAAAAAAGGCTGTATAATTATCCTCAAAACATTGTCATTAATATTATTTCATTTTGTAGGTTGAAAGGTCGTGATATTTTTAGGATAATTAAATAGATAACATTGTAAAAAAACAATAAGCTACGTCAAAGAGACGTTTAAACTTAATGTCAGATAGAAAAATGTGTCTACACACTTAAATTCTGCTTTAGGAGTTTTGTAGTTAATTAATCTGTACGATTAAGGTCTATGTATTAGTATTGTTATATCTTTGAAATATACAGCTGTTTCTGGAATATTTCATAAAAATCAGAAGCAGCTCCTAATAAACCCCCCTCTCCACCGATGAATTTCTCCCAAAATCTACTGCACACACGCACTGTCGCACACGCGATACGTCCACACGCAAGCAGGAAACTTGAATTTAAGGAAATGTTGTGCCTTAATCCCACTTAAATTATAATTCAAATAACTATTCTAAATAAAAAAATGGCTCGCGCAGGTTTTACAAGTGACGATTTTTTAATTTATTAGTTTTTTATGGTGAATGTGGAGAATAATTAGTCGAACATGTAGAACCTTTGTAGGACAACATCCGTAAAGGCTCACTTGAACAAGAGAATGTGTGAAATTAATCAGTAATTCTATTAAGGGCATAATCAGAAGATTATGGCTCGAGGGAATGTTAAAAGCCCGACGCGAAACGGAAGGCTTTTATATTCCTGAGAGCCATAATCTACAATTATGCCCGTGGTACATACAATGTTTTATTCGGCAAGTTTTTAAATGCAAATGCAGGGAAATAAAGTCGACAGTAGGCTAATTTGTTGTTACTAAGATACTGTGATATTGCTAAATTGTTGCTAAGGTACTGTTTGTTTGTAAATAATTTGCATTCTAAAATGGAAGGTGAAAACGCAAAAACTTATTCACAAGAAATTTTAGAAGAATTTGAGGGGAATAAGTTTTATTACTATTATTCTTATTAATAAAGGTTGTATAGTAGGTTGTTGTTTCAATAATTCTTTCAACTTACGTGACATACCATGTCATGCGTTTGCTGTCAATCATGCTGCTTAGTAACAATGACATTTCCGTGCTATAAAGACCACATTACGCCCGCATTTGGGGGCGTATTATTATTAATTTTATTAAATACATAAATAAAAAGTTTACCTCGAGTAGGATTTGAACCTACGACCTGTACTTTGCTAAAGTACCGCGCTAACCAACTGCGCCATCAAGGTTCAAGCCCCAATCGATGTAAACTTTGTCTTTATGTTTGTAGAACTGTTGTAAAAAAAAAACTTATAATAATTTAATCAGTAATTGTTTGAAATATTGTCAATTTTGACATCCATATATGGAATAATGTGATGGGGAAAAAATAAATATTTTAGCTTTCATCCTGAAAGGTCTATAAGAGACGCAGAGCAGTATTTTAGAATCCAAACTTCATATCATTTTAGTTAAACATAAATGGCATCTCTTTGCAATTCATTTTCACCAACATTTGGAAAAACGCGATTTCCACATAAGAGCAATTTTGTGAAGTTGTATTAGTAAAGAGTCAAGAAGGTGAATGTAGGATTTTTGTCCTACACATCTTACTTTATTTGAGAACACGAAGTACCGTGGGATTTAAACACCTTCTTTATTAACACA
This sequence comes from Vesta saturnalis, assembly GCA_036346205.1. NCBI lineage: Eukaryota > Metazoa > Arthropoda > Insecta > Coleoptera > Lampyridae > Vesta > Vesta saturnalis. The sequence continues at coordinate 1,426,874 of JARFJB010001963.1, read as the reverse complement.
ATTGAACCTCAATACAAACTACGCTAATATTACACAATGTCCGACTCCAACAGAATACGTACAAACGGAAATAGTAATTAAATGTGCACATAATTTAAGCGAGAACGAGAGAGATGTTCTTTAAGCTTAGGATATGATTATATTTAGAGATTGAGCGTGTATTTTCGGAGAATTAAAATAAATTATTAAATATTTGTGAAAAACTAAACTAACTCGTGTTACAACGCAATTCATTTATATACAGGGTGTTCTAAAAGTCCATCAAGAAACTACGGGGGGAGATTCTACGAGCTAAAATAATAGCAGTTTGTAAGGAAATTTTGTTTCGGATTGTCATTTGTTTGCAAGTTACGGCTTGTCAAAGACAGATTTTTTTAAATAACTTCTGCAGTTCAAGGTCGATTAGTCTCTCATTTGACATACTTACTAATTAGATCAAGTTCTATTGGAGCAGTAATAAAAAAGTTCCATTATACGCCGTTAGAGGGCACTTTACCTAAAACTCAAAATTTGTTTTGTTGATAACATCGCAAAAATATGAACATTATTAAAAAGGGAAACAATATTAGAAAATATTATGTGTTCTTTATTCAAGCCGATAAATGCAACCGTTTAGTCAAATAACTGTTATTAATACTCTTTATACGAATTGTCACGAACATTGTTTAATCATCGTATAAGTTTGTTTTTTTACTATAATAATTTGGAAAATGGCTCAGCAAAAATTGGTCTTTGACAAGCCGTAACTTGCAAACAAATGACAATCCGAAACAAAATTTCCTTGCAAACTGCTATTATTTTAGCTCGTAGAATCTCCTCCCGGAGTTTCCTGATGGACTTTTAGAACACCCTATATATATATATATATATATATATATATATATATATATATATATATATATATATATATATACACCGGGTTGGAGAATATTTCTTCAACAGTGAATTTTTGCGAATGTTATTTGGAGAGATGAAGCCAAATTTAGAAATAATTGGATGTTCAATAGAAGAAATAGCCATTATTGGGCCTTCAAAAATTCAAGAAGTGTACGTGCCGCTAATTCCCAGAATGCTTGGCATTTTAACGTGCATTGTGTGATTAAAAATAACAAAATATGTACTATTTATTTAATGACGAAAATTTTAAGACCATAGATACAATATTATGATTAATGACGTACCGGTTGTAAACGCTTTAATAAAAAACGAAAGAAACTACTTGTGATTTCACAATGGTGGAGCGTCTTATAATACTCGCATAAATCAAGATGCACTGAATGGTATTTTTGAATATAGGTAGTTGGAAAATAATGGACCGACAATGAGTACTTCTAGCATTTATTGAACTTCTAAGAGGCGGTGTAAGAAAAACTATCAAGAAATGAGTAGAGGCCTGGAAAGATGCTTGGAAATAAAAGGCGGCATTTTGAACACTTGGTAAAGTAACACTTCTATTAATGCTCTGTTCCATTTTCCGTTTTGTTTTGTTTGTGAAATTATATTTTCATTTGTAAAAACTTAATATTCCAAACCATACTGGTGTAATTTACATAGCAATTTTGAATTGCGGTTTTCTCAGCAAAGGCAGGTCTTGGGTAAAGTACATTCTACATAAGATCGCCCTTTTATTGTAGAAATAATCCAAAAACGCATAACGTTAACAGGGTTGCCATTTAAAAAATCAAAATTTCATAATTTTATTTTCGCACACTTTGATGCATAATGTTAAACAACCTGCAGATATTTGCAAAACATTGAACTTGCGTATGGATAGTCCATTTGAAAATCATTTTTGTGAAATATTTCTGGAATATATTTTCAGGTAGTAATCGTGTAGGGTTTAAATTATCTCATTACAAGGAGAACTTTTTGGAAAAAAAATGGAAATAGTTCAAACATAATTAAACAAAGTATACGGAACACTAATGAAAATTCACATAAATTTGAAAAGAGAACTCAAAATTAAAAAAAGTTTAATAGAAACGAAAATCTTTCAAATAAATCGGCCGTAGTCCAAAATAGTCCAAAATTTCTAAATTATATCTTATTAACGCGTCTCGGATCGTGGACATCCTGTATGTGCAGAAACTCTATCGGTGTTAGTTTTGAATTAATTGATTCGTAATAATCTGAATACGGGAACCGCTTTAAGTTTTTATGTATTTAAATCGCCTATGGAGTTTATCGGTGATAGAGTAGTTAATGTACTTGAATTTTTTTATTCACTCACAGGGTTATAAGTATAACTGCCATTATTCTAAAATGATGAATTAAATTTTCGCCCAACTACGCATTTCAATCTTTTAAAGACGCAGAATGCTTATATAGATCCTAGAAGGCAGAAAAGATTTAATTATATTCACCCCATACTTTAATGGGGAAAATACTAAATCGTCTAAAAAACATATACAAAGGAATTATACCTATACATTTTCTTTGCTGCTTGAAAATAGTGCAAATGTGTTATGCTATATTGAAAATAAAATGTGTATATTGACATCGACTTTTGCAAACATTTTTACTTTACGAATTTTTTGCGGCCAAATATTGTGTCGCACCACAAAAATTATGTAGGGTAAAATTAATTTGTAATTTAAAATTCTATATATTAGTATTTTTATGTTTTTGAAATTTACAGCTGTACATATACCTTAGAGATACTAACATACACACATGCACACACGCATACACACAACTACCACCACGCGCACTCATGGACCGACTGACCGTCCGTCTTACCCACCACCCATCGTCGAAAAAATGTGAGTTCGAAGGTAATTATGATTCATTCGTTGCTCTATGATGGTTATATAAATACATTTTGTGTAGTTGCATCATGAGTGGAAACTAACAACTGCTCAATTCTAATTTCACCAACATCTATTGGTAAAAGTGTGATTTATTAAAACCCGATTTACTAGTGTTTGAAGGAGTAAAAGAATAACTGCATAAAAATGTAAACTTTCATGATTTTCGTTCATGATTAAAAATGTTGTTGAAATCGTGTATTTATGATTATATTTTGCAATCTCTAAACGTTGCAATAGAAATTACAAGCTGAGAGTACACCATGGTATTAACTTTTGGAATATGGTTCCTTGCTGTGTTTTCCTATCCCTTGAAGTAGATGCTTTACCAATGTAGTCATAACAACACTGAAATGATTAGTATTTGCTGTTTTTTTCTTATAACCTGAAGTAAATGCTTTATCAATTAAATATGTGTAGTCATCACAGTATTGCAATGATTAGTGTATAATTAGAATCTAAGGTATTTAACTAGTAACAAAACAAAATTCTGTTGGATTTGTTACTACTACATTTATAATTGGCATGTCTAAGCTTTTGGTTGCGAATGCGTTTACCAGTATCAAATAATAATAGATAATCATTAGGAGCTTAGGTAGACATAAGAAAACAACACTTTAGTATAAAATTGAAAACATAAGATCAAGCTAAATCATAATACCTAAAAAAATGTTTCAGTGGCTACGATGTAAACAAAAACAAAATTAAATTGAAATAAGTTTAGAAAGTTTAGAGAAAATTTTAAATAATTCCAAAAAGAAACTGACGATCATGTCAGATTCCGAAGTAAAATGCACTCCACCCCAAGTTCTTGAAACAGCAGGAGCGTCAATCAAAAATTTGTTACCATCCAAATCGAGTGGCGTCTATGAGATGTCCTACCAGGACATTCTGAAATGGTGTGTAGAGAAAAAAGTAACCGTGTATCCCGAAAATGTTTTACTCCATGATAAAAGCATTGTTAAATCTCAAGAAAAATGTTGATTTCACGAAATATTTGAAGCTGCTTTCCTAAAGAAGCAAGGGGAAGGTTACATACCCAAGAAAACAAAGATTTTAACCAAAGTTCATGTTTGATGCTCCAGATCTGGAGACAAAAGGTAAAGATTACCATGCTTTGTTTTGCAGTGTTTATTAAATCACCTAGATTTTCAGATTGTTTTATTAATTGGTGTTTCTGGGACATGTAAATGCCACGAACTGTCAAAAGTAAAAATCAATGACATTGAAGATCTTAGATCGCTACTGCTAATAAAAATTTCCGAAACCAAAACAGGGAAGCATAGATCATTTACTATCGTGAGAGAAGAGTACATAATTAAACATAAACAATACGTTAATTTACGCCCAGCTGACTTTCAGGAAAAGATATTCTTTTTAAAATATCAAAATGGAAAATGCTATAGAATAGTGATGAGTATACATAATCTGGGTAATGCAGCAAAATAAATCACATCATTTTTAAATCTACCCAACTCGAAGGAGTACACGGACCATTCTTAGAAGAACCTCAACGACGTTGCTTGTAAACAAAGGAGATCTTACCACTTTAAAATGCCATGGAGGGTGGCGTTCTAGTTCCGTTGCCCAGGGTTACATAGAATAATCCGTAGAAAATAAAAATTGTATTGCTAGTAAAATTCTTCAGCCGAAAAATCCAATCCAATCCTAAACTAAACCCGGTATAAGTGCAAGAAAATATTAATAATCAGTAAAGTGCGTGCAAGCGGTCTGTTTCAAAACCCAATTTTCAATAATTGTACCTTTGCAATAAATATTAATAAACGATTTCGCTAAAATGTTGGATTTTCGTATTTTATGTGATTAGGTACATAAAGTAGGCAAAAGTTGCCTTTTGGTCTGCTTTATCCCACTTTTACTTTGTCAATGAAGACACATAAGTTGTCACTTACGTGACGTTTGAAAAATATTTGTTTTACAACTATGCCCCTATATTACAATCTGATTAAATTCGGTTATTTGATTGGGGCATTTTTTATTAACCTTCATCGCGTAGTATGAAATGATTTTCAAGACCATTCAAAAATATTTATTTTTATTAAAATAAAATCAAATTCAATAGTAGACCTAATTGTTATAGCAGACTTGTTCTTTACATTTTCATATTTTGTAAATTTGTAAATGATTTGTTTAACGTTTACCTTTATTAAAGACGATAACTATTTACGTATTTATTATTATAAATTACAGACTACGTGCATTTTTTTACTTATAAATATTGTATTTTCTATCAGGGACCTTGTTATTCAACACTTTTTTAATATTTTAATAATATTGAGAAATTTAAGAAAACACAGATTACAACCACTATCATCACTTACTTTTTTACTACGATGCCGATACCAAAAAATTGTTCCAAAATCTCTATATGTTAAAAGAAATTTAATAACAAACAGGCTAATAATATTTATAGAAGAAATTGCTCTTCTGCGTAATCAAATACATATTACTGGGAAGTCAATGGATAAAACCGATAGAGATTTCACCTATATTAAATAGAGAGGATTGGGATAAAATTGACTCATTCACCTTTAAATGTACGGAAATAAATTTTTACATTTCATCTAGACGTCAAAAGTAATACCTTTTGAAGATATAATTTCCAATGTTTACAATTTTATTAAATCGTTATTTCTTGGTGCTGCAAATGAAGTTAGATATAAAACCATTAACATATTACGTAAAGCTCAACCTCCACAGAACAACTTACCCTTCTGTCGGCGCCGTGTTTTGTTTGATCTTAAACATAATGAAAACATAATAAATAATATATAGTAGTAGTAATATATATTACAATTGGATAAAGGTAATGCAAGCGTTATATTAAATATGAACGCCTATAACATTAAAATGGATCAACAATGAATCTCCACTTGTCGTACCAAACGGGCGCAATCCACATTTTTCTACACGGCTTCTAAACTCTGGAATGATCTCCCTAGTTCCTGTTTTCCTCTCACTTATGATATGAGAAAATTTAAGGTAGCTGTTCATAGGCATCTATTGGCAATTCATTATCCCTCTATCCATCCTCATAAGTGTTCCTGAGTGCTTTAGCAAGATAAGCCTTATTTAGTCTGTTCAGGTCCACAATCATAAAAAAAAAAAAAACTGTTGGATCCACAGGCTTATCATGAACTACGAAAAGATCCTACAAAAGTTTCTATTGAAAACTAAAGAACTTATGATATTAAATTATCATCTATTCCTGAAGAAATAAAAAAGAAATTCCGAACTTCTTTCACCAAAACTATTTGGTTTGCCAAACATCCAAAAACCTAAGTCCTATTGGTTCTCCTGCATACAATCTTGCAAACCATCCTACATTTTTATTGCACCATCATATAGATAAAACACCCCATCATATTAAAGATTCTGCCGACTTCATTGAAAAAGGCGATATAATGGTCAGTTTTGATGTTGAAGAATAGGCTAAAGAAATGGAAAACTAAGAATATCATACGCTTCAGGACATTGAAAATAAAGGCTGTCAATAACAAAGATCAAGAGATTCTAAACGAACTAAAAGATCACAACATCAATATATGTGCTCTATAAGAAACAATAATAAAGGGCAAAGGTAGAAACAATATGAAGACTACATACTACTATACAGCGGGATGCAAAAACATGAAAGAACAAAAGGAGTTACAATACCGATTCCCACCAAGTACCTAAAAAATATTGTAGAATGCTCCTATATATCGCCACGAATACTGACCATCATTGACAATGACAATGGACTGATAAGGATAGATCTTTGCACACTCAATGAATTGCGAATCAACAATACTTTCTTCAACTAGAAATGCCAGTGTAAATTCACCTTTTCAAATACCAGAGGTCACAAATCAACAATATATGACATAGTCACCAACACCTAAGTCAGATTCTTGACGGTACAACATTAAATTAGGCTAACGTAGGTAGCGACCACAGCTTGCTACTAGGAAAAATCAAAATTAAAATTACACGGCAAAGAGAAAGAAAACAAGAACAGAAAGAATAAATATCAAGTCACTGTGGGATCCATCAATAAAGCTCCTATAAATGAAAGGAAAAAATTGATGAAAATCCAATAAATGAATAGGATGATGTTAATACCAGTTGGGGAAAACTAATAAGTCAAAAAATTATACCAAACAAAACCCCATAGCTCTCCCAAAAAGTTAAGGAGAAATGCAAAGAAAAAAATGAGCGTATCTAAGTACCGCTGAATCGTGTGAACAATACAGATAGTACGCAACGAAACATCATGCTAGTTAGACAAATAAAAAATAATTACTGAGAAGATTTCTCGAAGCGAATGGAAAATGACTCCTAAGGCATTCAAAAGGAATGTGGCGGCTCATCAGAAATCAACGTAAGGAAGTAAAAGAGCTTAATCCTCTGTTATGCCGGTAACGCTGTACTGGGGGCAGAAAATGAAGACGACCTGCAAAGAGTACCACAAGCATTTAACCGAACAGCTAAATATCTTAATGTGTTTATATCTGCTCCTAAGACAAAATGCAGGGGCACCTCAAAGTCATCGATTAGATGTAAGCTTGTAGTCGACGGAAATAATTCGACAATTCGACTATACCTGGGTATAGTAATCTCCGGATATGGTGACGTCTAAACAGAGGTTCGTGGACAAACTAACAGAGCAGCTAGGATAGCACACGCCTTAACCACACGATTTGGCAAAATAAACATATCGGAATGGAAACGAAGACAGAATATATTAAACAACGATTAGGCCAATAATGACATATAGGGTTGCTCATCAGTGAGTCAAAGTGCGATATCTCAGCAAGGTGTGAGTTTTAGAAGGAAATGTTTCCTATCAAAGTTTTTGGTGTTTAAGAGGTGCGTATTTTAAAATTATTTTTCAATATACGAGGTGCGTCACAAAAGTGTGGTAATAACAAATTATGTTTCTTATAATAGAACCCCCCAATTTTCTCTCCATATTCGAATTTATAATCAAATTGTAATGTTAATTTATGTAATATGTTTTATCTTAAAAATTTGCCGTTTTCGAATTATTTGGAAAAATATGAACATTTTGACAGCTGCAGGGTTCCACAACAATCGGTACTGTATCCTGACCTCTGCGAATTTCAATATCGGTATTCTAGGACTCTAAGAAAATCTAATAGGCTACATTTTGCGTATTTTAATTTAAAAGAAGGTCCCTACAACTCCTGTAACATTCATCCGAAGTTGCATGATTTCAAACCTCAATAACTTGCTTATTTTAAATGGAATACCCTAATTTTTATATTTTTAAAATTTACAGTTTCCGAATTATTCGGCAAAATTTAAAAATTATTTAATTTTCGTATTGATGTCTGCGTTTTTTTCCGAAAATATCATAAATGTCGTAGTTGTATGTAAGTGACCGTAGTATTAGATTGTACGTTTGCTATTTCTTATTTTTTTTAATCCAAAGACATATTTTTTAAATATCTCTTACACAATTTTTAAAGTTGTTCATTATTATCCACTTCGTGAGTAGTTACGCACTCGTTTTGCATATTTCATTCTTATCTCATATTAATGTTGTAGTTAACTAAATACAGATGAATTTCGAAAGAACGAAACTAGTAGACATGATCATCGTTATGGGATCTGCTGATCAAAATTGTTTGCTAACTCCAAGGACGAGTGCGAAAATATCCCGATTGAAGACAACCCTCGGTTAGAAGTTTATAAAACCTTAGAGAAAGGTTTATTTTATAAGAACAGCCAATGTGAATTATGAAAAATGTGATAGGGCTAAGAGCACAAGCCACGAACACCAATTGAACTGATTAGTTAACTTGCAGCGACAGTGGACTGTAAAAGCTTTGCCACACAGAACGCAATCTGTCGCGGCGGGCAACAATATTGGAACGCAGAGGGAAAGCGATCATTTCATATTACACAAAAAGGCATTATAACAGTCACACTAGAGGCGGTATCGCGGCGGGCCAGTTTAGATCACGACGACAAGCGATACACTTGTACTTATTTACAGATTTTCGCTCGTTACGTAGATCATGTCGGAAAATACTGAAATATTGATAGAAACCGTGAGAGGTTGTGTATACCTATACGACAGTACACATGAATATTATAAGAATATGTTGAAGAAAAGTGAAGCATGGAACGAAATAGCAAAAACCCTAGGTATAACGGGTGAGTACATAAAAGGCTTTAAATATGTACAATACATTTATTTATAAATTAAAAAATGAAATTTGTTTCATTATAATAATCTACTGAAGTAATCGGCAAATTTTTCGCGTACTTCAAACACAGCAGCATTCGATCTTCTGTTGGTCGGCCTTGGGTTTAATAATGCTGGTATTGGTTTATTTTGTTCCTCGGTTTCCATGGCTGCATATTCTCTGGTGTTGTTTCTTGTAATAATATAATTGTACAGGCAGCATGCTGCTTTCACAATCCAGTCAGAACTTTCAGCATCTGTTTCTATGGCTCTTAAGAAAACTCGCCACTTCATAGCCAATAAGCCGAATGCATTTTCGATTACACGACGCGCTCGGCTAAGCTGGGAATTAAATTGTTTCTTTCTTGCGTTATTAATAATTCCCGTTTTTGGGTACGGTCTCATGAAATACGTTTGCAATGCAAATCCTTCGTCACCTACAGATACATGCGGTACTGGGTCATCTCCTCCTGGAAGTGATTTTGGAGGTAAAATAGTTTTATTATTAATATACTGTTGGTAGAAAGCTGAATTTTCGAAGATAGCGCTATGACTGTGACGCCCATAATTGCCAATATCCACTACCATAAGCTTGAAATGTGGGTCGACAATAACAAGGAGAACTATGGAGAAATAATTTTTGTAACAAAAATAAACTGATCCACTAAGACGAAGACATTTTAACTTAATATGCTTTCCGTCTATGCTTCGAAGGCAGTTCGGGAAGCCCTAAAGTTCTAAGAAATCCCCAACAGATTGTAACCAAATCTCTCTGGTAGGTGACGGTAAATACATTGGGTATAGAGTTCTCCAGATATCTTCACAGACATTTCTCACAATTTTGGAAACAGTTGATCGTCCTACTCGATAAGAAAAAGTAATAGTCGGCAGTCACCAAATATCTGAAAAAAATATAATGTCATGATGGTGTAATTATTTCATTGTTATTAATGTATGAAGTGAATGTGTTTAAAGGATGACATTAGTTAACTTTCATTATTTCGAATACAAAATTTAAATAAAATATAGTAACGTAAATTAAAGTGCTTTTTGAATCTTTCAGGGGGGTCTCTAATTACCTTATCTAATTAAGTTATTTCTGTTTCAGCTGAATCAGTAAAACAAAAGTGGAAAAATTTACGTTATTCTTACATGAGATATCAGAAGTTCACAAAGAGTGAAACAGGTCAGGCCAAGAAGCACTATAAGTGACCTTGGAGTATCCACATGAAGTTTTTTTATTATACTCTTAAACCACGTTCGCATAGTAGCAATATAATACCATCAGAAAGCCTAACAGAAACTAAAGAAACCCAGTTATCTGAAGAAAAAAATTTGTCGATGCCCAACAAGCAAATGCATCTAGCAAACAATTTTCAATACCTTTACGAACACTAGCTCAACCGAAAAAAAAATTAAGTCCCGCAGTCGCCCATCAACGGACAACTGCCGAGATGATGTCGACAAATTAATTCTCAAACAAAAGCAGCAAACAGGACATTGATGATATTGATCATTTGTTTTTAAGTTATGCTACGACCTTCAAAAAATTCAATCCATTGACTAAGGCCAAGTTAAAAGTAAAACTTGCCACATTATTTGCAGAAACTGAAATTAAGGAGATAGAAGCGCAATCACCACAGGCGCTAGAGGCATCGTCACCACATTCTAGAGATTCTTCAGTCAATTCTTCACATTGTCTGCGGCATTCGGATTCGGAGGTATTGCGCCCATATTTGCAACATTTGGACTATAGTACTCGATCACAAGTCTCGGAAGAATGGTAGGGACGATCGCTATGCCCATCCATTCATTTTTCAGGATTTTCAGCAAGGGATGCTTAATGTTTATGAAGGACATGATTCAAAATTCCGAAGATACTAATTATGTTAATTTGTCATAGTGGATTAATGATTAATGAGTGTTATTTTTTTATTTGAATTTAAATTTTGAGTTTCACGTTTCCAATACATTTTGATTAAGTTTAAACATGCTACTTAAAGAATATATAATACTACACATAAATCGTATGTTTTTTAGTACTTACCTCAAACAAATTGCTAATCTTTCTCTTGTATGAATCGGTTGCCTCCAGTTCGTGATGCACTTAGCAATATTTGCCTTTAAAAGGTCATGTAATTCTTCAAAACACAACCTCGACATGCGGAAATACCGAAAAAATCTGTCTTTATGTGGCTGGAGTTCAATACAGAGACAGTAGTATTCCCTTTTTATTGATGGGATGAACCCAGTAACGTCTTTTCTTTTTCTTTTTTTTTGTAGAGAAAAGAGAAGAAGAATTTGCCCCTCGTCACATTGCAAACACTCGTACGGCCGAACACAAAGTATGAAGATGTAGCAACCTGTGTGGCATTATAAATCGCCTTACCGCTGCGGAGATTGCGCGAAAGCTGCCCGCCGCGACAGACCGCGTTCTGTGTGGCAAAGCCTTAAATGTTTGGGGTGGTATTAGGGATGATTTGAGTGGTGCTGAATATTTGTATTTTTTGCAAAATGCAAAATTGAGAATTTGAAGGTAGATGGATAGCCGTGGCGGCCCGTTTCTTGGCCGCCTAGATCGTCAGTCTTAACAAAATTAGATTTTTTTCTGTGGGGTCACATAAAAAGCGTTGTATATTATACTGCTCCGACTACTGCAGAAGATATGAAACAACGCATAATTCATGCGTTTAGAAATAGAGTAAGCATTGAGGTGTTAAAAGAAGTAAATAGGTCTTTTTTGGCAAGATTACAATTGTGTTATGATCGAAATGGGGGACAGTTTGAGAATCTGTTATGAATACCTCATTTGTCTAAAATAGTTTTCTGCAGTTTAATGCATTTTTGTATTGTCGACATGTAGTCGGTTGACTTGATCAAAATAAAATTAAATAATTTTTTTAATTTTGCTGAATTATTCGGAAACGGTAAATTTTAAAGATAGGACCTTAAAATTTGATGATAAATCCGAAAATGGATCCCTGCAGTTGCCAAAATTTTCATATTTTTCCAAATAATTGGAAAACGAGAAGTTTTTAAGATAAAATGTCTTACATAAATTAACATTATTTGACGATAAATCCAAATATACCAAAAAAATTGGGGGTTCTGTTTTAAAAAACATAATTTATTACTACCACACTTTTATGATGCACTCATAAATAATTGTAAAATAACGGTACTACAGGAAATTGTCGGAAAAAATGCTTATGAACCGAGAGCGAAGCGAAGTGTGTAAAGTGGACAACATAAACAACCGGATAGTGAAAAGAAAGATGGAATGGAACGATCACATCAGTCAGAATAAGTAGAGGGGACGAAGGTAAAACGGGCACACATACCTAAACTGAAGGAATAAGAAGAAGAAGAAGACAAATTCATTATTGTGTTCGTTTAGAACCTGAAGCTATTGAGATATATAAACATGCTAATAATTCAATTGACAAGAAGAAAATCTCCGTTTAAATAGATTTTGGCGTCTTCTAATTTAAAAAAGGCACAATGGTACGTCTTAATTTTAATTTTAACTTTTAGTATGTCTAGGTTTTTGACTTTGTTTTTTCTGACCTTGAAGTAAATGCTTGACCAATTATATGTTAAGTTACCACAGCACTACAATACTTTAACATATGTAGTTGAAATTCAAATTAAATTGAAACTAAAAATTATAATAAACTTACTACATTGTATTTTCACTGTAAAATAACAAACTTAACAACTTAAAAAATGTTAAGTTAGTAACAAAAAACTATTTCTTTGTTAGATTTGACTAGATTTTTGATTGGAATGTCAAGTTTCTATTTGTGAATGCTTTCATCAATTAGATTTTGACTAAATTTTGTTTAATTTGCCCTTTTACTGTAACATTTTTCACTGTTAGCCTTCGACCGTTAGAGGGTGTTTTGATTTGTCATCTTCTAGGCGGTTTAATAATATTTAATTTTATTAAGGATCTAGTTATTCTTTACTAAAATTAGATTCCATAGTTGGATTTATACGTTTGTGGAACATTATGAAAAAAATTCAAAAATCATTTTTTTTCTGCAATCTTGCGTTTAAACAACCTTATATTTTTTTGATGGTAAAAAAGTGTATAAAAAATTATTTCTTTTTACCAAAAATACATCCTCACTAGAGAAAAAAATAGAAAATTAAAACATACCCTACTTAAAATAATTAAGAGTGTGAAAAATGTTTAAAGAGACGTTAAACAAATCTTGTTTCCATACTAAATTACACTTAAAGAAAATTATATAATTTCTCCATTCTATTCGGAATAATTTTTCAGTTTTAATATAATAAAAATAAAAATTTCGATTATGAAAGTTATTATATTATATTGATATTGCTTCACAAAATTATCATAAATTGTCGACATTAAATGTAATAATTTTATACAAAATAGATCGAAAAGACTGTTTTGAGTAACGTTAGTCTTCGTCACTGTCTTCATTTACAACAACATTAACCTTTTCATCAATAAACAGACGACTCAGATTTTTTAAGGGGTTTCTGGACAAGGTGGAGTGAAGGCTTTCGAAGTACTGCACACTTTAAAAATGTCAGTATTCAAAAAAAGCGGACAACTATTATTAGAAATGTCAAAAATACATTGACATTTATAAACATTAAAATTAAGGGAATTGGAATCATTTTAATTTTGATTTAAACACTTATAAATCATTTTTTAAGTGTTTTTAAGTTTGAAGTGCGATTTTCTTTGTGTTTTATGACATTATGCAGCATAATGGTTAGATAGTGTCAGGTAAAAAGTGGAATACTGTGAGAAGAAGGTCAACATATTTAGCTGACATACATATCACACTTTAGTGATATTTTACTTTTCAATTCTAGAGTGATATTTGTGACGTTCGCAGTAGGTAATCTGTGTGCTATATGTCATTTTCACATGTGGTCGACGGAAAAAATATATAATCTCTAATGGTCTTTACGCAATCACTGCAGTAAAATGATTAAAACAATTTTTTAAGTAATGTAGTTCTTGAAAAATCTGGAACACTGGAACTGTGGCAGGATCTGTAACAAACAAAATACACCCACGTACCACACAAAATTGAGGAAAGGGAAGAAAAGGGCCACGTACTTTATCAGCGGGCTGCTCGAGTTTTCCGAGCTTCTTCAGCCACAATCATAGAATCCCAGCATACATACATATATTACCTATATATATATATATATATATATATATATATATATATATATATATATATATATATGGTGGGATTGAGGATGGGTGTGATCGGGGTAGGATCGGAAAGAACGGAGTTAGGGTTCTGAGGGGGAAAATACTACCCCAGCATTCACCCAACTAGCCGCACATGGTATGCATATACGAAGTGACCATGCCGCTACATGTGTATGAGGAAAACCCCCTGAAAAAAACTCATGCAAGGTAGACGGTAACGGGAATCGAGCCCATTACCTCTCGAATGCTAAGCAGGTCGTGTCACCACTACGCTACCAGCTCGGTCACAGAATTGAAAACATCGAACGCATAGCTAATGAAACGCGTTCGGTGTTTTTTTAATTTTGTGCGGTACGTTCTTAATTTTCGGTAAAAAATACTTTTTTATACATTTTGTTACCATCAAATAAACCTAAGTTAATAGAAAAAAATGATTCTTTAATTTCTTTCATATTGTTCCACCACTTCAAAAAAATCGAAGAAATTCCATTTACAACAATAACTTCAGCTCAATTAACTGCTTTTCTGGAGTTAACGGAGCAAGAAACCGAAATTTTTTTTACAGGATCGTATCAAATGTCTCAAGCTGTATCGTATTTAGTTGAGATGATGAATGAAGACGGAACAATTATTATATAGTTACATAAAAATCACACCTAATATTATAAAACTTGAAGAAAGATCTCGACATATTAATTCAAAAAGATATCGTTGTTTTGTTGATTATCAGCCAGATAAGGATGACATCTATGGAATTAGTCGAATTTGTTGTGATTGCGCTAATGGTATGCACGCTGTCGGATGCTGCTCACACATTGCAGGTATCATACATTATCTGTCTCACGCTCGATATTTGGCAAAAATAATAAGACCTGCTGAAATACTGAGTCGTTTGTTTATTGATGAAAAGGAATGTTATAGTAAATGAATAATACTCTGACGAAGACTACTGTTACTCAAAACAGCCTTTTCGATCTATTTTGTATAAAATTATTACATTTAATGTCAACAACTTATGATAATTTTGTGAAACAATATCAATATTATGATATAATAACTTTCATAATCGAAATTTTTGTTTTTATTGTTTTAAACTGAAAAATTATTCCGAATAGTACGGAAAAATTAAATAGTTTTCTTTAAACGTAGTTTACCATGGAAACAAGATCTATTTAACGCCTTTTTAAAAATTTTTCACACTCTAATTATTTTAAGTAGGGTATGTCTTAATTTTCTATGTATTTCTCTGTGTTTTTTCTCTAGTGAGGGTGTATTTTCGGTAAAAAACTAATTTTTTATACACTTTTTTACCATCAAAAAATATGTTTGTTTAATCGCAAGATTACTTTTTAATTTTTTTCATATTGTTCCACCACTTCAAAAAAATCGAAAAAATTCCTGAGTGTAGAGAAATATAAAACACATTTTCTGACAAAATTTGGTGAGTGACACTTTTCAAAAAGGCGTTAAAAAAAAATTTAGATTTTATTTCTTTCGCTAAAAATTGGCTGTTCATCTGGAATCATAAAAAAAATATTTTTCATGTCTTTTACTCGTAAAAACTAGGTAAAAAATCACTACTCACTAATTTTCAATTTTACTATTAAAAAACAAATAAAATTGAAAAAAGAAGGTTTTTTTGAAAAACTCGGAAACTGTTTGAGGTTAAGAGCTGAAAATTAAGCTCAACAATTTCTATTTAGTACCAAAACGACCCCCCAAGTCCTAATAAAAAAAAGCCACGGGGGCAGATTTCCCATACACACAAGGTGATAACTTGTACTCTGGAGTTCGATAACTCCGTTATCTTGAGAGTTATAAAAAAAAGTTTTAAATAAAAGTTATTTATAAAGTCAAGCTGAACATTTTAAATTATTTAATAATATACAGGGTATTTCATAGAGTTATAGCACATCAAATTTGTGTTTTTTAATGGAACACCCTGTATATTATGTCAAATTTCAATTAATTTTCTCTATTCCAATGATAAAGGTTTCTTCTAGGTTCTACAAGGTCCTTCTAAGGATATGGCCATTTCTATGTGAAAATCGTAATGAAATCGTCACCCTACATTACAATATTGAGGGCTAATCACTCATGGGCAAAATGATTTCGTGATAGTCTGATTTTGTTAAAACTTTTATTTTTTGTACGGGGTGATCCAAAACTCACAACCATGATTATCTCGGTTATTTTAATGGATTTATATCATCTCTGAAAAGTACTTAAGAAATACTTTTAGTCTTCTTAAGCATTCCCTATACCTAAATCTTACAGTTATTGATTTATTTTGTTTTTTTTTTTAAATAAAAGCGGCATTTTTGGCACTGCAAGTTTTTTACAGTTTGCCATGACAGTAAAGTATTATTTGACAGTAAAATTAATATTTTAGTTTTATTCGGTTAATCTCCTTATTATTTACGTACAAATTTTGTTGAACGTTTCTAATGTTGCTAGCCGTAAGGGTGTATCACGAGAGATTTCCAGAGCGCCGATTACTGAAAAAATGAATTTCGGAAAAGTGATGGAACGATTTAATCGTACAGATACTGTAGTATATGAAAAGAAAGAAAAAACGAAAACCATTGTTACTGAGGAAAATGAACTGAATGTATTGTTGGCAGTGACATATGATCACAATAAAAGTATAAGAGACATTTCCAGGGAACAAGAAATAAGTTATGGAAATACTATCTAAAAACAAGATGCACCCATATCATATTCAATTGCACCAGGAATTATTGGGTGATGATTTCGACGAAGAATAAATTTTTGGAATTGAGCTCAAAAAAAAAATCGCAATCAAAGAGATTTTTTGATTATGTACTTTTCGGGGATGGGGCGGCATTCAATGGATGTTTAAATAGCCATAATTTTCATTACTATTCAAAAGAAAATCCTCATGTAATAGTTACTACTTCACAAACAAGATGATCTTTAAATGTTTGGGGTGGTATACTTGGCGATTTCGTGATTGGACCATACTGTTTCGAGGAAACGGTAAACCGTGAAGTTAATTTAGATTTTCTGGAAAATCAGTTGCCTGTGCTTCTTGAAAACGTTCCCCTGCGTATACGTCAGTGCATATTGTATTTACATGATGGGGTTCCTATACATAATAACTCACTGAATCAAGGTCAACTACACGATCAGTTTCCAGGACGATGGATAGATAGGTAGAAGAGCGCTAATTCCGTGGCCTGAAAGATCGCCTGATCTAACAAAAGTCGATTTTTTCTGTGGAGGTATGTGAAAAATTAAGTATATAAATTACCTGTAACTACTCTAGAAGACATGAAAAATAGAATTAGAGTGGTTTTCCGAAACATTAGTATCCCAATAGCTAGAAATGTAAGTAGAGAATTTGAAGATCGGGTACAACATTGTTTAAATGTAATGGAAGGGAACAGTTAATATAAATACCACTTCATCGAAACACTATATTTTGTCACTATGATTAAACTGATTTAAGTTCAACCTCCTGATGACGATGAGGTGTCAATGAAACGCTCGTCGAATGGTTAAATCCTAGTTAAAAAGTTTAGGTTCGACCTCCTGATGACGTGATGCGGTCAACAAAACGATTGTCGGTCGATAAAACAGTGTTTCGGTAAAGTGCAGGTATGTATTTTGCTCAATCTACAATGTTCATATGTCTAGATCAAAACTACCTAAATATTATTTTGTTACTCGTTTTTTAGAATTTTTGTTTCGTTTATTACTCTTAGTCTCTGTTATACCTAGTTTTGTTAAACAATTTGTGGTTTTATTTGCAATAGTTTATACTTGATGTAAGTCTTTTTCACCTGACAATAATAGTATTTAGCTGATTAAACTTACAGTATTTTCAAATAATACGTTAGCCATGAAAAAAATAAAAATTTGAAGTTATGCCAAAAATGTCGCTTTTATTTTTAAAAATCTAAATAAATCAATAACTGTAAAATTTAGGTATAGGGAATGCTTAAGAAGGGTAAAAGTATTTCTTAAGTACTTTTCAGAGATGAGATAAAATAACCGAGATAATTATGGGAATGAGTTTTGGATCACCCTGTACAAAAAATAAAAGTTATCACAAAAGTGATAAGTTTTAACAAAACAAGACTATCACGAAATTATTTAGCCCTCTATTGTTTATTTTAAATAATATAGGGTGACGATATCCATACCTTGTAGAGCTTAGTTAAAGCTTTAACAGTGGACTAGGAAAAATGAGCCTAATTGAAATTTGACATAATATACAGGATGTTCCATTAAAAAAGCATGAATTTGATATGCTGTGACTTTATGAAACACCCTGTACATTATTAAATAATTTTCAAACGTGCAGCTTGACTTTATGAATAACTTTTATCTAAAACTTTTTTTCGTAACTCTCAAGGTAACGGAGGTATCGAACTCCGGAGTATAAGTTGATCAACCTATATATCCGGCTATACCCTTTGTTGCAACATCTTAAATAATTTTTAAAGATATTACAACTTCGTAGGACGTTAATTGTAATTGTTATCGAAACGTATAGATTTGTATACAGGGTCCGCCTTTGTGAGCTGATGCTATGAGTATCTGCTAAACCAAACTTGAAGTCGAGCCATTTCATCAAGAAAAACACAAACTGTCAACAATTTCTATTAAATTATTGACTACAAAAGAAAAACAAAATAAATAAGCATCTTTATCGTGTAATGATGCGCTGATAAGTATGTATTACCTCCGCAGTAAAAAGTAGTTTTTTTCGATTTACTCATAAAGTATTAAATTTTTACACTTATGTTGTATATCGAATTTGAAAAAAATGACTTACAAAATTTCTAGTTGGCTAAATGACTTTTGAATCACAAAATTATCAATTTTTATAATTTTTTGCAGTAACTTATTCAAACATTTTTCTGTATTTCAATTCTCAATTATTTGGCTTCCATGGTGACCACGAACAAGGAATACTAGATTTAAGTATGTAGCTCATTTTTATAACAAATTTAAAAATTGGGACTTTTTTGATTAATAAGTATGAAACTGTTACGTTTAGGAAAATAAATTTTTAAACAAACTTACCTTAATTTTTGACGTTAAATCGATCTGAGTAATAAAAAATAGGAGTTTCCATTTGATTTTTTTGAGTAACTTGCATTTTTGATAGTCAAGTTTAGACATTCATAATTTTATTTTTATGAAAAATACAAATGTCATTTTTTGCAGACTGTTGCAATAAACCTTTGCCTACAACACCTCAAAGTTTTATTCAAATTGTTTGACAGAACAATTAACGAGTTATTACTAAGACCGCATCTGTAAATTTTTTTAGAAAAATGGTTTTTTTAAAACGACTGAAATTTCGTATCTAGTTTATTTACCAAACTTACCTTAAAATTCTACATAGAATCCAAAAATGTATTAATATACGGGGTGTTCCATTTAAAATAAGCGACTAAGTACCGACTTCCGGTATAACCGGAAGTGGTACGAACGTGAAAATATTTTAGATGAGTTATCCCTAACATCATTACCCTGTCACCAAATTTTCAACATTATAGTAAGTTTGGTTTAGCAGATACTCATAGGATCAGCTCCCAAAGGCGGACCCTGTATAGGTACTTCAAACATATTAAACATTAAGATTAAATAAATCCATGTTTCAATTCAAACTAATAAATTTAGATGCAAACGTACAAATTTTAATCAAAGTAACTTAAAATAATTATGAACAAAACGATTGTGACACTAGATTTACATGTCATTAATCTACCAATTACCATTTTAGCTCAGAGAATTTCATAGCATTGTGAAATATAGGACTTTACGAGTAGAAAATTAAGGATTTGTTTACCCCTAGAGCCTAATAAAACAGACGGAATGAAATCCATTTTGTTGTCAATCAAACCTCGAGACCGTGATGTTAGTGCCTTTTCATCAACATAAAAATTACTTACTCTCCCATAAAATGGATGAAGAGAATTATACGTATATAAAGATCTGGCAGTGCATGTATTTGCTGGAGTAATAAAATTAGGATATATAAAAACAGTCGGGACCAAAAACGTTGTATGCGAAAGGATAAATTTATTGGAGCATTAAAATAAAACAAACAATATTGTATGAGACCGTTAACGTACATATAAATTTTAAAGATAATACAGGAAATTGTCGGTCAAGGGGTGAAAATATCCTTAGAAAGAGCTTGCCTATTTTATTAGGTTGATTGTTAGGGAGGATAGAACCGCTTTTATAACCAGTTTTATGAAATAATAAAATATTCTTGCTTTTAAAATCTGCTAATAATAGTTATTTACATTGTAGCTAACGAAGCAATTTACAGTAAGTTTTATGTATTTTGTAATAAGGTGAATTTTCTCATTTCCTTAATTGCTAAAGAGACGAAGGGTAATTACTTCAAAATGCATCTCGAAGGTCATATTTATAGAAATTGCAATTGGCAAACTAAAATAGGATTGTAAGAATTTTCCGGAATTACTCCTAGTTACTATACTAGACGTTGCACAGGTTAACATTTTGCCTTACAATCCATGCTGAGATTACTTTTCTTGTAAGTTGCAACTTTAAAGGGGGTGTATAGGTGGTGCATGTATATGTAGTTTGAAGAACAAAAGCTTGCAAAAGCATGTCGTTTCTATGAAAATACTACGTGTTCTTGCAGAGTTTACAGTTATTGAGTTAATTTCAAGCAAATTCTTGTAGTTCATTTTATTTTCACGCCTCGTCGTGCAATAATGAAACTTTCTTTACTACAAAGTTAACATTTTTTCCTTTCAACTGTTTGTCCTGAAATATGCATTAGGAAAAGCACTTAAGAAATTTAAATTACGTGCAAATTATTACTAGTCGAGGAATGCTTTTGCTATGGAATTACTGTTCTAAAATAAGATAAGAAAGTCCTTCGTATTTCATTAGTTTTCAAATAGGGTTTTCGTTTACTAAATCCAGAAACGCCAAACAAAACAAAGTCCATTTATTCAATTAAAACAATGCAGTTGCTTTCCTCTAAAGTTTATTATAAAGAAAGTTTTGAATTATTTTATTATTTTTGTTTAAAATATGAATAAAGATTTTGAATATGAATGTTAATTTACATTTTTAAACTTATAATTTAAAATAAAATTATTACTTTTTATGCAAGACTTCGTTTAAAACATATCTTACAAATACTCATAATTTTAAACTAGTGTAATTAAATAACCATCAGAAGATTGATTGCGTAAACATATAAATACTCACATACCAGTTTCTATACTAACACTCAAAATTACCTATATTTTGGAGGTGAAATCCTTATAACTAACTGCAAGCTCCAGTAGTTTATATTATTATTTGACCTAGAAGTAAAGCACGTGTCCATTTACGGAAGAAACATGGTCTCCAAAACCTTTTCAATAACCACCTTTTTCTCACTGCTGTATCCACGGTTCCAGAGAACAATCAGAAATTAGATAACTACGGTACTGTGAAAAATTTAGAATGTGTTTATTACTAACTTTCGGATCCTGCCAGAAAATTATATATCTAGTTGGCAAGATCAGTTCATCTATAGTCTGATTAGATCAGATACTTCTACACTGAGATTAGATTAAATCACAAAGCAAACATTTGAAATAAAATTAACTGCACACGAAAAACTTTCAACCTTCTATAACTTAAGCAGATACAATCAAACATTATTAGAAGTTTCGATATTTAGGTCTTAAAGACGTGTGTCAGTTTTTGAATTATTCCTGCTGAAAGAAAACCAGAAACCACCTATTTGACTCTTTACCCTGCACCTCTACCACCACAAAAAACACTAGGGTCTGGACATTTAAGTCCTAAATGTCAAATATGAATGCAATCGATGTTCAAAACTTTGACCAAAATCACGGGGGTCTAGGGACGTACACACAGACATTTTTACCATTTCTCTTAAACAGCTTTCCACTTAGATAAGAAAGTTAAAATTCAAGGTAAACTACTGAAAGTTCATTTTTGATTCCTAATTTCCTATTTACGGCGAGTTCAAAGGCAACATCAAATTTTGTCTTAATTTGTGAATATTATGATACATCAAAATACAAGGTGTCCACAAACCCTTTTCACAAAAGAAAACTGCAGATTCTAGAGTTGATTTTATGTCGATTTAACATGAATTACCTTAATACAAAAATACTTCCTAAGAGAACTGGAGCTCTTGGAAGATGGCGACCTAACGTCGGTCGGTTTAATTCAAATATCTTCAAAATGGTTTCCCTTTAAATAATAGCGCTCTGCACATTTATTTAACGGAATATGCCCAATCGTATGGCGTAAGTATGATTTTTTAGTTGTACTCATAAGCGGCTCGTTTGGGCGGGGCATTGAACATTGTTATTCATAAGTTTTTGTTTCTCAAAATTTCGCAATTTTAACATCAAATTTGAAAAATTTCGATTTTTTCACAAAATAATGATACTCTTGTCTGAAGTCGCTACGACGCACCGTTTTCGAAATAAATCGATTTAAACTTTTCATGTGTTAATCATACTTTTAACAAATTCATTTACAATTATGAAAGATGGCGATGGAAAATAAACAATATACCAATTGCGTGAACGTCAAAATAACTAGTATTACAGATACTAGTTGAGGTTAAAGTGTCAAAAAGTTTTAAGTAAAATATTTTTTATTGTTTAGTTACATTACCGTAAATACAAAAAGTTGAATATTGTTAGAATGGTTTCGTTTAGTAACGAAGAATATGCCGATATGCATTTAGTGTACGGCGAAATGCAATGCAACGTCGGGCAGCAGCACGTAGATATGTAGATAAATTTCCAGATACAAGAAATCCTGCTTCTAAATCATTTACGCTTCATCATCAAAGAATTAGGGAAACAGGATCGGTACTTCCTAAAAGTAATGAAACGGGAAGGCATGCTGATGTAATGGAAGAATATCAGTATGATATTCTATTGGAAATTGAGTACAATCCCGAAATAAGCGAAAGAAGGTTTGCTGCAATGTATCCCAATGTGTCAAAATCTTCTGTGTGGAACATTCTACATCAGGAAGGCTTGTATCCTTTTCATTCCAAAAAAGTCCAGGCCTTGCAAACAGGTGATTTTCCTGCTCGTGATGATTTTTCTAATTGGATGCAAAATAAAGAGAATCAAGACCAAGATTTTGTTTCTAACATTCTGTTTTGTGATGAAGCCGCTTTTATAAAAGGTTGGAATTTTTAATATGGACAATGCACACTATTACTCCTATGTTGATGAAAACTCTCATGCAATAAAGGAAAGTAAACATCAGGAAAGGTTTAGCATTAATGTATGGATAGGTGTTCTTGGTGATAATTTGCTTGGACCTGTAGAATTGCCTAATCGTTTAAACGGCGAAGAATATCTCAACTTTCTACAAAATACTTTACCGGATTTATTAGATGATACTAATCTGAATATTCGGCGGAACTTGTGGTTTCTACATGATGGTTGTCCGGCTCACTATAGCAGAACTGTTCGTACTTTTTTAGATAACAATTACCGAGAGCGATGGATCGGAAGAGGCGGCCCGGTCTCCAGATTTAAATACTTGCGATTTTTGTGTTTGGGGATATCTAAAATCAATGATTTATTCCCAACCAATAGAAACAAGCGATCAGCTTTGGAGAAGAATTCAGGATGCCTGCGACGAATTTAGGAACAATAGGGGAATTTTTGCAAAAATTCGGCAATCTTTACATAAACGAATAAATTTGTGCATAGAAATGGATGGTAGTCATGTAGAGCCTCTTTTGAAGATTCAGTTTTGTGTTTGATGCTTTCTGTTGTTATTTTGAATTTTTTTTTATCATTAATTGTGTCAGAAACATTTTTTTGTACTAAAAATGATTATTTTCTACCCGAGTTTATTTGTTACTTTCTAAAGCAAAATCAATTTAAGACATGAGAGCAGTTTGACGTTCACGCAATTGTTATTTTGTTTATTTTTCATAGCCATCTTTCATAATTGTAAATGAATTCCTTAGTTAATTTTATAAAAGCATTATTAACACATGAAAAGTTCAAACCGATTTATTTCGAAAACGGTGCGTCGTAGCGATTTCAGAGAAGATTATCATTCTTTTATGCAAAAATCGATTTTTTTCAAATTTTATATTAAAATTGGGAAATTTTGAAAAACAAAAAACTTATGAATAACAATGTCTAATGCCCCGCCCAAACGAGCCGCTTGTGAGTACAACTAAGAAATCATATTCACGCCATACGATTGGGCATATTTCACTAAATAAATGTACAGAACGCTATCATTTAAAGTACTTTTTTGTTTTGAAGATATTTGAATTAAACCGATATTAAGGCGCCATCTTCCAAGAGCTTCAGCTCTTGTAGGAAGTATTGTTGTATTTAGGTAATTTACATTAAATCGACATAAAATCAGCTCCAGAATCTGCTGTTTTCTTTTGTGAAAAGAGTTTGTGGACACCCTGTATAAACTTCACTATTATTATCCATGATTAAAATACTTAGCTTTTGGGTTTTTAAATGGTGTATTTAAAATCCCTCAAGCTAAGTACTTTAATTATGAGATACAGTCTAAGAAATAATATATATATTTTAATACAATTTATTAAACCGAATTATTGTGTATTCCGACTTAATAAATGATGTACGTCCATGGTGGCAGGCGCATTATACTCATT
Source organism: Vesta saturnalis (assembly GCA_036346205.1). NCBI lineage: Eukaryota > Metazoa > Arthropoda > Insecta > Coleoptera > Lampyridae > Vesta > Vesta saturnalis. The sequence continues at coordinate 1,401,978 of JARFJB010001963.1, read as the reverse complement.
TTACTTTCGTTCACCCAAAATATAACGTAATTTTCTTTATTGCCACCAACTTTCACTGAATGTAAGTGAGTGGGCGAGTGTGAGTGAGTGAGTGCGTGTTTGAGTGAGTAAGTGGTAGAGTGAGTTAGTGAGTGAGTCCGTGTGTAAGTGACTGAGTTAATGATTGACTGAGTGACTGAGTGGCTGGGTGACTACGACTGAGTGACTGAGTGACTGAGTGACTTAGTGACTTAGTGACTTAGTGACTTAGTGACTTAGTGACTAAGTGACTGAGTTATTGAGTGAATGAGTGACTGACTGAGCGAATGAGTGCCTGAGTGAGTGAGTGAGTAAGTGAGTGAGTGAATGAGTGAGTGAGTAAATATGTCAGTGCGTGAGTAAAAGGGTGAGTGCGTGAGTGAGTGAGTGAGTGAGTGAGTGAGTGAGCGAGTGAGTGAGTGAGTGAGTGAGTGAGTGAGTGGGTGAGTGAGTGAACGAGTGAGTGATTGAGTGACTGAGTGAGTTAAATGTGCATATTGAAGATTATACGTGAAACTGCAGGTCAGTAATATCAGCACTATTTGCTTTTAAATAGGAGTTTTGTCCCAGATCAAACGCTGAGCGGAATTTTAAGTTGGTAACACTTGATATACATGTTCATATAAAATATGGTGCTGTAGATGTACTTTATAGAGCAAAATGAAAAGCGGTAGTTCAGAAAAGTTACATTGTGAACAAAGGGTTTAATACGTTCGTGTTTCTTTGTGCCTTCCTTACTGGCTCCACTACTTAGACGGAAGCAAATTTAGAACGCCACCGTTTCTAATTTATATAGTGCATCTGAACAAATTCAAATTGCTAACATTACACCAACAAAGGTAACAGCACGGTCAATGTTTCGATGGAACTAAATTGATAACGAGTTAAGTCTAAAACAAAAAAAAACCTAGCATTATCGTCACTACTGGTCAACAATTTTCAAATTTTGATTTTCTCCTGAAATAGCATATAAAAATTGTAAAGGATAAGATAGACATATTTAATATGCAACACAAAAGGATTTGATTTGCTTTGATACCATGTAGATTGTAGACTTTAAGGGACATATTACAGCCAGTAACGCGAAATAATTGTATCATATTCTCATTACCGAATCCTTGTAACTGCTTGCTTCTTCAGAGAAACTAGCAAATATGTGAACATCTGCTTTTTAACATACTGTTAATTTTATTTATTATTTGATGCCCAACAACCTTTTTTAAACTATAAATTAATATCTTTGAGGGTTTTAAATGATGAATTTTTACATAAATTATGTGAATATTATACGATAGCAATTGCAGCTATCGTCGTCAGTAAAGAATCAAATCTAATATTAGTTAACGTGTCAAGCGAATCTATAAAGTATTTCAAAATCTGTAATTGAATATTATATTATTTTAATAGCTAGTGTTTAATCTTTATGCGTGTTTTGATTTTAATTCCCACACAAATTATTTTGAATTATAGGCACAGTTTGCAACTCATACTGTTCTAAACTGTAAAAGTAAATAAGGGATTTGATGTAACTGTGCAATAGCAATACCATGTTTAAATTTGGCTACGACCATTTCTAAACTACTGAACATGCTACATGATTTTTTTTTCCAAAACATTCGCGCAGTGTTTAATTTATTTTACAGTGGTTAAACTTCACAAACAAATACTAATGGCAACAGATTGACCATAATGCTTCAAGGTTGCTCCTTCAAAAGAGGCTTATTTCAAATGCTGAATTGAATCTGTCAAAAAGACATTAAATGTTTTGGGGTAATTTAAAGGTTCAAGAACTTAGATGTTGGATCAATTTCAAAAATAAACCCTGTAAAGGGTTTATTTCCATTGTTGGATTTAAATCTGTCACAAGGACCTTAGATGTTTGCGTAATCCTTTAAGCCGCGCTTGACGAGATATTTGAAAATGTTATTACAAACAAATTTGTATCGTAAATTCATATTTTTAATGTGATTTACGAGTGAATATGTTATATTATACGCATTTTCTGGCTTTGGAGATTCCAGGTTCGCCAATAAAGTTCTCCTCTCGCTAGTAAACATATATAATATGCACAGTTATACTTGATGATTTACAGGTGAAAATAAACAATTTCAGACGAGATTTGGAAATGTCTCAGATACAAAGAGAGTCAAAAAGGTAACCATTTCTTGTTCTCCGTCTTCTAACACCAATATTAGATAGACAAAAGTATGAGTTTCATGCAATTTTTCAAAATAATATTAGGTAATTTATAATCCCACTCCCTGTGTATTTATTATTAATGAGTCTCCAGGTGTAATCTTTTACAGCTATTATTTTACGTATAAAACGCAAATATGTAATAAACTATTAAAACTATTTTATATTAAAGGGTAAAACAAGAATGAAAGATAAAAAAGACACGCAGAATCAGGATGGCGCCCTGCAATAGAGCTAACACTCCAGGGCAAGCTATGGAGCCTTCGCAGATTTTTATGAGAGATCATAGGGGGTTCTAGTATGGGGACTCGAAACCAAAACAAATACGGCCAAAACAATGCCACATTTTTTTAATTTTCAATTTCAAGGCTCTTGTATTAGTTTTAAAGATATCCCGTTAGATGGAGACCTGATCGGGCAATTAAATGTAGCAACCTTTATCGGTGTTCAAACTATATCGCCAGATGATGATGATAAACCAATTACAGGAGATTTCCATTAGATTATAAAATGCACCACTAGAATACAAGGTCTTAGGCTCCCTATCAAAACAGGGCGAGGAGCGCGGCGTTTCCCACAGACCAAAAACCTAATGGATCAAATTATTTACATATTTATACGTTCGAAAAAAGATCTGGTGCTGATTGCAGCATTGTTGACGGAGTGTGAGGTTTCATACAAGAGTGTTGTCTGATATTTACATTTTCTATTTCTTCAACAACTTTACATTTTTCACTTCTAAATCATATAATTTTCAACATCAGCTGTGATAAATCTAATAACTGATGATTTTTAAATAATTTACAGTAAGGTCCAATAGTAAATTACCATATGATACACCTACGATAAACTAACATGCCCCACTTCCGCCATCTTCCATCCACACCATTTTCATCCCTTTAGCTCTTTGTCTCTTGATCCGAAAACATTGTTGGCCTGTAAACAATGTATAGAATCACACAGCCCATGCAGGGTCTATTTTATTTTTGGACTGTGATCTTCTCATAACGAATCAGCACGAGTTAGTCCTAGGCCTCCAACCAGAATACGGAGAACCAATCAGAAACCAGAAACTAGTAGTGGACATAGTTTAGTGCCCAGACCACCAATCAAGGCACACATTCTTAGGGATTGGGCGGAGTATAAAGACTAACCAAACCTCAGAAACTAAGAGTGGACGTAGCTATCAAAGGTTGACCTTACGTTTCCAATCAGATCACAACCGAAGACCAAGAACGAATCAAACAAGAGCAAGTAAAGGTAGGCGGGTTCAAGAAGTGAAAGGAGGGGTGGCCTATTACGACACAAAAAGTGGTAGGGGTAGGTGCCTCGGTTCCACTTATACAATTTTGCTAAAATGTACATAAAAACTAATTAATTTGAAAAACTAAAATCACGAAAACAGTTTCGTAATGTTTTACTAAATTGTTTTTTTTTCAATCTTTTTAACTAATTTCCACGAAAATTAATTTCTCATGCCTAACAGAATAATGAAAAATTTACAGTTTTAAAATGATTTAAACTCTAATCTGGTATACTTCCATCACTAAAAAAATTCTAGATATAAATTAATACGTTCTACAATTACGATAACACTTAAATTACGAGAAATGCAATTGTATTATTGTCTTTAGCGAACTGAACTTATCTTGCTAAAGCACAAGCGCTTAACAGACTGATTTTTCTAGTGTATGTATCTAATTGTAGTAGTATTGAACTTAACAACTGTGATTTAAAAACGGCTGATTGCATCCAAATGTGCTTAAAAATACATAAAACTCAAATTAATTTAATATGTTATAAGTTTTGTTATGAAGGAATAAGTTCAAAAGGAAATATGTAATTAAAAAATTTTATTCATTTTATTAAATACATAAATAAAAAGTTTAGCTCGAGTAGGATTTGAACCTACGACATTTATATTAGTCAAGTTGATTTGGTATGTGTGAATCCGTGCGATATTGTAGACTCACATTCCATTAATATAAGTAATTTGACTGTAATCTCAGTATCTTTTCATTTTTCATTTCAGTTCTACATACCTAAAGACAAAATTTACATCGATTAGGGCTTGTATCTTGATAGCTCAGTTGGTTAGAGCGGTACTCTAGCAAAGTACATGTCGTAGGTTCAAATCCTACTCGAGGTAAACCCTTTATTTATGTATTTAAGAAAATTAATAAAAAATTTTAATTTAATATGTGTTTATAGACTCCAGTTATACAGTATTAATCAGTTCTTAATTGAATTTGATCCACTTTCAGAACTTGTAGATGTACTGAGATGTTTTTTGGTTAGCAGCGATAATGGCTGCAAATGGTTTTAAGTCGTACATTAATGCAGCTACAGATATATCTCCGTACTCTAAAACGTGTATTGATCACATATTTGTTAGAGATAATGAAATAGGAGTCATACAATCTGCAGTTTTTTACTTGGCTTCACGGATCATAATATTAATATAACATTACCTACAACATATGATAAATCATCAATAAATGAAAATCGGTGTAAATCTATTACAAATTTAAATTGTTTAAATCTTTAATAATACAAACAGACTAGAACCTTATAATGCAAGATAATGACATTGATGGATAAGAGACATAATAAATTTAGAAAAATTAAATTCAAAAAAACCATGGTTTAATATTAACTTCTTTAATAAAATTCAGGAATGAAATAAGATATCAAAATTTTTTAACAAGCAACAATTTAATACTGAATTAATAAAACCAAAGAATGATTTTGTTTCTTACCTGAATGTACAATTTAAAAAAGTAAAATCGGAATACTATCAAAAAATGATAAATAAAACTGGAAACGATTGAAGAGGGAAGTGGGGTGTACTCAACTCATTGCTTGGAAACACTAAAACAATACATCAAGAAATAAGCTTAACCATAAACAATCTTACGATTAAGAATCCTAAAAAGATCTGTAATACATTTAATAATAACTGTATTGAAGTCTCGAGTAAATTAGCGCAGTGATTTGATAAAATAGATTATAATTCCGGAATACCCGATTTTCCATTTAAAAGCAGTATGATACATTTCTCATTTTTTTGACAAATACTCAAGAAGTCATTTCTGCCATAAAAAATTTACCTAATCAGAAATCAAGGGACCTGACCAAATTCAAACTCAGCTAATAAAACTACAGTAGAGCATCAATCATCCGAATATCGATCATCCGGATGACCGGTTATCTGGACGTCTGTTGGGTAAAAATAACCCCGCGCGGGGATTCGAGGTTTTAAATTTCCCGCGCGCAATGTTTTGATCTTCGTCGCGTATAGCGCTCGTTGCAGTTCAGGATTTAGCCAATCGGAGCGCCCGTCATCTCCTCTGTTAAAACAAAGCGTCGCCATTTTGTACAGTCAACAATTTTACGTTCGCTGGTTAACTTGTGGTATTTGTGACTGTGTTTTGAGATTAATGTATTTACTGTAACATTAAGCTATGTGATGTGGGCTAAACGTAAACGTGTAGCTTTGTCAATTGCAGACAAACTTAAAATATCGGAAGAGCTAGAACGTGGTGTAGGTGGAGCTAATTTAGCATGGCAGTACAGTATTGGCACCTCTACGATTTCAGACATTAAAAAGTAGAGTCTAACAATAAAAGACTATGCTTCCAAACTAGACAGTGAAGATGGGAGTACCAAAAGAAGATCTATGAAATCAGCAGACAATCAGGAGCTGGACTCGGCAATGTATACATGGTTATGCAAGTACAACTAATTAGTGGACCTATAATTTGTGAAAAATCACTGCAAATGAACAAATTGTTGAACGGTGATCCTAATTTTAAAGCTATAACTGGCTGGCTTCAACGCTTTAAATCCAGGCATGTGATAAGGGAGCTAGACATACAAGGTGATAGACTTTCAGCTGATGTAGCATCTACCGAGAATTTTAAGAAAACGTTTAAAGAATTTTGCGAATCTGGTGGTTTTGAACCAAGAACATTTATAATGCGGACGAAACAGGTCTTCACTGGAAAAAGCTGCCAACCAAGTCCCTTGTATCGATAAAGGAAACTGCAGCGCCTGGATACAAATCCAGCAAAGCCCTCATTACAGATATGGTTTTCGCTAACTCTAATGGCGATCACAGGCTCCCACTGCTCATTATTGGAAAAGCAAAGCAGCTTAGATGTTTTAAAGGCATAAGCAACATCCCTGTTTTATACAGAAATCAAAAAAATTCCTGGATGGACACAAGGATTTTTGGTGACTGGTATGTTAAAGTTAAAAATCAACAAGAAAAGCAGGTTCAATGGACAAAGTGCATTTACTTATAGATAATGCACCATGTCATCCGTCAGACGTAGTTTTGAGCTCACATGATGGCAAGTTTAATGTTTTGCTTCTACCACCAAACGTAACGTCAGTCCTACAACCAATGGACCAGGGTGTTATAAAAACATTCAAACGTTTCTACAGAAAGGAGTTGCTTCAAATGTTGTTTCTAGATATGGAGAATAGTGAAGAATCTGTGCTAAGTACTTACAAGAAATTGAATTTTAAAGACGCAGTCTACATAACGGCAGATGCTTGGACCTCCGCAATAGACACCACACTAGAAAAATCATGGAAAAGGCTATGTCCTAAACCACAAGATCCGCAGAAAGTGATGATGCCGATCCAGATAACCTACAAGAAAGAGATGGTCCCTATGAGTTAAGGGGATTGATCAAGGAAGCACCAGGCTTTAAGGAGTGTGGTAACGCCAATACCGACGATTGGCTAAATTGCGACGTCGAGGACCCTGGATATCAGATTCTTTCAGATGAAGAAATTGTACAGCAGATAAAGGACGATAATCAGGAAATAGAAGAAGATGGGGAGGATGGAGGATATACTGAAGTAGAAGATGATGTTCCAACCCTCAATGAAGAGTTTATCTGTCTGGAAAAAGCTATGAAGTGACTCGATCGTCAAGCAGAGTCTGACGCCGTTCAGCTTTTGTCCTTAAACGACTAAGAGATTTAGCTGCAAAAAAAGTGTCAGTGGTCTCAAGCAAAAAATATCTGATTTCTTTTGTAAGCATCCTCAGGCCTACAGTACCGTAATTTGCAAACATAAAATGTATTAAATTCTATTTGTTTTTTCATCTTTACAAAATCATTTATTCACTGTATATGTATTAATAAAAGAGTTGAGTTATACGATTCATATTAGAGTATGTACTACTTAAGTACTACTGCACAGTTTCAATTACATACATCTATACGTTAGGGCTAAAATCGAGTCGAAATCAGTTATCCGGATTATCAATTAGTCCGTACACTCGATGCTCTACTTTAGTAGCATTAGAATTAGGAGATATTCTCACCCGTTTAATAAAAGTTTTACAAATGGCGTGTACCATAAAATACTAAAAAATATGTTGTAATTTTCGTTTCATTTCATAAGAACCTCGATGTAGAAAGCGACCGCTGGTATCGTAGTGGTGACACGACCTGCTTAGCATTCGGGAGGTAATGGGTTTGATTCCCGTTACCGTATACCTTGTATGAGGTTTTTTCAGAGGGTTTTCCTCATACACATGTAGCGGCATGGTCACTGTGTATATGCACACCATGTGCGGCTACTTAGGCGAATGCTGGGGTAATATTTTCCCCCTCAGAACCCTAACTCCGTTCCTTCCGATCATATCCTGACCACACCCATCCTTAATCCCACCATGCATATATACGTAATGTATGTATGTATGCTAGGAATCCAAGATTGTGGCTGAAGGAGCTCGGAAAGCTCGAGCAGCCTGCCCTCCCCATTGGGGAGGGAATGAAATACGTGGCCCTTTCCTTTTTCCTTTCCTTTCCGTAGAAAGCGATAGACACGCAAACGTAAGCGATGTTTCAAATGACTTGAAACCCCCCGCTAGCGGTAAACACAATGGAAATGTAATCATATTCCAGAAGTTACCAAACGTTTTGAAGGATTTTGTATGTTAACTGTGTTCCTTTTGGGAATTGTTTTTGTGTGTGTGTGTGTGTGGATGCAGAGGTTTTATTATTTAATATAATTCATTTATTTTCAAATGTGCAACAACGAAATCATTAATAGGTAATTAAATAAGAATTTATATGCATAAACCAGTTTCTATTGTTTACTAATAGTGACATTAATTTGTACATGCAGAACATAAGGTACATTCCTATAAATAAAACAAAACAAAACTAGAACTAAATAATGAGGAATTGATTACCACTTTCTTTTAATTACACCATTATAAGCGCATTCCAATATATTTGAATTAGTCTTTGCTTTTACTGTGGACAAGGCAACGTGTTATTGAAATCTGATAACGAAGCTGTTTTAATACAATGTGCCAACAACTTATTGTTAATGTGTATGAATACTTTAATCGAGAAAAAAATAATTTCGGCCCTCTTCGTGATGATGAGCCACTTATAATTTCTATCAACGTCAATGAAGATTGTAGTGATGATTCTGATTTCCAGTTTTAAAGTTTCATTACAAAATGCGAACATTTCAAAAAAATCACTATTAGTAAACAATAGAAACTGGTTTATGCATATCAATTTCTTTTATAATTACCTAACAATGATTTTGTTATTGCACATTTGAAAATAAATGAATTATATTAAGTAATAAAACCTCTGCATTCACACACAAAAAAACTTAATTTCCAAAAAGAACACAGTTAATATTCAAAATCCTTCAAAACGTTTCGTAACTTCTGGAATAGGATTATAATTCCATTGTGTTTACCTCTAGCGGGTGGTCTTAAGTCATTTGATAAATAGTTTAAACGTACAGTGTAATTCTTAATTCATGTAGGTAATTTACGCATTGACTAAAACGCGTACGTTTCTATTGAAAGTCAAACGTTAGAAAGAAACAACTGTATATTCGAGATGTCTCGGTGTAATAAAGCGCTAAGCCGAAATAGAATAGTATATTGTGTAACAAGTGCAGAAAATTGCTAATTTCTCACGAGTTTGAAAAAGTTTCAAACGAGTGAGAAATTAGTAGTTTTGCACGTGTTGCACACTATACTTTTTCTACAACCACACCGTATAAAACTGTATATAATTTTATTTTCAAAGAAATTTATTACCCATTTAAGGTTATTTATTGAACAGTAACATACTTATCTAAGAATTTCGCGTTAAAATTTTTAGTTATAGTTAACCGTAAAATTAGAACAATTTTGAATAACAATTTTTGGTGAATTACTTTTAGAAATATTTAAAGCATTAGATGTAGAGGTTGATGGTCCATCGCTAGATAATTCTGTACTTGATGTTGGCGGAGAAACCGAATATAGTATTTTGTTTGCAACATTCATTTTGGAGTACAAAGAGTCATCGGCATAACCTTCGGCGACGCTGTTAGATTGCCAACCTCCATGGCGTTTCAATGTTAGCAGGTCAGCTCCTGCATTTGCTAATATGGTTGCCGAAGTTCGCCGGAATGTGTGCCCCGTGTACAATTCTGGATTCGGTAACTTTAAAAATGATGCAATTTCTTGAGGCATTTTACCAAATTTGTTTATTCCTACCACTTGCCGTGTGCATTTTCCTTTTTGATAATTTAAAAAAAACGGTTTTCAGATTTCTCAGAAGGACGCAAAGAAACATATTTCTTGCAGAGGTTATAAAAATTACCGGTAATTGTAAAACTTCTTGAAACTTTTGTTTTAGTGTCCTTTAATTTTATTAGTAAAGCAGAATTTAGATGTTCTATGTCATTTATTTTTAATTTCCACAATTCGCGTCTTCGACATGCACCACTAATTGCAATGATCATTGCAACCTGCAATGATAAAAAATATTAAATATTTATTATTTATTATAATTGTGTGTTATTTCAAAGTACCTTTGTTAGTAGATATCGATCATCTGGGGCTTCTTGTAAAAATTGCCTTATTTGTTCCGATGTCAAAGTATGTGCTTTTTTGGCGGAATATCCTGTAGAGTTTCTCTTTAAAAAAGAACGTAATTTTGAATAAGTGGATATATCGATGGCATGATTAATATTAATAGTAGATTTTAACATGGAATATATAGACCATAAAGTGGAAACTTTTTTCACTTTTGACATTTCTTCGAAATATATCATTACAATGTTTTCAGAAATACTTTTGGTTTTATTTTTTTTTTTCTTCCAATCCATAAATTGTTTATATACATTTTCATATTTTTCTCTTGACGTAGAAGGTAGTAAATTCAACGACAATAAATTAGCTTGTTCCCTGAGTTCTGGAGGTGTATTTTCTATTTCTATATCAGAATTATCATTATCAGTATTCATTTTGTTGCAATTTCATTTTAAAAATAATTTAGACAGGAAATGTTTGACTTTTACGAAAAATAAACAAGCGACGGTCGCTCGCGAGCCTTCCTTGATAATACATGTCTGAGCATATCTAAATATCGTTAGTATAGCGCAGTGGGTAGAGTCTCCGCTTCGTATGTGAAAGGTATCGGGTTCGATTCCCGACAATTCAGGTTTTCTCTTTTTATTATTTTATATTATAATATATTATTTTATTAATAATTACCAGCTTCAAAGTCCACTCTACCTAATTTTCGTTCTCGAAAATTTTTATTTTTATTTTTGGTGTGTAGATATTATATGGTGTGCCGGAAAGTACTTTGCGGCACAGAAAGGACACTTTCCGGCACGCTTATGTCAAATTTCCTATTATTGTGAGAAATTATCAATATAATATAAAAGTATGCAGAAAAGCGGGTTTTGGATAGTGGTTGTAGAAAAAATCTTTATTTTTACTAGCTATAGCAGAATTTGAAATAGAATTTTTAATAATTATCTAATTCTTTTTATCTACTTAAAAACCCACTAATTACAAAAATCTATGTTAATTCGAGGAAAAAAGCGAAAGAAATTCTAAAAGTAATTCCTTCTAAATAAATTTACCTTTATTAGTGGATATTCCTTCTCTGGAGCTTCGTTTAAAAATCTCTGCGATTGGTCGGCTGTCAATATGTTTGATTTTTTGGAGACGTAATTGTCGGACTTTCTTTTCAAAAATGAACATAATTTTTGATACGCGGATATATTAATATTATTTTTTATAGTGATAGTGCTTTGCAATATTGAATATTGTGACCAAAGTGTAGACGCCTTTAAAGTTTTCGACAGCTCTTTAAAGTATACCATAACTACACTTTCCGAAAAAATTTTATTTTTGTATTTCTTCTCCATTCCATAAATTTTATGTATGCTAATTCATACTTTTTCCTTGAAATTTACGGTAACAAATCTAATGTTACTTTTGCAGCTTTTTCCAATATCTCTGGCGGGGTATTATCGAAATCTGACTGCTGTCAGTATCCATATTATTTATTATTATTGATGGAGATTGATCTGATTTGATCGAGCATGATATGTTTGAGATTGATTGATTAATTAATTAATTAATTGATTTGTTTGTGTGTGAGAAAGAGCCGAAAGAGAGAGAGAAACGAGATAGAGCAAGAGAGAGGTGTGCATGATCAACTTCTATTATAGAAAATCTTCATTAGTCTATACGCCACTAGATGGTGCTAAAATCAATTTTACCCCAAAGGGGCCAGGGCGCAGACCTTGATACAATTGCACCAATGGGGCACGATAGGAGCCAAAGCCCATGAGCTAATTTCTGTACTTATATACAAGGTTAGGACTCCATACCATTACCAACCAGGGGGGCGCGACAGGGGGCGAAGGCTCGATAACAAGTTTTGAAAATCTACACGTGTCTTACAAGTTGGCATCAGGGCCCCCTTATTTCAAATTTACCTGCTAAGGGACCGCGACATGGGGCGCAGACCCTAACACAAGGTCGTAGACCTACATGGTACTTCTTACACTTGTCTTACATGTTAGCCTTAAGATCCCCTTATTATAATACTATTTTCAGCCAAGGGGGCCGGGGCGCAGAAGTAACACAACTTTTTATATCTGTCTTATGAGGTAGCATTAGGGTCTCTTATTAGAACATTGTACGCGCACGCATTTGCCTACCTTCTAGGGGCTAAACTGTCAAATAGGCGGTAATTAGGGTAAAAATTCCATCAAGGGTTGAAAAAGACCTCTGGAAAGAAACCATAAAAAATAAGGGTGGAAAATACGAGCTCACACGTGGGCGGCCATAAAATAAGGAGTGAAAAAATACGCCCCTCAAGTAAGCGAGTAAAAACAAAAAGTCCTTAATTAGGGATGAAAATCCCATCAAGGGTTGAAAATAACCTCTGGAAAGAAACCATAGGGGTGAAAAATACGGTCTCCCATGTGGGCGTATAAAAAAGTGAAAGGTGGGTTTTCCCCAGAAAATCCAAGATGGCGGCCAAGGTTGCTCAGTACTACTTACAAAGGTGGTCGAGAGTACTAACTAAATTTGAATATAAATAAAACTAAAGTATTAAAATTCTGTATGTATGAAAATAAATCGTTAAGTGGAGGCCTAGCCACTAATTCTTTTCACATAAACTCGTGCAATAGCTCTGTAAATACAACATGTTAAAAGAGTTAATTCTGTTTGCTTAGCAACAAACTGTATATTGTACTATTTAAAAGATTTAGTAGCCCTTGACACACTAAAAGCAATCTGCTGTTCGTTTTTTCACTCAGGAAAACAAATACGGATTATCTGTATGGGGAAGTACGAATAAATCAAGAATTAGTATATTACAAACCGCGCAAGGAAGAGCTTCATTACAGCCGAGCGTTGGTTAAAGCTCGAGATCAGTTAAAACTCGACGCAGTAATGAAGCCTTCCTGCAAGGTTTGTATACTATTTTATTCGCAATCATCCAATGTTAAAAATAACAATTTACTAAACATTCTGAATAATAAATATCCTGAAATAACAAAGCAAAGTACGCGTGAAAATAAATACATAAAATTATAACTGTGAAATTGCAAAAAAAAAACTCAAAAAGCTAATAATGTCGCGACCTGTTACTCCTAACTCCATATGAGTTAGGAGAGATTCTTAATGCTTTTTTTAGTTAGTTGGCTTTAAATATGTTCTACGTCCGTTGACTAATAAAGTATATCAAATAAGAACACATAATTTAATTAACTGTAATGATTATGATAGTTCATGATAGTTTTATATTCCCGACTAGTTTCAGTAATAATTTAGTTCCCAGCTGTGATGTCATAAAATTGATAGATTACAATATGATTGCGAATAATAAACGTAAAAGTGAACCATCTCAATTATGTTTTAAGCTACAAATACTTCCTCTGCGGTATTTATTCCTATACAAAGTGCTCAATGAGTTTTTTGACAAATCTAGTTCGTTTTCAACAATAAATTATATTTGAAACACTCGAAATGAATACACAGGAAAATATAAATTACCTAAAGTAAACAAGCCACTTTTTAAACAAAACTTTTTATATGTAGGACCCAAAATGTTTAATTTAGTCCCCAAAACACAGCAGATCTAGAAAGAAATTCTTAATTAAATGGCTATTGTCAAATTAAGGAATACTAAAAGTAAATCTACTATTAAATTGGACACTATTTCAAGAACACTGGTATATTTCTGATAAATGCAGTTGGGCACATTACACTTTAATTTAAATCAATGTTTGGACACAATCCATTTTTATCAAGTTATCATTTTATGTAAGAATAATTTTTTTGTTTCTATGCAAGTTACAGTCTCTCATTTTGATTGAGATACCGATGATCCCAAATATATGTACCAATTGCAAAATCATAATTATATATACTGTTGGGTATAAAAACACATTACCATTAAAAAAAATTTAAGATCTACATAGAAAAAAAAGCTTAGCAGTACCATCTGTAGTACAAAACAAATACCCGGACACAGAACATACACACTCGCCAGACGTTTACGACCTGCAAAATGCTGAAGATACTATGAATGAAAAATAATGCTATAGACATTTATATTTTTCCCACTAAAATCGTGTATTACAAGTGTTTTGTAACCGCAGTCTCATATTAATTGAATTGATCTCCACAGTTTTTATTTTTGTAGCACAACGTTTCGGAACCGGATCCTGCTTCTGCCGTCAGGCTTAGTTCTGAGCAGGACTGATTTCGAACTTGATTCGAATTCATTTACTCTAATTTTTTCTCAAGCACTTGACTTTCCGATTCGATCGAGCCTGACACCTAACCGATGAGCAACTGAGTAATCCAACATATGTGTGTGTGTGTGTGTGTGTGTGTGTGTGTGTGTGTGTGTGTGTGTGTGTGAGTGTGTGAGTGTGTGTGTGTGTGTGTGTGTGAGTGTGTGAGTGTGAGTGTGTGAGTGTGAGTGTGTGAGTGGTGGTGTGTGAGTGTGTGGTGTGTGGTGTGTGAGTGTGTGTGTGTGGTGTGTGAGTGTGTGAGTGTGTGTGTGTGTGTGAGTGTGTGGGTGTGTGAGTGTGTGAGTGTGTGAGTGTGTGATGTGTGTGTGGTGTGTGTGTGTGTGTGTGTGTGTGTGTGGTGTGAGTGTGTGAGTGTGTGAGTGTGAGTGTGTGAGTGTGTGTGTGTGTGTGTGTGAGTGTGTGAGTGTGTGATGTGTGGGATGTGTGAGTGTGTGAGTGTGTGAGTGTTGATGTGTGTGTGTGTGAGTGTGTGTGTGGTGTGTAGTGTGTGTGGTGTGTGATGTGTGTGTGGAGGTGTGTGGTGTGTAGTGTGTGAGTGTGTGTGGTGTGGTGTGTGAGTGTGTGATGTGTGGTGTGGGTGTGTGAGTGTGTGTGTGTGTGTGTGAGTGTGTGAGTGTGTGAGTGTGGGTGTGTGTGAGTGTGTGTGTGTGTGTGTGTGTGTGTGTGTGTGTGTGTTGTGTGAGTGTGTGAGTGTGTGAGTGTGTGTAGTGTGTGAGTGTGAGTGTGTGAGTGTGAGTGTGTGAGGTGTGTGGTGTGAGTGGTGTGAGTGTGGTGGTGATGTGTAGTGTGTGGTGTGGTGTGAGTGGGTGAGTGTGTGTGAGTGTGTGAGTGTGTAGTGTGTGGTGTGTGGTGTGTGTGTGAGTGTGGTGTGAGTGTGTGGTGTGAGTGTGTGGTGTGAGTGTGTGTGGTGGTGTGGGTGTGAGTGTGGTGTGTGAGTGTGTGTGTGGTGTGGTGTGTGTGTGTGTGTGTGTGAGTGTGTGGTGTGTGTGTGAGGTGTGTGGGAGTGTGTGAGTGTGAGGTGTGTGTGTGGTGGGTGGGTGTGTGGTGTGTGGTGTGTGAGTGTGTGTGGTGTGTGAGTGTGTGGGAGTGTGTGAGGTGTGAGTGTGGGTGGGTGTGGTGTGTGAGGTGTGAGTGTTGAGTGTGGGTGTGTGTGTGGGTGTGTGGTGTGTGATGTGTGGTGTGTGTGTGTGGTGTGTGTGTGGTGTGTGTGTGTGTGTGTGTGTGAGTGTGGTGTGTGAGTGTGGTGTGTGAGTGTGTGGTGTGGTGTGTGGTGTGTGTGTGTGGTGTGTGAGTGTGTGAGTGAGTGTGGGGGGGGGGTGGGGTGTGGTGTGAGGTGGTGTGTGGGTGTGGTGTGGTGGTGTGTGGTGGGGTGTGGTGTGGGTGGGTGTGGGGGTGGTGTGGGTGTGTGTGTGTGGTGGTGGGTGTGAGTGTGAGGTGTGAGTGGTGGTGTGGTGTAGTGTGTGTGTGAGTGTGAGGTGGTTGTGAGGTGAGTGTGAGGTGTGAGTGTGGGGTGTGTGGGTGGTGTGGTGTGGTGTGTGGTGTGGGTGTGTGGTGTGGTGTGTGTGTGGTGGGGTGGTGTGTGAGGGGTGTGAGTGTGGGTGTGGTGTGGATGTGTGGGTGTGAGTGTGGTGGTGGGTGTGGTGTGTGTGTGTGTGTGGTGTGTGTGGGTGTGGTGTGTGTGTGTGTGGTGTGTGTGTGTGGTGTGGTGTGTGTGTGGTGTGTGAGGTGTGAGTGTGTGAGTGTGGTGAGTGTGTGGTGTGTGGTGTGAGTGTGTGGTGGGGTGAGTGTGTGAGTGTGTGTGGTGGGGAGGTGTGTGGTGTGTGAGTGTGTGAGTGTGGGTGTGAGTGTGTGAGTGTGTGAGTGTGTGTGGGTGTGTGGGTGTGAGTGTGTGAGTGTGTGAGTGTGTGGTGTGTGGGGTGTGTGTGTGTGGTGGGTGTGTGAGGTGTGTGGGTGTGAGTGTGTGAGTGTGTGGAGTGTGTGAGTGTGAGTGTGGTGTGGTGTGTGAGTGTGTGTGAGTGTGTGGGTGTGTGAGTGTGGTGTGTGGATGTGTGTGTGAGTGTGTGAGTGTGTGTGTGAGTGTGGTGTGAGTGTGTGTGGTGTGTGAGTGTGTGTGAGGTGTGTGGAGTGTGTGAGTGTGTGAGTGTGTGAGTGTGTGAGGTGTGTGAGTGTGGTGATGTGGTGGAGTGTGGTGTGTGAGTGTGTGTGAGTGTGTGAGTGTGTGTGTGAGTGTGTGAGTGTGTGAGGTGTGGAGTGTGTGGGTGGTGTGAGGTGTGAGTGTGTGGAGTGTGTGAGTGTGGTGTGAGTGTGTGAGGTGTGTGAGTGTGGTGGGTGAGTGTGTAGTGTGGGGTGAGTGTGAGTGTGAGTGTGTGAGTGTGAGTGTGATGTGGGTGTGTGAGGTGTGTGAGTGTTGAGTGTGTGAGTGTGGGTGTGTGTGTGTGTGTGGTGTGTTGTGTGTGTGTGTGTGTGTGTGTGTTTGTGTGTGTGTGTGTGTGTGTGTGTGTGTGTGTGTGTGTGTGTGTGTGTGTGTGTGTGTGTGTGTGTGTGTGTGTGTGTATGTGTGTGTGTGTGGTGTTGTGTGTGTGTGTTGTGTTGTGGTGTGTGTGCGTGTGTGTGTGTGTGTGTGTGTGTGTGAGAGTGTGTGTGTGTGTGTGTGTGAGATGTGTGTGTGTGTGTGTGTGTGTGTGTGTGTGTGTGTGTGTGTGTGTGTGTGTGTGTGTATGTGTGTGTGTGCGTGTGTGCGCCTGCTACGGGGTATGAAAAGGACCAAATTGTATTTTCTTTCTTAAAAATCGACTGAATTCAAATTTGACATAAATATTTGAATTAATCGACTCAAATCACAGATGGTGGGAAGTTTTTCGAATCGGTTAACCCAAATTTTTTTGTGTAACATGTACATTCAATTTTATGAAAAAATTACCATTATTGTAGAAATCGTTTAGTACTAAATCAAGGTGTATTTTTACTTGTTATGTCCACTGTATTATCCAGAAGCAAACAATGGTTTCTACTTTGATATCTTTATGTGTAGATGTACCATTTAAATTCCTTTCCAAACAACAGGATTATTTCGAAAGTTGCATTTTCAGAACAAAAGTAGTCATTAACTAAGTAGATTACGTAACTAGTAAATGCTGTAAAACATAAAAAAGTGATGTGCTTTACGTTAAAAGACTGTACCAGACTAATGCTGTATTTCATTAATGCAGTTTTCGAAAGATGTGTTTAAATACTTTGTGCTGTATGTAGTAATTTACTACATTGTATCTTCTCGTGGATGATATACTTCGGTAAAATGTAATAGCGGAAAAATTCATTTTTAATGGTGAAACGAAGGGGAAATAATTTAGATTCGTTTTCAAGTCGCATCATAGTGAAAATGAAGGAATATAGTTCAGTTTTGAGAAAATATATATCTACTCACTGCAATACTTGCTTTAAAATGCGATTACTGTCTCCCGTATATTGCAACTTGTGTGATAACTGAAAGTTTCAGTTAGATTTAAACTTTACGTCTATACTCTTGTTTTAAACCTGAGGGGATTATTTATTTGTACAAATTTGTCGAGTCTCTTAACTTTTGCAGTTGGAAGTAAATTTGCTGCCTTAGGTAAGTCAGTTTGGAATCAAAAGTTTCAGTTTTTAACAAGTAACCGCTGCAGCTTAAATTAAATCTTCCGCTCGCTACAAATTGGATCTTCTCAATTTTCATTTTGTTCTCGTAATTTTTGCAATAATAGTAAAAGAAATGCGGTATAAAAGTAGCGTATACTGATATTTTTCATTTTCATTACATAATCTAACAATTTATTTCAAGCTGCTCAGATTTAAAGCGAGTACCAGGAATTATTAAGTGCATAAATCATTTACAATTGTTTGCTGAAGCCAAATGTAAATTGTGGAAAAATATTTTACAAATAACCTGATTACTTATATAACTACCAACAATAAAGTATGCCGATAGGGTTTGAATATTACAGAAAGAAACCTTCAAAATGGTTTTATCAAGAACACAGAAGCGAACCAACTAATTTTTATAGAAAAGCTTTCATAGTACGTTTTTGTTTATTTGTTATACCTTAGTAAGAATTTTCCTTTGAACAAAAATTCTAATGCATTTTTCTATTGAATAACAAGACTAAAAGCTATGCATAACCCGTCGCTTATGGCTATAACGTTATTGATCAAACTATCCGTTAAAAGAAACAGTACATCATGGCCAATGTACGAGTAAACAATGATAAAATATTTATTGATCAAGTTGTTGCTAATGGCATACTGTAAGTGAAATAAACTAAACAAAGAATATGTGATTCTAATTAGGTTTATTATCCGCAGGAATGAGCAAGTTACTAAAGAAGAGCTTGCTCGCAACACTTGGGACATGAAATGGGGTTTTATGAAAGATTTCGACAAGGTATTTTTTATAAATATATTCATTAGTGACACAATGCTGATATTTAATATTTGTTAGTATCTACCATATAATCATGTCACATGAAATAGACTGAGATAAATGCAACGACGTAGATAAATTTTCACAATACATTATACACGTATTTCCAATGGGCGAGTACAAAGAGGAAAATTGACATCACTAAGCCCACTTATTGTTCTATTTCCTACTGCAAAATGCACTTTGTGCTTTGTAATGCATTGTTAGTTACATTCCACATTTTTAGTTATATTCCACATATATTTCGACGAAAAGAATAATTAAGCTTTTATTAGTACACTATCAGTACTTGTTCCTTTAAATTGGTGTTTACGTACTTGTAGATATGTGTAAATATTGCTGAATCGATGGGTATATCAGAAGAAAAATATAAGCAAATGTGTCAAGGAAAATCTACTTACACTATTGATATCAAGAAAATTGATGCAAAAATGAATCTTTCAGATCCAGTACCTCGTACTAGTGCAGGTAAGGTGCCGTAGAACTGAATAGAAAGTTGACCAAGTGAATTTTAAATTTTTTTTAAGTATGCAGGAACATATAATTTAAAATGCAATAAAAATTAATGTTATTACTTAGCTATAACTAGCTACTATTATTGTTAGCTGTGTTGTACAATATTAAGACATCAAACACATTATTCTGCAGCATATATCTGGTCTCGTTCCATTTTATGTCTCGTTATCATTGTGCTACTTTTCTTGCCAGTTTTACCTTGTAGTCTTGCATCATCCACAATTTTATCAGTCGGTAATCTTGCATCCGTTGGATGTATTTAATCCGTAATATTGTTTTGTAAATTTGTATTTGTGGATTATGTTTTATGATTTCGCTGTTTTATTAATTTTATTAAAATCTCATTTTATACGTGATTCTACTTTTTATTTTACCTTAGATGTCACATTCGCGCCGTTACCAAACCAGCGACTGTTTTTTTGCTCGCATACTAATTGATTATCAATCCTATCTTATGTTCTATGGGCCTTCCCTTGTTTTTTCTTCTTTCACCGTAATGTTTGTGTCTCTTAAATCTTCCTTCAGGATATCTATAATATACTGCTGTACATGTGCTATTTCGGGTACAAATTTGTCGTGAAACGTAAGTTCATGTATTCCAATAATATTGGACTATATCCACTTTCATAATTTTACAGTATAGTATTATCTATAAAAAGTATTATTTCTCATTTCCTACTATCTATTTGTCAACCATGCATGCTACCCCTCCACATTTTTATTTGTTACTCTAGCATTATATTAGCACTATCTCTATAAGTCATTTCCAAATCTTATTTTGTGCGAGAAATATACCAGTAAAATATTGCGTGTGTGTGTGCATTTGTGAGCGTAAATGCGTATGCGTATGTGTGTGCGTGTGCGTATGCATATGCGTATGCGTATGCGTATGTGTATAGGTATGCGTACGCGTATGCGTATGCGTATGCGTATGCGTATGCGTATGCGTATGCGTATGCGTATGCGTATGCGTATGCGTATGCGTATGCGTATGCGTATGCGTATGCGTATGCGTATGCGTATGCGTATGCGTATGCGTATGCGTATGCGTATGCGTATGCGTATGCGTATGCGTATGCGTATGCGTATGCGTATGCGTATGCGTATGCGTATGCGTATGCGTATGCGTATGCGTATGCGTATGCGTATGCGTATGCGTATGCGTATGCGTATGCGTACGCGTACGCGTATGCGTATGCGTATGCGTATGCGTATGCGTATGCGTATGCGTATGCGTATGTGTGTGCTTTGAGTATACGTATGCACATGCATATGCGCACAACGTATGCGCTTAGTTAGATTTGTAGAGGTTATTTCAACATCTTGAACACAGATTTAAACATCTAAGATTATCCATCTGTCTCACGTCCTCTTAAAGGGTTAATCAATAGTCTCTCTTGGATTATAAGATAATGTACAATCAGCATCGGATCGTCATTTCTAACAGCTTGTTATTGATGTATCCATTTTTCAAGATGTAATGAGGCAATTTCTTCGGGAATATGATTCTAGGCCATCCATTTAGAGGAAGATATTATTTGTTATCTTTCGTGTATTAGCTATACACTGAATGATGTTATTTTTAAATTCACAAAATTTCGAAAGCAGATCACTGATCAAACCAGACGTAGACGAGACACGTTCTTTAGATAACGACGATAATTTCTTTTCAAGTATATCCATTTTTTTTTTAAATTCGCTTTTCACAGTAGTCATAGATACAGAAATACTGTCCTCTGATATACTGATCGTTATTGACTAATTTATCACAAGACTTAATTTATACAAGCAAGGTTATGTGGAATACGGCAGTATAGGATTATGTGCAAATCATTAAATTTTGTTAATATTGTGTGAGATTATTTTGGCGGACTGGGTATATGCAGCGTTGTATTGTGCGTAGAATGTATTTTGGCCGGTGAATGAACGTGAAATTTTTGTATGTGTACAGAATGTAAATTAGTATAAATGTTACGCCACTGGAATTTTAGTAAAGCTGTGTATATTATGTAAAAGAGCATTTAAATGTTTTGTAAAGATTTTTAAGTTGAAGAAGTAATGTTTTGGTCAAACCCCTATTCTTTTTATTTTATTAAGATGCTTAATTTACAACTAGCCCTAAAACGAGCAAATTTTATCTAGTACTTAATTACTAAACTAAATTACATTGACAAGTGGAGGGAATGTCGCCCACTGGCGATTCCCTGAGTTTTTTGAATTAATTAGTGAGATCTAACGTCTTTTTAATCTAAGAATGTTTTTGACATTGCTTAGTAAATTTAACATATATTTAATATTATATATATATATATATATATATATATATATATATTATACTATTCGGTTCACATAGGTACGTCTTTAAACTTCATCTTTGAAAGTACTGCAGTCTCAAGCCTGCATTGAGTGTATGTAGTATGCAGATTATAGCTTTGTGGGGCAGTTCCTTCAGTATTTTGGCAGTTTTTGTTGTTCAGATGTTTGATTTCGGTTTTAATTTTTTCCTGGCTTAATTGTAAAGGAGCTCATGTTTGTTCATGTTCGACTTCGGGGGTAGCAGCTGTGGGATGGGGTTGAAATATCGAAGATAGGTGTTCTGCAAATAGTGTTGCGTTCTCAACTTCTATTCTTGCCCAAGAGCCACCCGCCTTTCTCATTAGTGGAATAGAAGTACGAACATTGTTTAAAGACTTTGTTACCTTCCAAAGCGTGTAGTTACTATCTGCTGAAGGAGATAAGGTACTAACATATTCATTAAATGATTCATTTTTCCACTCCCTTGAGGCTGTCTTTAACTCTCTAGTTTGCCTATTTAAATTATTTTTGTCTCTAGGATTCCTAGTTTGCTGCCAGATTCATCTAGCTCTTTCTTTATTCGCTGTTTTAGTGTTAATGTAGACAGGATAGTTTTCAATAACTTCTAAATTATTGGGAACATGAGGCGTTGAGAAGTAGGCTGTATTTTGAATGTTTGTTGTTAACCGGTTTGTTGCAATGTCGATTTCCTATTCTGTTTTCAAGGAAACCTTGTTGTAGTGCTCGTTAGGTACTCTCTGAACAGGTCCCAGTTTGTGTGATTGTTGTGGAGGGAAGGATTTTCCTGCTTTGTAATATTGGAGGTGCTGATTGTGACTATAACAGCCGAGTGATCTAAAAGAAGGTTAAAGGACGTTTCTACTTTACAGTAGTAGCTGTTAACCTCGAGCCCCAATTTGGATTTTTGGCGTTGAAGTCACCACCACTAAGAATCTGCTACCTAGATTATTTAAAAATGCTTCATACGGGTTTTGTTTTACAGAATGACTTTGGACGTTGATTATAGTGCCTTGTATATAGTCAGTTACAAAGTCATCCATGACGTAATGAGAAATGTTGTTGTTTGTAATTGCCGAGCCAGCGTAGGCTGCACCGTGAGGATGGTTAGTGTGGTATGTAGTATAATTGTGGATATTGTAATAGCTCCTTTCCGTAAAATGGGTTTCTGAGATCAGTCGTATACCAATTTTTTGCTCTCTTAAAAACAGTTCGACGAGAAGACGGTGCTGTGCTAACCCATTCGTATTCCAGGTGGCTACTCGGAGAGAATCCACTATTGGAGTTTGGTAACTAGCGTGGTAAGTGGCTTGCTATTTTGATTCATTAGTTGGTTGAACATAGATTCAAACATCGACAAGAATTGTGAAAGTGAGATGTCGTTGCTATCAGTAGATTGAGTTTGATTATTCTTGTGATGATTTAACGTGATTTCCGAACAGCTTGGACCATTCACATTTGCAGAATATGCACGTTGGGCAGTGGTCGGTATATTAGACTTACTTGAGCTTTGTAGTCCTAATAGGGTTGCTGGCTTCCCTCTGCTTAACAGAAGTTGTTGGTATGTCTGGCTGCCCTTGTAGTTTGCGGGGTGTGGTCCTTGCCATAGTGCGCATTTGGCGGGAGCTTCTCCTTTTTTTTGCAGATGGTAGTGCGGTGCTCCTCACCACACTTAACACACATGTAGGGTTTCGTGCAGTAACTTTTACTGTGACCATAGAACTATCACCTTGTGCACTGGATGATTGAAGTTTTTTTACGTGGCGGTTCGATCGTTATCATTTGATGGTTAGTGTGTTTTATTTCATACACCTTTTGTTGTTTTCTGCGGGTTCAAGATATACAAATAACATTGGCAGTGGCGTTTTTGTTACGCGGTGTCGCACATTAGTGATGTTACGCACCTTGTGGCCTTCCTTCTGAAATTCACTTGTGATTTCGGTTGTATCTTCCGTATGGTGAACGTTTCTCAGTAGCACTCTGTAGGCTCTGTCTACTATTAGATGATATGTGTGGTGAATGATCCCTTCGTCTGAGAGATGCGTTATTAATTTTCTGTATGAGAGCGGAGTGTTTGTGTTGATTTTAATGGTATTGTTTGATTGAGTCTTTGCGTAAAATTGCTCTGTTTCTATTGCTTTTGTTAAGTTTTTAATCATTTTGGCACAGTTTGTTAAGCCATATATAAATATTGTGGGAGGTTTAGGATTTTTCTTTTGTTCGTTTGCTTCTGATGCTTGCGTTGATATTAATGTCGGCTAACACACTGTATCTATTTGAGGATGTAGTCGGGTTATCCATTGTTACGTTTATACTAGGTGTATGCGTAATTCGCTTACATTTTTTAACTTGTTGCCATCGTGTTGTTTATCTGTTATGTCCTCTTCGTAATCTTCAACAAGTGTTGGCAGTGTATTGTACTATCTGTAAAGACGCCGCGATACGGATAAACTGCATCCAATAATCTTTAAGTTTTTAATTGCGTGTTATCACTTGAACTTTTGAACTGGAGTGTCGAATAATACGTCTTTACAGTATAAAAGTCAGGTGAGAAGAACAGTAAACCGCTATTGAAGCCATAATGTTTAAATGCTACCTGAATTTGCCACTGTGAGTTGAGAAATGCGGTGTTAAAATTGTTCTAAACGTGTGAATGAGTGAATTTATGTGTTGATATGGTATTGAAGTGTAGAACAGAATATGTTTGTATATTTTGGTATTATAAATATCGTAACATTGCGTAATAGAAAAATTGAATGCATGCTCAAGGACAAATGGTTTTAGAATTTGCTAAATTGTGCGGAAGGAAGACTCAGGCGTACGTTAAACTTTCATAAAAAATTGAAAATAGATCTGGACAGCATATGGAGTGAATTGAATGCGAATTAGGGTCTTTCCGAAGAATTGTGAGCATGTTTGTAAAGAAATTCAAAATGGCTGCGATTTTCTCATACCGGCTGCGTTAGATCCGTTTCATACTTTCCACTCGGCAAAGACGCGCAGTGGAAACCTCCTTGGGGATAGGTTGATTGTGTTTTAAGCGCGAAAAATATGACGTTTGACAAAATTGGTTACCTCGGGTAAATAAGGGAGGGAGTGCTACGGTACACAGAGACACGCACGGCAAAGAGCTATAATTAAGGGGTCGTCGCGCGCGAGTATTTTATGAGATCATAAAACGGTCTGTGCTGGTTTTTACTTGTAAATAATCAAACGCAGTGCATATTAGTTTACTGCGAAAACCCATCTTGGGGATAAACATTTACAAACGAAAGGATTTATTGAGAGAATTACTAGTGAGTTTTCCAAACATTTGTTTGAGCAGATTTAAAATAAACAGCAAACATCGAGTTAGAAGTATTGTGTATTACCGCGCGACCTGAAAAGAAACCTAAAGTAATACTTTAAGTAACAAAATAAAGGTGTGCAAGCATGTATAAACTAAGTTAAACATTATTGGACACTAATGATTGTAACAGCACTAAATCGACTGCGTAAAAACATTTAAGGATTTTAAAGTTCAACTGCGAGTAAATATATTTTTTGACTAACGTTGGTTTTTCGAGAAAGGCATATCGTAAATGAGATTGTCCCGTTTTGTTTTGCGCATCGAACATTTAAGTTAGCGAGTGGTGCGATAGTCAAATTACGTAATTATTATGGATTAATAAGAATAAATCAACCCCATTGGGTACCACTTTATACCGAATGAAGGATTGCGGAATTTATGTAAGAATTGATTATCTTTATAGGTGTCATTGTTTAAGTTTTATTTCAGGCAATAAGAATAATCAATCTACATTACCGTTATTATATGTTTAGATCATAAGATTTATGAATTTTTAATCTGTAAATATTTTTGAAACATTGGTAATACAGATCCTTTAATTAACTTATTTGTTTACTTGTTTAAATGGTAATTGCTTAGTCTAAAGTTTTAATAGAGAACCAATATTATAAGAGTTAATCGTTTCTTTGCGTGAAATTGCGTACAGAATTACACCGTTTTAGTGTAATCAATCTTTTAATATTTTGGCTTTATGATTGATCTGAGAATTGTTCAAAATTTACTTATTTTGCATTCGTTAACAGTCATTAAATACATAATTCTGATACCAAGATATTTATTAAGCAGAAATTGCAGATTAGAATTATTACAATCCATTCATGCTGGTGAGCGTTTAAACACATTTTAAAAAGAAAGCATTCAAATAATATATGAATCATGAACGACGCACTGATCGTTACGCCTATAAAATTTTTAAATACGAATTAATGTTGTGGTCAAAAATTAATAGACCGAAGTATTACTTTTCGAAATTGGGTGATATTTATTTATTTTCGAATTTTTGTGACAATTATCAATATTGATCTGTGTATACGAGGGTGAATTAGAAAGTATCCAGATAACGTTTTATTACTGTGATTTTGTGAATATACAGGGTGCGATCAATAAGTTTACGACGATTCGTATGCTCCAAAATTTTATTAAGCTTTGGATAAATTTATTTTAAGGGTAATTGAACGTAAAGGTTTTCAAAATTGAATCGACGTGCATTGAGTTTTCTGAGACGAAATTTAACGTGCCATGTTAAAGTAAAAGTGTGTTTAAACTTGAGTTGTGTATAGTTTTATTCAGTAGGCTACAATTCTATATTCCACAGTCAGGTAGGATTAACTTAACACCTCGCCTAAGACTATTTACTTTAGAAAAATTTAAGATTGTGGTAGCGCCCGGATTGAACGTTGTTACTTGTTCATTTATGCTAAGTGTAAGGTGTTTTAAATAAATTTAAATGATTTTACGTCTTACACCGATCCCGCCTAGTTCCACTGCAGTTAGCTTGGCAATCCGCTTATCTTGGTATGCCTCCACGATGCCTAGTGCGGTTTCATCGTGTAACAATTGGCTTACATGAGGACGTAATCAGTTAAAAATTAACTAATACAGAACCATGGCACTTACACGTTGTACTTTAGCTCACTTAATTTTAATGTTTAATTTGTGTTGGGCGTGTTATTAATTTTTGTGTTTAAGATACCTTATCCTACGTAAGCCACAATAGAGATTTGTTATAAATCGATAGGGCGCCAGGGTGTTCATAAATATCAATCCGGGGTAGTAGTACCTAAATTCACAAAGTTTACAGCTAGTCTAAACAACTAAAAACTCCCTTACCTATGACACAACTCCAGGGGAACCCTAAATCACCGCAATTACGGTGATTCCTATAAACGTTGAAAATAATATTTGCACGTACACGCAAAATAAAGACGTGCTACAAAGAAAACAGCTGATCAGATAACGACCTATTTACTTTTTAATTACGTTGTTATATCTTAAACCTTACAAATGCAATTATATCAACCTAATCCAAATAACTAACTGCTTAATAAAGGAATCTTTTTCAAATTATTACGTTAAAGTTTGCACTAAAATATTGAAAAGTAATCGAATTCGTAAATACTATCCCTATATTACCATAAAATTACGCATAAATGTTATCCACAGTTAGTGAGTTGTTACAGGCGTTAAGGAAAAGCATTCAACTTCATATACATAAAAAAAAAGATCGGGATCGTCGCCTGCAGATTCCCCAAAATAATATATATGGTAAATATCTTTATTTTAAATAATACCTTTCTTAGTATTACTGACGTCGAACATGTAAAGTAAAACTTAACAAGTATTCGTAATGTGTAATTTGGTAAAGCATAAAATGATGCATACACGGGTGAAATAGTCACTATTGCACCATTACACGCACTATTGGTCCACCTATATATATATATATATATATATATATATATATATATATATATATATATGCGTAGTTAAAACTATTAAGAAGTAGTTTTGCAATGATATGCAATACATACAGGCTGTTTCACGACGAGCTTACACTATCTATATATAGGAAACTACTCACACGATTTCTTTAAAAATTGACATAGATAAATAACAAGTTATGGCAAATATGTGGAAAATATTTTGACAGACATGCCACTTCCGGTTATACCGGAAGTGAACAGCAACTTTGTTATTTTAAATGTAACACTCTGTATTTTATTAACTTTTCGAAATCTACGTTCAATTTTAGAGTCACTTTGTGTAGAATATCCTATAACTAAAATTTATACTTTTCGAGATATTAATTTTTTTAATGGAAAATTGACAGGTGCAGACCTCCGTATGGAAAATTCTGTGTGAACATCCCCAATACCAAATAAAACATATCTTATCGGGTTAATTAGTAAGACGATTAAGGTAATTGATGATTTGTCGAAAACTGCTTTTCTGCATACAGGGTTCTTAAAAAAGTGATGAAAATTTCAACTTCAAAAATGTCAAATATTTTAATTTTATTAAATGAAACTACCTTATTTTTATTCTATTTCTTAATTCTACGGCCAAAAATAAGAGAAGTTTATGTTCACTTCCCTATACCCAAACTTAAGCGGTTTTGAGATATTAACACGTTTTTAAAAATATTAATTATTTCTGCCGTATTGTTGTTTATTATTATTTATTATTTTATTTTAGCAGGCTGTGTATGTAGCTCTCATAATTAAATAGTATTAGTTGTCATTATTTGTGGTTAATCGCATTTTTACAAAGTGATAGAAATGGCTCGTTTGGAACTAAACAATCACGATTATCTAAATTTACTTTTAATACATGGTGAATGTGACAGAGTTGTTACTAGAACATGTGCTTTATTTGCTACAAGGTATCCAGATCGACCACGACCCACCCGTGACACAGTGAAGAGAATAATAAACAATTTAACACAATTTGGTTGTTTTCAAGCAAAAGTTAAGAAAGTGAAGCCTGTTGTTGATAACAATGTTCTTGGATACTATGCTGCTTATACCGAAGAGTCATTACGTTGTGGTGCGAGAGATTTAGGTGTACCAATGATATCTATTCAACCAATTTTAAAAATACATAAGTTTCATCCCTACTCTTTCAACCCAGTTCAAAGTTCAAGGGAAACAGACTATAATAAAAGAATACAGTTTGCAGAATTTGTGTTGATAAAATGTCAAGAAGATAATGAATATTTTAAGAATATTATATGGTGCGACGAATCAAAATTTACGATAAACGGAATGTTTAACAGGCACAATTCGCATTACTGGAGCGTAGAAAATCAACACTTAACAAGAGTACGTAGTTTTCAAGAGCGATGGGACTTTAATGTGTTTTGTGGGATCAGAGACAACCAGGTTGTAGCTCTCCACTTTTATGATGGAAACTTAAACCATTAGAAACTGTGGTAACATAATTTTATAATTTTTTATTTTCTAAAAACTACTTTTTTAGGTCCAAGATATCTCAACATATTAAGAGAATTAAAAACAAATTATTTAGAACGTTTACCACCGCAAGAATTTAGAAAAATATTTTTTCTACATTACGGAGCTCCTCCTCACTGCTCCCGAATGGTAAACCAATTTTTAGATGACACGTTTGAAGATAGGTGGATAGCTAACAATGGTCCTTTTCGGTGACCTCCTCGTTCACCAGAAACACCTGTAGATTTTTTTATATGGGGCTACGTAAAAAATGAGGTGTATTCCCATCCCCTTACAACAAGGGAAGATTGTGAACTTAGAGTTCGCAATGCATTTAATTCTCTCCCTGCACCAATGATTAAGCGTGCAACAAACGAAGGTGTGATAAGAAGACTTCATAAATGCTTGGAGGTTCAAAGACGAAATTTTGAACACTTGTTATGAGTTTTTGTAATTTATGTATGTGGAATTACATTAAAAAACACGGCCTACTTATAATAAGCAACAATACGGCAGAAATAATTAATATTTTTAAAAACGTGTTAATATCTCAAAAACGCTTAAGTTTGGGTATAGGGAAGTGAACATAAACTTCCCTTATTTTTGGCCGTAGAATTAAGAAATAGAATAAAAATAAGGTAGTTTCATTTAATAAAATTAAAATATTTGACATTTTTGAAGTTGAAATTTTCATCATTTTTAAGAACCCTGTATGCAGAAAAGCATCAATTACCTTGATCTTCTTACTAATTAACCTGATAAGATATGTTTTATTTGGTATTGGGGATGTTCACACAGAATTTTGCATACGGAGGTCTGCACCTGTCAATTTTCCATTAAAAAAATTAATATCTTCTCGAAAAGTATACATTTTAGTTATAGGATATTGTACACAAAGTGACATTAAAATTGAACGTAGATTTCGAAAAGTTGATAGCATACAGGGTGTTACATTTAAAATAACAAAGTTGCTGTTCACTTCCGGTATAACCGGAAGTGAAATGTCTGTCAAAATATTTTCCACATATTTGCCATAACTTGTTATTTATCTATGTCAATTTTTATAGAAATCGTGTGAGTAGTTTCCTATATATAGATAGTGTAAGCTCGTCGTGAAACAGCCTGTATATAAAACCATTTCGTTTGTTGTTTATCCGCCAGTGTGGTAACAAGTAATACATATATAAATTAATATTAAAAAACCATAGTCGCTTCCGACAATTTGAGTTATACAGACATGGCACCAATTAGTTACGTAAGCGTACATTTTATACATTACAATATGTCATCAATATGTACACACGCACGTGTGTGCGTACGCGCGTACGTGTGTGAGTGTATATTTTAAAAGAAACAATGTTAGAAATTATATTAGAAACAAAAATGACAAAATTTCCTGTAATTCAGCTTTCCTATTTTAATTCTTGCCATTTTCAAAACGCTCGGCTGAATTAACTACTTTTTTTTATTTATTTTCTTTATTCTCAGATCAACAAATGATTATTTGTTATACATAGCATTGATGAATACAATAACTAAACAATAACATAACAAGACTAATTAGCTGTCTCTTAAAAATATGTAACAAAGACAATAATTAGCAATAGTGACAGTAGTAATTTAATTGTGTTCGAGATTTAGTAGAATAATATCTTTCACTCACTTGAGTTAGTAATAAACATTTTATAATAAACTCTTCCACGGGATGGGGACGTTTCACCTCCGCCGTTTCGCCCCCACCGTTTGGCCCCCGCCGTTTCGCTTCCGATGCCATTTCGCCCCCGGCCTTTTCGCCCCTAAATGGTGTACTTCTACAAAAATTGAAAAAATTATGAGCAAAATCTTTTTTGTCGTTTTCTGAATGTGGGTTTGAGAAAACAATAAACAAGTAGGAAAAAATGAACAAATAATTGTGTATAAAATAATATTTAATATAATTAATATAACATTATAATATATTCATATAATTTGGTTTTGTAAAATTAATTTAAAATTCTAAGTTTAAACTCTACTTGTTTTTCACTGACGCGACGTTATAATCCGGATTATAACGTTATTAGAATTGATCTTTCTAAGAATTTATGGATAAGTTCGTTAAATGTTTGTACCTACCTCAATTAGGTAGGTAATCTGGGTTAACCATTATTAATGGTAATTAGCATTTATCTTTCTAATGAATAAAGAATATTGTTGAAAGTTATGGCAGAATAGATATTAATGATTATTTGTTAGGCATTGCCCATAATTGTGTTATTTAATAAATATTAATCTCAAAATTTTCTATTATTTTCGAAGAAAAAAGGTCCCGGGGGCGAAACGTCCCGGGGGTGAAGCGTCCGGAGGCGAAACGGTGGGGGCGAAACGGTGGGGGTGAAACGGTGGGAGCTAAATGTCACATAACCCTCTTCCACATATAAGACGCCTAGCTTTTGATGTAACTGTGAGTTTCTAATATACCATGGTGCATTAATTGCACTTCTTAGCACCTTGTTTTGGAATCTCTGGAGTTTTTGTATGTTGCTTTTGGAAGTATTGCCCGACACAGAAGAAACGTATAGCGCCAAGGGTCGTAACGAACTTTTATACAGTAGTAACCCACATTCAATTTTTAGTATCGATTTTCTATTTATTACGGAATACAATTGTCTTAGCCTATTGTAACTTTGCGTTAGTTTGAAATTGACGTGGTATTTCCAACTTAACCGACTACCAATATAGAATCCTAAGTATTTCACCGCAGATAGTCCTTTGGATTCCAAGGTTTTATACTATTGTTGATATGTACCCCAGGGGGTTGTTGATTCTTCGTAGTGTAAATATTTTGGCTTGACACTTAGCGTTGATTTGCATATTCTATTGTGTGAACCAGAGGATAGTCGATTTGTTGCTTGTTGTAATGCAATCACTGCATTTTCTAATTAATCTGCTAGGGTGAAAATGGCCGTGTCGTCGGCGAATGTTGCCAACGTTGTAGTAATTTCAGGAATATCTGAGATGTATATATTCGAAAATGATAGGTCCAAGAATATTGCCTTGTGTAACACCAACATGGATGTTTTCAGTTTCAGAGTTGGGTTAACCCCGATTGCAAAGATTCGGTGTTCTAAAAAAGAGAAGATGATGGCTTTGATATTACTAGGCATGTCTATGTTTATGAGTTTCTTTTTGAGACATTTTATCCTCAGTTTGTCAAAAGCCTTTGTTGTATCTAGAAAAATTGCTGTTATATATTGTTTGCTTCCGAAACCTACTTCGCTAATTCACTGTAGTTGATGACAGGTTTAGTGACCTTTTCGAAAACCGAATTGAAAGGTGGGTAATAGTCTAAGGTTTTCAATACTGTCAATCAAGCGTTTATGTATGTCCTTTTCTAAGAGTTTAAATAGTGAAGTTAGTAAATTTATCGGTCTGTGGCTGTTTAATTTTTTTGTCTTTTCCTGGTTTGACGAACATAATTATCTGTGCATGTTTCCATGATTGTGGGAAATAGCCCTGTCTCACAACAGGCATTATATGTACTGCTTAAGTATGCACGTGCGTTATTGCTTAAGTGTTGAAGGATGGTGTTTGTAATGAGGTCGTAGCCGGGGGATTTATGTTTGGGGAATTTGTCTATTACGCTTTTGAGTTGATCGGGAGAAGTTAGTTTTATGCGACCCGGTATAGGTAGGCTTCTATCGATGTCATTGATTACTTGCATTATGTGAGTTGGCGTGCAGGTGACTGCAGGCGTGAACGTCCTTTCGAGGTGAGTTGCAAACGCAGCAGCTTTTTCGGCGTCAGAACTATATTTTTCGTTGTCAGATTCAGTAGTTAAGGTAGGAGTTATTTCTTTTTGGTGCAATATGTTTCTTGTTGTTCACCACAACCCTATAGCTATCTGTTGTTTGTAAGCATTTATTCTTAAGTTGTCTAGTTCTATTTGGATTAAATGTCTAATATTATTCGGGCGATTTTTTTTGAATGGGGTTCTTGGTTCTCTGCCATTGGCGTCGGATTTGGCTTTTAGTGTTTATTAAGTCAATTATATACGTAGGGGGATAATTATGATCCCTCTGGAAGGTCCTCTCTTGCAGTTTGCAAGCTAATTTGGGGATATCTTGTATTGTTGTGATAATGTGGTGTATCACCAATTCTATGTACTGAGTGGTATGGAGGCTTGATGGGTTGGAGGGAGTTTGGAATCTAAGAAATTTTGAAATTGATTCCAGTCTTGGGTTGGGTTGTTTTGACAGATAAGGTATTTGTAAAGGACACAAATACTGGTAGATGATCAGAATTGAGTTCGGTTATGACATTTTTAAATATAGGTGTCTTAAAGTATTTTTGGAAAACGATATCGAGAATGTCGGTCTTGTGCTCAGATCAGTAGGGGTAATAGGTGTACGCGTCTGGCGTTAAGATTTGGAATGTGTTAGTTACCGCAAGCTTTTCGAGTTTGATTCCATCGGGATTAGATGCTCTGCAGCCCCATAAAGTATTTTTGGAGTTTATATCGCCTATGATAGCAGTAGGCTATTCCTATTGTAATGTGGCTCCGGTCGTCAAGTATAACCTTAATTGCTATTTTTTCTATTTTTAGGTTATTAGTTT
This sequence comes from Vesta saturnalis, assembly GCA_036346205.1. NCBI lineage: Eukaryota > Metazoa > Arthropoda > Insecta > Coleoptera > Lampyridae > Vesta > Vesta saturnalis. The sequence goes on along the minus strand of JARFJB010001963.1, from coordinate 1,368,470 downwards.
CTGTAATATTCTATTATTACGATAGATGTGGTATCCTGGAATTTTAAATTTGATGGTCTATATGGGTCTCTGTTATGCAGGCGATGTCTACGTTATACCGGACTAAGAAGGCTATGAACAATGAACGCTGAGCGTTGATTCCGTTAGCATTCCAATTAAGAATTGTTAAATTTTGTATAATTTGTCTATGTTTATGGTCCATTGAGAAGTAAGGGTAATAGAGTATTTGTGATATTAGTTAATGACGAGTTGTACAAGGTTGTTAGGTATTGTTGCTCCATTGCTTGAAGTGGTTGTATTGTTAATCGAGTTTAATCCGCTCTTGAGTTTTTCTGCATATGTTTCAGTGCCGTTTACGTTAGAATATAGCCTGTTGGGAACTCTAGTGGGGCCAGGTTGGGATCTAGTTCGTTGCTTTTGTAGCTCAATATGGCGTGGACATCCGCAATAGTTTGTGATTTCCTCCACAGATTGCGTAAATTGTATTCATTTGTATTCATTTTGCAGACAGTGTGAAGGTGGCTGCCTGCACATTTAACGCATGCTGGTTCTGGTTTGTAGTAGTTTTTCGTGTGTCCATATTTCTGACAGCGATAAGGTATGTTTTTTGATTTTTTTCTCGCTGCTACTGTTACCATTGAGCGGTACATTGAGGTTAACGAGAAAACGCGTTTTGCTTGTTCATTTTTTGTAAGATCTGCACAAACTAGCAGTGTGGGATTGGTAAGGTTTTCATTAGTTCGTCCTTTATTTCCTGGTCGGTGAGGGAAAGAGGAACATTCTTTATAACCACTGATATCGGTTTGTGGTTGAGGTTTTGAAACTATATATCGTTCGTGGTGGAGTATTTTGTTAGTGTTCGGTAGTTTTCGTTTTTGGACAGATTAATACGGAGTGTGGATGTTGTGAAAGGTTCGGTTGTGAATTTTTATATATCTTTTATTGAAGCTTTATGGTTAACTGCGTTATGCAGATATATTAGTGGAACTTTAATTTGTGCTGTTTGTTTCTTTATCTTGCGAGTCATCATTATCCTAGGAATTTGTGGGGCTACAGAGGTTTCCAGATGTGGCGCCAGAGAGTACTTATTGCTTGGGTCGTCCATGTGTACCGTTTCTGCACCTCGTTAATGGGCGGTGATAATTTGTCTGATTTGCGTTTATTTTGCAATTGGAAATCCATTTTTACAACATGGTTTGCGATTGTTGATAGTATATTATTAAATGAACAAGTAAAGAAGGTTCTTATCCACGAAAATGAAGTTTGCTGCACGAGCCGAATGCGAGTGCATGTAATTATTTAACAAGATAAAAACCTTTACTTGTGAGTGTAATACTATATTTTATCTACGATCATCCATACAAAATAATAAAAGAAATTCTCAGTTCAATATTTTTAATTTTTCATCGTCATTTTTACTGTAAATGTTAATTGTGAAGTTTGAACAGTTATTTAAACTAAAAGCTGGATTCTTGACAAGACTAATGTCACAATTATTCTTCGTTATAGTTGTGGTACTTGCATTTGTAGCATTACTTCCAGATATGCTTGTACAGGGTCTGTTAATTTCTTTTAAAATTGTATTACTTATTTGAAGTTTATTGTTTAAGTTGTTATCTATGTACCCTTCAGCGACAGTTGTAGATTTCCATGCCCCATGGCGTTTGAGGGTGGTGATATTGCCACTTTCATCAACCAAAAGTGTGGCAGATGATCTGCGTAGGCAACGCTCAGTGTATAATTGAGGGTTTTCAAGATTTAAGAAAGTAGCAACACTTTTCGGCATTGCAGCTAGCTTGTTGATACCTATTTTTTGCGGTGTCCACTTGTTGTTTTGAAAGATCAAGAAAAAAGATGAATATGGTATGTTACTTGGGCGAAAATTTACATATTTCTTGCAAATATTGTAAAATTCTTCAGTTACTGTGAAATTCCGAGGGATTTTTGTTGTAGTTTCAGGAATGTTGACAAGCACAGCTTGACGCAAATCTTTAATATGCTCCAGTTTCATTGCATGATTGGGATCCGCAGGCACCCATTATACCCATTATTACAGACACCTTAAAGAAATACAGATAGTATTTGGTAATTTTTTTTTTTGTAGTTTGTGTTTCTTACCTTCGTTACAAGATATTTTTTATCTGGTGCTTTCTTGATAAAGTCCTGTATATTTTCAGAGATTAAAGTTTTTTAGGTATAAATCCCTCAGATTTGGGTTTCAAAAATGCTTGAAGTTTTTTATAATTCTCAATATGTATATGTGATGAATGATTAATGTACTCTTAAGCATTGAATAGTAGCTCCAAAGAGAAGAAGGTGCATATTTTTCTTCAAGCATTACAAAATAGCTTAGTAGGATATTTTCAGAAAAGGAAGTTATGTTTTGCTCTGCTCGCCATTTTAAACAATTTTCATAAACCCAGTCATATTTTTGCCGAGATTTTTGTCGTTGCGATCTTACGAATTTTAAGTGGCGTACTGGACATTTCATTTTCTTGTTTTCACAAAAACTTCACAGACCACGAATGTTGCTAATCACTTTGGTACGTTATGCGGTCAATAAATCAATTAATGCAAATTGTAACCAACATGATATTGTAAAATAAAAATTCCAATATTTTTAATTTTCATTGATCGGAGTCCCAATTAGTATAGGCAAATTAGGGTCGGAGACGGAAACAATTGTTAGAAAGCTGATTCCCTCTGTAATATGTTCTTTGATTCCCACTGACCTTCTCCAGAAAAATCGCCAGAAACCTGACATGTGGAATCTCCTTAAATTTTGAGAAAATGACCGCATCTCGATTTCTTTCGAAATGGCTATTTCTCAAGACCGGATTGACATAGAATCACGCCGTTTGCACTAAAATGCGTTGTTCATGTAGTAGAATAAACTACAACTATTTTTACAATAAAAGTCAAGAACACCCTTAACAACGGTCGCCATATTGGAATTCCCTAAAATAGCCATTACTACGGAACGGACAGTCATATAAAATTCCTGTTTGCACTACAATTTAAGATTTTCATTAGAAAATAGATTAAAACATTTTTTTCTAACTGTAACTCAGATTTCCCGTAAACTACTCTTATCTTTTAAAAAAATCGGTCGCCATCTTGGAGTTTTTGAAATGGTGATAACTCGGGATCGAAGATACATAGAGACATTCTATTTTCGTCATTTGTTTTTATTTTCAAATGAGATCATATTTTAAGGTTAAATGTGTTAAAAAAACAATTCACGATATATTATATATGTATATATATATATATATATATATATATATATATATATATATATATATATATATATATATATAATATATATATCGTGGTATAGAAAAAACAGGAATTGCATTACATTAATAAGCTTTCCTTAAACTTTCCTTCTTTTTACGGCTTCCGTAGTGAAAGCCTCACTTCGTTTCACATCAACAATATTTTCGCGTTCACAACCGTCTTCGAGATCACCATCGGGGCCATCTTCCTCAGTGATTGGTTCACTACGGTTCAAACACAATTCGCCACCACATCTACCACATATTGAAGTGCAAGACAGACCACTTCACCTTACGTTTAGTCATAGTACCTAGGCCATCATGTAAGTTACTGCAGCAGTAAAATTTCTTAGCGGTTCTGGAATTAATTGGAACTAATATGTACACGGCACTTTGGGGTTGTGGCAGGGCATAATCGTCGCCTACGACGACAGCTACTCGTTTTGATTCTCGCCGTTTCAACAATCAAGACATCCGCGTCACTTGAGACCTGAAAAACTGTGCTTTTTTGAATTCTAACGAAAGGATGTCAAGGAAACTTTTCTTGTTCTTAACGTTCGACAAAAATTGCTCTTTTGGAACAGTCACGGCGTTCGACGAAATTACTTCAACCCTCGCAGCTGACTCTCCTACAGCTCGCCTCTTATGCACTGCGTCTTTCGTACTTGGTTCATACCCCTCGAAAACTACGGTGACATTTCTTCCGTAATTACGAAGAACATAGTTTAAGTAGGCTTTACATACGTCACTGTACGTTGCGGGACGGGGCCAATGCACACGATGTAAGAGATTTCCACAGTCGAGAACAAAGCTTGGATTTTCAGGCAATTTATTGCTGATCTTTCACATCTTTTTTAGAAAATACCACTAAACAGTTTCACAAATCGTAGTGTTGAGTTGGTGAATACGTAAATCTTCACTTGCTAACAATATATTTCAGTCATGTGAAAGGTTTGCATTTCATAAAACACATTAAATACAACAGAGACAACTTTCAGATCGTGCAGAAATACACAGGCAGAACGCTCTGAGATCGCTGTTGACAGACAGGTGCCAACTTGTCGCGCAGCTCGCCAGCGAGAAGCTGCGGTCGGTGCGGCTCGACAACAGTCGCCGAGACGGAGCCTTCCAATAATTATATTTAAATCGTATAAACTTCAAATAACTATTTATTGATGAGAAAACTTGTTTTTTTTTTCTAACACATTACACACATCGTTAGTTTGACGTTTTTATAGAACCAAATTTAATTCCTCAAAACAAAATTTTTTGTGTTATTTTTTTTATGAAATCTGACTTTTATTGTAAGTATATGGTTTCTAACTGGTTCTCCTGCAAGAAACACGCATTTTAGTACTAACGGGGTGTTTTTTATGACTGTCCGTTCCCGAGAAATGCCATTCTTTAAAAAATCAGAATGCAGCCATTTTTCAAAATTTAAAGAGGTTGTCCATGCCAGATTTTTGGCGATTTTTCTGGAGGAGTACTGGGAACACATTCCAGAAGGAATCTGTTTTCTAACAGTTTTTTATGTCTCGGGCCAAAATTAGGTCTAATATGCCTATACTAAATGGATAAACATTCTGTCAATTTTACCCATGGCTAGGAACCGATAAGAAGCCTTCTTTAATTTATCGATGGATAAAATGACAATTTAGAGTAGAGCTTTCACATCAATAATAGTTATATTATACAGGGTGAGTCAGTTTTTTGTAGACGAACTTTAACAGGAGATAGAAAACAAGCGATAATAATGTTCACAAACTTGCACAGTGGCGGAGAGGAGGGGGTGCTCAACCCCTTTCGTAAACAGAACTTCTACGCCAATGACTATTTTTTTTTTAAACTGTTATTTTCATTATCTACATACAGTTTAACAAAAATAATGTACATTCTTCTGTTTCGAAATTCCTGTGCGTTTCCGAGTTATTTTGATTTTTAGTGTTTGATGTGGTACTAAGTAATGTGCTTTATGTGAATAATTGAATATAAAGTTTTTAATAAAAAAGATATAATAAAACAATTAGAGCCATTTTAGTACCTAACGATCGTTTCTTTAAAATTTCAAATACATTTTCATTTATAAATAGGTAGGTTATCGGTTTTTTTTAGTATCCATTGTTATTATCCTCGTATAAAAAGAAATGCATAATTATTATTGTTATGCGGTCAATACTTTCTGTATAATTATGTATGTATCAATTTCGCCATAAACATGTATGTAGTTTTTAAGTGAGATTCTAATAAGTTATAGGCCGCTGCTCACTTGCTCTCATTAAAGAGCCGCCATTGTATCAAGCCATACTCAAATACAAGACTTTTGTAAATTGAAATCTGTTTAGTACACTAATTTTAACAATCCTTATTTATTATTGTAACAATACTTAATTAATAATTGTGAAATTAATGAGAATTCTTAGCAATAACGATTTATAAAAAAATAACAATAACACTAGTATAATAAAATTAGACACTTTGTTCAAAGTGTAAACCGTTCTTTTCAATACACATTTCACAGCGGCGTACAATAGAACGTCTTAAGTTAATTAAATAATGCACCCTTATTTCATTGCAAGCATCTCTGATGCGATTGTGAAGTTCTTCAAGTGTATTAACCGGAGTGGTATACACTTTTTCCTTCATGAATCCCCATACAAAAAAGTCAAATGGCGTTAAATCGGGGGATCTAGGAGGCCACGCCACTGGACTTCCACGACCTATCCATCTCCCCGGGTAGTTATTGTTTAGCCAATTTCTTACATTTCTGCCATAATGGGCCGGACATCCATCAAGCTGAAACCAAGAATGTCCTCTTAAATTCAAAGGAATGTCTTCCCACATATTAACATGTTCTTCTTCTAAAAATTGTAGGAAATTTTCTGAATTTACACGTTGTGGCAAGAAATAAGGTCCAAACACGTGGTTGCCGTAAATTCCAATCCAGACATTTGTACTAAATTCATGCCGAAAACTTCTTGGTCGAATGGCATGTGGGTTTTCATGTGCCCATATATGCAGATTGTGAAAGTTTACGATACCACGACGAGTAAAACAGGATTCATCAGTCCACAGTATGTTGGATAAGAAATCTCTATTATTTTGAATGGAGTTAAGAACCCACCTACAATAATTAAGTCTTCGTTCGGCGTCACCTGGACATAAACTATGAACAGGTTGAAAATGCTATGGGCGTCTGTGATCCCGTTTTAAAACCCGGGAAACTTTACTTTGGGAAATACCAAGAGCAACAGCAGTACGTCGAGTACTTGTCGTGGGGTTTCTATTAAATTCACGCAATATACCCTCTCCAATTCTATCTCGTCCACGGTTGTTCTGTCGGCCCCCATGCACATTTTTCAAACCCTGGTTAACAAATCGACGATGGATACTCACAAAAACGGAGTGATGAGGTTGTCGTCTATTTGGAAATCTTCTCCGATACTCCCTAGCTGCGTACCTTGAATTCCCATTTGCGAACCCATAAATAAAATGAATGTCGGCTTGTTCGCTATTTGTAAATGTAAACGGCATGTTACACTAATTAAAAGCTGGCAAATCAAATGAAATAACTTTTTGAACTTAAAAACAATAATTAATAACAGTGAAATTATTCAAGATGAAGCAAGTGTTTGTAAAAAGTCAAACTATCGTTTCAAAATATAAAATTTAATACTTACTTGTTTTCCAAGGAGTATCATATTTTGTTGCAATGAAATAAGGGTGCATCATTTAGTTAACTTAAGACGTTCTATTGTACGTCGCTGTGAAATGTGTATTGAAAAGAACGGTTTACATTTTGAACAAAGTGTCTAATTTTATTATACTAGTGTTATTGTTATTTATTTATAAATCGTTATTGCTAAGAATTCTTATTAATTTCACAATTATTAATTAAGTATTGTTACAATAATAAATAAGGATTGTTAAAATTAGTGTACTAAACAGATTTCAATTTACAAAAGTCTTGTATTTGAGTATGGCTTGATACAATGGCGGCTCTTTAATGAGAGCAAGTGAGCAGCGGCCTATAACTTATTAGAATCTCACTTAAAAACTACATACATGTTTATGGCGAAATTGATACATACATAATTATACAGAAAGTATTGACCGCATAACAATAATAATTATGCATTTCTTTTTATACGAGGATAATAACAATGGATACTAAAAAAAACCGATAACCTACCTATTTATAAATGAAAATGTATTTGAAATTTTAAAGAAACGATCGTTAGGTACTAAAATGGCTCTAACTGTTTTATTATATCTTTTTTATTAAAAACTTAATATTCAATTATTCACATAAAGCACATTACTTAGTACCACATCAAACACTAAAAATCAAAATAACTCGGAAACGCACAGGAATTTCGAAACAGAAGAATGTACATTATTTTTGTTAAACTGTATGTAGATAATGAAAATAACAGGTTTTTTTTTAAATAGTCATTGGCGTAGAAGTTCTGTTTATGAAAGGGGTTGAGGACCCCCTCCACTCCGCCACTGTGCAAGTTTGTGAACATTCTTATCGCTTGTTTTATGCCCCTTAATTAATAGACATTATCTCCCCAACATGAAAAAAATCTAAGCATTCGTTTATGAGTTATAATGAAAATTTGAGAAAAAAAATTTATATTCAATACCCTGTATCTCGGAAACAAAGCCTTCTACGACATATGTTTATAGGAACTTTTCTTTTTAGAAACATGTGTTCTATCTCCTGTTAAAGTTTGTCTACAAAAAACTGACTCACCCTGTATAATGATCGTAGATAAAAATGTTTATTAGAAATACTAATAATAACATGGTTTTAAGGTCAAGCGTATCGCACTGTTATCGGAGCGCATGCAAGATATCCGCACCGGTTCAATGCTCGTAGTCAACTCAACACCTTTTTTATTAGTTATTTCTAAATTTTGTGTTAAATTAATTATGCAACTTAGAACAATTGCATTCAGTATAATTTTCTTGACGAAGTGTAGAAGCACTAATTAAATCTCAATGAAAAACGTCAAAATGCTTTCAAAGGGTTTGTGCTCTGATAGTTTAATATAAGAACATGTTTTTTTTTATTATTTTAACACTCTTCTTTAGCATGTAAATTTTGGACGTTGCTTGTGTTGTTTACAAACCTTTATGAAGACCCAATACATTTCGTGTACCTAATTACCTACAATTTAAAAAAACACATGCATAGTCATATAGGTTAGTATACAATCACAGAAAATGATAAACATATAGAAATCCGTTAAAAGTGAAATATTTAGAATAGATGTCCACGCCTTTGTGATATTCAAGTTTTCCATCTGCAAGAATTAACTGTAATTGGCACATTCGCATAAATATATTCAATATGCATATTTGTTCGCGTTTTTTTCTACCATCCTTCAAAGCATACAAGCAATAATTTTCACTTTTTACTGCTTTTATTATTAATTTTGTGGCACCATATATTATTGTCAGTCATGTAAGAATGTTCAAGTTATGAATCAAATGACATGACACCCAAGAATTTCTCCAGATAATGTTGACAGCGGCAATTTGAATTATTAGAGTTGTTTTCGCTTCGCTTTAACGTTCATAATACCGTAAAAACAAATTACTAAAAACATTCACATATGAGAATTTTAGCGGTAAAACAAGTAGTATACTCTTGGGACTTCATCCATTATCTCTAGCAAAAGATATAATACATGCAACACTTGTTAAAGACGAGTAACTCGTTAATTTCTATTTTCTCTATTTGGTTTATTGCAAGTAAAACAACGATCGCATGCGAGAAACCGTAAAGCCAAAAGGATGTTACTTAATACAGAAAATTTACATCTCTTGGGATGTCATGAATGAGAAATTTTACATTAACCGCAGACACATTTTCAATAATAGCAAAATACAAAATATGGTGAATAAAAATATAATCCGTTTTATTCAATATGCAGACACTACGCTTTTCCAGTTTCGGAAGTTCATTACTTTTGCAATTTCATTTTTCTAGTGCAAAATTTACCAAATCGTTTTACATTCATTTGCATAGCTATATTCCAGACCTGAAACTAACTAACTACTAATTAAAATAAGTGATGCACTTTGTGGTTGAATAGAAACTGTATATGATTACATAAATTTCAGTCACGGCACATTGTACGCGACGAGGTCGCGATAAATTCTGTTTAACCGACAGTTGGCCGTATTTATACTGTACTTTTTACACTTCATTTTGAGCTTAATCTTATTAAAGAAGAGCGCGAATAAGATCTGTCGACAAAAGTGATATATTTATGACTAGGTGCTGTACTATCTTATCTACGTCTATGTAATATATTCAAATTACATGCGTTTCCTGAATTTCTGAAATAACAAAAATTCATCTACATCCGCTTTTCATACGGACAACTTATTCTTCGTTTATTCATTCCTGACAGTCCTGTTATCTTTGACAAAACTGTATACATCTTCCTTTTTTTGGGCTACTTCTCAGTAACGAAACGAAAACAGAATATTTGAATGTGCTAAATGAATGTAACTCCTCAACGGAACAAATCTTAAAAGTATCCCACACCGGATTTTAATCACAGCATTGCATGAAGGTTGTAACGTTTTTTGTATATGTAAAGGTTATTTAAAATAATTGACTAACCCACGAGAGTTACTACATTCTCGAGACATTTAAATATAAAAGAGTTAGTCCCGCAGATCGCGTTTACCGTATGGTCTTTGAAAGATATGATTCAGATCCAAACTGATGGAATATTTGGAATTAATTCGTTACTTTAAAATACTCTTTTTTGGGTTTTTTAATAGTGTATTTTATATATTAAAGTTATACAATCTAAACGTTTCGATAACACTTACAGTTATCTTCGTCAGTACTAATATTTTGGGTTTGGGACTATTCGCCATCGCTGGTTCGCGCCGATTCGCCGTCGCCAATTTGCCGTAGGGACAGTTAGCCGTTGGTCAAATTCGCCTTAGGGACCATTCGCCGTAGCGACATGTTTTAGTGTCAAAAACAATTTATTTAGAATAAAGGCTGTCATAGAAAATCTATTTAAAATAAAACCCTCATTATTAACTCATACAAAATCTATTTAAAGTCAATGCACTCATTATAATCTGATAAAAACACAATTTTAAGTATACATTCATTATCAACTCATAGATGTCTATTTAAAGTAAAGACATTCATTATCATACGAGACATATAATAGCACATCAAAAAGAACGATTTGTACGGCGAATTGGGCACACGTCGAATTTAACCAAGGGCCAACTGTCTCGACGGCGAATCACCGAAGGCGTATCGGCGATGGCGAAACGGCGATGGCGAATTGCCCTAGACCCTAATATTTTCTATTCAAATTGTTAAAGATGTTGAAACAATTCTGTGAAATTTGAAAAATTGAAAACACGAACATAAGAATATCCTCTTCAATCCCACGAGGCAGTGGGTTAAAAAATTATGACGTTAACTTTATTTCTAGGCTTATACATCTCATAGAAGATAAAATTCATCATCATGAATTTAAAAACATTTTTATTTTTTATGAAAAAATATGTCCACAGATGTGGACATTAGGTCTCAAGTACTACGGTATTTAAAATTTTTAATGTTGTAACAGGATTTCCAGACATATTTGCATAAATCTAACTTTATTTACAGAGCCATACCAGTAAAATACCTATCAAAATACATATTTGTTCCAGGAGGGCAAGGTCCAGGAAGTCTTAATACAGCCCTACCAACAGCACCTAACTTAAGTGGACCATTTACCTCTGGAGGTAATCTTGTTGTAGCAGCACCCTGGTAAACCTCAAAATCTAGTATTAATCGTTGATTGGATGATAGCACATAATTTTTGAGACCTGTAGGATTGGGTTTTCTTGGAACAAACTGACGGCACGAGAATTTCCCTGTAAAAGGGGTCATCTGTTAATCTACGCTCATTTCTGCTTCCCTAGGGATTTTCAGAACAGTGTCTCGAAATTTATTGATTATCGGCCTTACTTACCATAACTTATCTTGGGCTTTGATTACCGCAGTCACCTCATTGTTATTAACAACGTGGACTGCAGCCCTAAATTGAAAATATCTATCTCTAGGCATGGTTTTAGAAATGAGATTAACTTTAAAATTGGTATCCCAATATAGCCATATTCTGGGATAACCCAAAGTACTTATCAGCATTGAAATTCCAACAAATGCTTTTATTAGTGACAAAGTTGCCTTCAGTTCCCTTCCAATAGTAACATGATAATAAATATTGGTTTGTTTAACCATTAAAAAAAAATTATCATCATAATACTCTGAAAAGTATTGTAATGGGTTCCAACCTTCTCTACTAGACCGATTATGTTCAGATGGAATAAATTGTGGAAATTCATTATTTAATTTCTTACCACACCACTGCTCAGCAGGTCTTCGATTTGCACCACCTCTTCCACGTCTTTGTGTTCGTAATCCATCCCCACTGTTTCGTTCATCCCTGCCTCACTGTCCTCTACCATTGCGCTGACCTCTTCTTCCACCACTATTCTTTCCTCGTGCTGGTCTACTTCCACTATTAACCTCGTTATTAAAATCATGATTATTTGGTTCACTGACCTCACTGGATTCTCAGAAGGAAAATTATTTTGATGGAGATTGATATCTGGAATAGTAAAATTGATGTCAACATGGGAATTGGAGAGTGGAATAGGGAAATTTCCTTCACTCCCATCTGGAATTGGAAAATTTCTGGAAAACTCTTCAATCTCGCCTTTAACACTGATAACTTGGGCATCATCGATTTCATCATCAGAAAGGATAAAATCTGGGGCACACTCTAGATTATCAACTTCATAGTCACTGTTATTGGGAATATTAAAGAGTTCGTCATCAGTAATAAAAAGTCCTACACGATGTCTTTCTGCCAACCTGAAACATAACAAGCGCATTTCTTATTAGAATAAATTTGAGAAAGAAACCAATCATTTCTGAATAATGTCAAGATTAGTTCATTAATAAGTAAAGATTATTTCATTAAATGAAGAAAATAAAGTACAGAGCAACTCAAGAATAACAAGGTCGCTTGTAACAAGAGCTAGATAGTTATAAGCAAAATACCGTGATTTGTCTGGTTTTCTACCTAGGTAATTAACTCACCAACAGGTAAATAGTAACACAATAGTTAGCCACCAATAGCTAGATAGTAACATGTTAATAACGAGCAATTTTATTTGTTCTAATTAAACACAATACGTTAAAATAGGGTACCAAAAAATTTCTTTCACTAAAAATCTCAATACTTTATTGAGACCTATTGTACACATGTGTGGACAAATAAACTTAACCTTAACTTGGAATCCAGACAGAACGTCCACATATGAGGACAAATACAAGTCCATACGTGTGGCCAAATTTTTTAAAAGTGTGCTAATCTTAGTAAAACAATAGTAGATGCATAAGAAACGAGTTACATACATTATTTCAAACTTATAATAGCACAAACTATCACTAAAAAAGCTAAAAGTATACTTAAAAAGTGTAGAAAAGTATATTTACCTGAAAGTCGGGGTAACCTCAAATCAGCATGACATCAACAGGCAGCCATTATTCTAAAACTAAGTTGGATGTTAGCAGGTTGGCCAACTATGGTGGGGTATAGCATAGGTTATGACGATGGGGAAAATATCTGAACTAGTGGTAAATTTTTACTCTGTACTCAGTAGAAGACTATTAAAAGTTTGCCCACATATGAGGTCATTGGGACTGAAGAGGATATAACAGTTTGATAAACATATAAAGCCAACTATAGAAAACAATTTTAGTAAAGACTCTAGATCATTAAAAAATTAAATATTGTTATACTGCCTTCAAGATGACAAATCCGAGCACCCTCTAACGGTCGAGGCTAACAGTGAAAAATGTCATAATCAAAGAGCGAATTTAATAAAACTTAATCAAATTATGATGTAAGTGTAAAGTTATGAAAAACTTCAATTTGAAATTGATAAAAGCATTAACAAATATGAACATGACATCAATTAGAATTACTACAGCACTATAATTTAACATAAGTAGATGAAATTAACATTAAAATTAAAAATAACATAAACGTTCTTCATTATGCTTTTCATTGCTAAAAAACACTTGCACTTATTGATAAAGCTATTTCTTTGTTAGATTTAACTGGATTATTTAGTAGGTTATGACGGGGAATTTGAAATTATGGGGCAGGAAGAATGAGAAATCCAGCTGCAGGGGAGTTTATTAGTGCCAGTTATTGGTTTTTATCAAATATTCCTAAAACAGCTGCATATTTCAAAGAGATAAAAATACCCAGACATAGACCTTAAACATATCGATTATGTTCTATGCAATTTTTGGATACGACGCATAATTTAGCTGTAAAAAAATTCCTAACGTACAATTTAAGTGTTATTTCAAATTTTTTCAATATCTGAATAACGATTCATTTTATTAAAAAAAGTGCAGACATATTTTTTAAAGAAAATTTAATTTTACATAACTTTTCTTTATAAAGTTTCTTAATATAATGCAAGGTATGTTTAAAATATAATTAAGTAGGAATGAAAATGGTTAAAATGTATCATTGATATTTTATAGAAGCGGGTGGCTTTGGAATTTTTTTTAAGTTAACACATAAAATTTACGTCTATTTGAAATGAAGTTTTAAACATCATTGTGACATAGATTATTGTTTTTGTTTTTACAACGTGGCACGTTTTCCTTATCGACGTATGAAAGAGGTTGCATAATTATGCTAAAATAAATTATAATTAAAATTATTTCATTTCTTATATATATATATATATATATATATATATATATATATATATATATATATATATATATATATATAATTTCATGCATTATTATGCCTGTATTCCAAAATCTTTCAGCTAAATGGAATATTTTGAAGGATATCGAAATATCACTCCACAAAATTTAAGTAAAATAATAGTTCATACATCTATTTATACTGTGGGGTTGATTTCGTTTATATATAGTAAAACATGGTTAACAAAAAATTAAAAGTACTGATTACCTAATATGCAAGTTTCTTACATAAATCCTTAATGCAGCCATGAATAAAAACTTTCTTTTAAAGTAACATTATTATTGTTGAGGTATACGTCCTCAAACTTTTAATTACTGTATGAATGAAGAGTTTCTGTTATATTAAGTGTACATTAACGTGCAGACTGCATAATCTCTGCATGTACTTCAAACACATTATAACTAAAAATATGGACAAACTCATCTCACCTTTTACCATTAATGTAAGCTGAACAACTAACTCTTGGATTTATAAAAATCAATGTTTTAATAACAATTTGTATCATTTATTGTTGAACATAAACCAATTGTTATGCAATTCAAAATGAAGGTATTTTATAATATTCCCATATTTTTATATTAATAGATTCTGTGAATGAATATTTCAATGACCTATTTTACATTAAAACTTCAATTAATGTCATGTTTTTTTAGTCGCTTAGCAATGCATTAATGTAAAAAAAAATAATACAAGTCATTCATTTTTTGTGTCTATTTTGTTAGAATAATCATTTTTGACAAGTTATTACTAGATTTATAATAACCTTTGAATAAAGTCAATAAAACTCAGCAGAATATGGATTATGAAGTATTCTCTGCTCATTTTATTAAAATGAAGCGTGTTCAACATATGTAAAGTAATCACTTCACACTGAAAACCTATTTTTAAATCGTACATCTTAGCAATGAGTAGGACATTTCTTATGTAAAGTTATGTCACTATATCAACCCTAGCTAAAAGTTTTCTACAAATGTAATACTTCAAATAACTACGTTTTACACTATCTGCAGACTAACTTTTAAAATCGTTTAGTTGTAAACTCATGATGCATCTTAAATTATCACAAATGATAAATACTTACACACTGGAGGTAACAAAAAACAAAATAAACCACTAAGCAAAGCCATTTTTTTTCTACAAGCGTATTAAAATATGCAATTATGCTACTGAATACACAAAGTAGAAGTCAATTCTACTAATAATTCTAAAAGAGATCTCATTCTTGTACCATTATTGTAATTTTTTTAACTAATTTCAGAAATGCGCCCTGTTAGAAAGAAATGCCGAAACTTGAGGGGGACACTTTTGGGCGCTAATATCATTAACGTCAGAATCACCCACTCCCTTCTGGAGATACCCCTTCCATTTTTTAACGGTCAGACCTCATTTTGAAGGTCTGGTAATTCTCTAATCAATCATATGTTTTTGCCTTTCATACCAGCGTTCCATTGTTAATTAATAGCTGTTTAAAATAGAGTTTCAGATGCCCCCGTATTATGTTACGACATAAACAATCTTTAGATGATAAAACAGTTACAAATAAATTAAAAAGACAGGTGTTAACAAAAAATAACTGTTATTTAATTATGTGTTCAAAGAGACCACTATTAACATTCAGTAGTAAATTCTATTTTTAAATTTGTCACACTTTTTGGAATGTTTCTTTTTTATACCTCTGCAAACATGAAGTAGTACACAGGCACCCTCCCCTCCTTTTTTACGTCACAAGCCACGCCCACTTTCACTTTTTTATATGTCCACGTAGGAGACCGCATTTTCCACCCTTATTTTTACTCGCTTACGTGTTGGACGTATTTTTGCCCTATTTTTACACACCCACGTGTGAGACCGTGCTTTCAACCTTTTATCCTAATTATTTTTTACACACCCCATGTGAGACCGTGTTTTCATCCCTAACTAAGGGCTAACCTCATGTCCATGTAATAATAGTGTCTGATAAAAGCTGTCAGGGGTTATTAGCTACTTTTATAGGTTGTTACAATATAATCGTTCAAGATGAAGACGAGGAGGTGATTGTATCTCAAAAATCTCGATGATGATGATACTCTCCATGAAATTACAAATAAAAATTAGATTACGTCACTCTTATTTCAGATTAGAAATTTTTAAAACGTTTAGCTGACATTGTTATTAATTCCAACTGATAAAAAATCCATATAACGTGAATTACATGTGTGTGTGTGTGTGTGTGTGTGTGTGTGTGTGTGTGTGTGTGTGTGTGTGTGTGTGTGTGTGTGTGTGTGTGTGTGTGTGTGTGTGTGTGTGTGTGTGTGTGTGTGTGTGTGTGTGAGCGTAATCGAGTATACAATACGTAACGTAATACAATATGTAACCTGAATATTCAATTATTTAAAAGTAATTTCCGCGTTAGCAAAATTTTTAAAATATTTGTGTTTTGAATGTAAATTTTTTTTGTAAGTACAACATGATTGTTAAATACGAATTCAGGTTTTTCTGTATTACTTTCTAAAATAGTTTAATGTTCTGTATGTAATCGACTGTTTATATCCAGTCATTCACAAATCGTATTTTAGTGAGACACGTTGTATAAAAAATTTCAGTTTAACATATGGTACAGTTGAAAGGAAAAAAAACTTCTAGAGGTAAGCGTATTATTTTTAATATATGTTTTTTTTTACCTGATATTGCTAACAAAAATGTCGATAAAGATTTTTAAAATGTATTATTATGTTTATAGGATAACGTCATAAGATCAGCTCTACAAAATAGTAGGTACGCACGGATTTTAAACTTATAGTTATTGTTAATTCACGTATATAATAATAAACCATTAAAACCTTTTGCCTTTTATTTCCGTTATATCAACTTGATATTCTTAAAAACATGTTATTTTAATTTAACTCTGTGTTATATAAGTAATTATTACTTTCCATTCTTTTTAAATGGGTTTTTACAACTGTTAATGAACACATTACAATGAAACATTTTTTTTTGTGTGTATGTAAATAAATCAGATATGATGTTCCGAATGTATCGGTGATGACTGTTTAGAGGATCTGCCTATACATAAAGCATCATTACATTAGGGTAGAAATTATTTATTATTTCACGTCATATTTAATTATACTTTAATGTATCCAGTTTGAACTGTAATCTGTTTCCGCAAACTGTAAGTCATAATTTCAGTTGATTGATTGAGACTGATCTAGTGATCGAGCGTGATTTGTTTGAGATTGATTAATTAATTGATTTGTGTGTGTGTGTGTGTGTGTGTGTGTGTGTGTGTGTGTGTGTGTGTGTGTCTTACAAGAACCTCCTTATTAGAATACATTTTTGTATGATGGGGCGAAGGCCTACAGCTGTAAGATTAAGTTAGAACCCTCATACAATTGCATCAAGGGGGCCACGATAGGGGCTAAGCTCTACACTTATCTTATAAGGTTAGGTTCCCACACCATCTCCGGCCATGGGGCGAAGGCCTGAGAACAAGTTGCGAAGCCCTACACGTGTCGTACAAGAACCTCCTTATTCGAAATACAACGTTTTCTCGTATAGGTAAAAGATCATCCAATAGCATTTGACCATTTTAAAGCAATAGGATCGATAATTTTAATAATAATATCTTATTAATTATGCAATTTCCAACATTGTATGCGTGTGCATTTGCCTAACCTCCAGGGGCACTGTTCTTAATATAGCCAGAAGGACCTTAACACCATCAAAAATAACCCTAAGACCAACCCCAAGTCCAAGTTCAGGTCCACCCCCAGCCCCAAGACCTACATCTGCCCCTCACGTGAGCATGTGCAAAAAGGCTCTAATTAGGGTTGACCCATAGGGTAGAAAATACGCGTCCTATACGTGAGTTGTCATAAAATAGGGTGAAAAAACACGTCCTACACATGAGCTATCATAAAATAGGGGTGAAAATACACGTCCTATACGTAAGCGAGTAAAAATAATTAGGGTTGAAAACCCTAAGAAGCCTTCGAAAAGAAAGGGTTGAAAATACGGTCTCACACGGGGTGTATGTAAAAAATAATTAGGGATGAAAACACGGTCTCACACGGGGGTGTGTAAAAAATAATTAGGATAAGAAGGTTGAAAACACGGTCTCACACGTGGGTGTGTAAAAATAGGGTGAAAAATACGTCCTACACGTAAGCGAGTAAAAATAAGGGTGGAAAATGCGGTATCCCACGTGGGCATATAAAAAAGTAAAAGTGGGCGGGGCTTGAGACGTAAAAAAAGTGGAGGGAGGGTGCCTGTGTACTACTCATGAATACTGCGTTGTCTCAAATCATCACGAGATGGTTGTGTTTTATAGACCTCAGATTTCAAATATATCCATAAAAAAAGTCGAGTAGTGTTAATACTGGAGATTCAGAAGGCCACTCTTCAGCAGCTCTTCGATCAACACACTTGCCTGCATAATTTTGGTTTAACCACTGTCTCACACGGAGGTCAAAATGTAGTGGAGCCCCGTGTTGCTGAAAATATAAGTTATTTTCATCAATCGAAAATTTCCTTGGTCATCTAGTTGGTTTTCCAAATTATTAACAAATTCTAAATTCTATCCCAATATTTATTTTTTGAGGTGTTTGAGAATGACCCTCACGACAAATATGTGTAATTTGTTCCATCCTAATAGCGACAGTTATGCCGATTGACTAATCCATTAAGAAAGAAGGTCGACTTGTCGCTAAAACAAATATTATAAATTGAAATTCGTTGGAGTTAATCTTATGCATCATTTCATCACCTTCTTTTAGTTCGTTCAATATGTGTATCTTATACGGGTGAAATTTGTGCATATGAAGAGTTGTATACAGAACCTACGGAAAGATGTGTGAGCCTGTTATTTTCCTGATAGATATTGTTGGATCCACAGCAATTTATCCGTGTGTTTTCGTCTAAAACTCTTTTCCCCTCACCTTCTTATTCATTCATTAGCTGTTAGTCTAACACTTTCGTCACATTTTGCGTAAAGAAAAATAATTTCGGCCCTTTCAGCTAATGTATAAACCATTTTTCATTACTGTCAATAACAACGATATCTATATATGAAAGATCGACTGTTTACTAATAAAGAACACAACACTGTATATTGTTCTTGTAACTGTCACTATGCCTTAATTGTCATTATTGTTTTGTTTTCGTCGCTATTACTATGACATTTTCAATTGGCAACATTGGTTTAAGCCCATCGTTGGATCTAGGTATTAAAAAAGGTATCACATGCTATCCCAAGTCATGTGAAAAAACTCTACAGGTGTTTTCAGAGGGGAGAAGGTGAATCTGAGCTAACGACATGAGTGTCAGGAAGAACCCATTCAAATTAAAATTTAATCTGTTTGAAGACGTATTTCTGTCATAATATAATACAGCGGCATCTGAAAAGTTGAAGAGACTTCATTTTAAACAACGATTAAATTACAATGGAAGACTGGTATCAAAGGCAAAAACATATGATTGAATAAAGATTTACCAGACCCTTTAATTGAGGTATAGCCTGATAACTAAGCCATTTGAAAAAAATTAAGGGTTATCTCTACACCTTTTCCAGTTTTATTCGAGAAATTGTTAATTGTATTTGAGAATTGTTACTTGTATTTGAGAAAACATCAAAAGTAGATGAGAATAATCAGTTGAATTTGAGAAAACAACAAATGTAGTTGAGAATAGTCAATTGTATTTGAGAAAGTATCATTTCATTTTAAGAAGTTGTTAATTGTATTTCAGAATGTGTGATTTGAATTCGAGAAGTTGTAAATTGTATTTGAGAAGAATATCCAAATTAAAATCAGCTGTTCGGTGTTATGATTATTGTATTGTTTGTCTGTTCACTTGCAAATAAATAACAAATTTTTTTTTAAATAACAAATAAGGTTATGTTTTGTTTGTACCGGTAGTGGAGGTGTTTTGCACTTTTGAAAGATAATATTGATGTAATTTATGTTAATTACTTGTAATATGGAGCTCATAGCAGCAGCAGCAGGCTATGTTATACATGTGATTTTGTTTTTCTCATTTTCAATATCTTCTCAAATACATTTGACCATTTCTTGAATACAATTTACTACTCTCAAATTCATTTGATGCCTTCTCAAATTCAACTCACTATTCTGAACTATATTTGTTGTTTTCTCAAATACATTTGACTATTCTCAAATACAATTGATACTTTCTCAAATTAACCTTATGCTTTCTCGTATAAAATTGGAAAAGGTGTAGTAGACTTTTATGACATTATCGCCAAAAATTGTCCCCCTCAAGTTATTATTTTTTAATGTCTTGAAAATGGAAATAAACATTTCCGAAAGGTTGACTGAAAATCAAAGAGTTTTCTTAACATGGTCATATATTGACTGCAACCTCAAAATATTAAACAAACTTTCTATAATTAATCAGTGAAAAATTCATTTTTACTTGCATGTGTGTGTGCGTGTTGTGTGTGTGTGAGTGTATGTGTCCATGTACATATACAATGTTATTAATTTTCTTCGTGGTTGCGCAGTGCTCATTGAGCATGTTGCGCCGTAACCTATTGTGCAGGTGTACTGTGCCTAAGCTGTTCGCGCACGTGGCTTCTCTGTGTTTTCGACGAGTTGCAATCTCGTCCTTTCGCACTACCTGTGTATTATCCCATTGGGTTCGGTGGTCTTCGTTCCAGACACGTTCGACGAACCTTGCTCCTTCAGTTTCGCCTTTGTGGATGTTGTTCTTATGTTCTTGAGTTTTCATTTTAAATGGTCTACTGCTCTTTCTATACATGATCTGCTGCATTCGCATAGGAGGTTGTATACACAATTCTTGGAATTCTGGTCTTCTTTGCGTGGTTAGTTGCGGTTATTGTTCCACAGAACGTTTTTGTCCATTTTAAGACAGTTCGTATCTTGTATTTGCTACCTATCCTTCGTATTTTGCCCGAGATACCTGAAATATATTGCATTTTCGCTGTGTATTAGATTCTTCTTTTTTGGTAGATACACAGCGATAATACCATATATACTAGGTACCTCGGACAAAATACGAAGGATAGGCAGCAAATACAAGATACGCACTGCCTTCAAATCAACAGAAATGCTCAGTGGAATAATAACCAAAACCAAACCTCACGGTGAAGACCAGAATTCAAGAATCGTGTATACAACCTTCCATGAGAATGCGACAGATATATAGCAGAGAGCAGAAGACCACTCAAGGTCAGAACTGAGGAACACAAGAACAACATTCGCAAAGGCGAAACACAAAGATCAAGAATCGCGAACATACCTGAAACGAAGACCACAGAATCCATTGGGATAACATACAGATAGTGGCAAAGGACGAGAGTACAACTCGCCAAAACTCGAAGAAGCCACGTACATCGCATTGGATAAAAATCCGCTAAGCCAGGCTAATATAGAAGTGAAACTCATATGGATCCCAATAATGCGGGAAGAGGTTACGACGCAACCTGCGCAATAAGCTATTGCGCAACCACGAAAACGTTTAATATACATAACAAGTGATTTGCATAGATCGCGTATTAGAGGTTTTTCAACTTTCAGGTGGATTATAAACTTAAAATTAGGTGTGTTGTCATAATCATCATGTCCGTTCTACCAAAAACGTTTTTATTGCTCCAGCTCTACTGTGTGCTAAAAGTCGATAACAACTTTTTTATTTTAAATGACCACCTACATTTTTTTCACGTAGTTCCATTCGCCCTCTAATTCCGAGTTTAGACAACCTAAGTAATTTTAACTTACCCATTATAATTTTTCACGCATGTCGATCTTTCTGTAAAAAATTATCACCGTAGTAGTTTACAAAAAAATTCTGAGTTAGGAAACCAAATTTGTGGAGCTGTTAGCTGTAAGTCCAAACTAACTTTTGTGTCTATGATTTCGTTTTGTGTTATATAAGCACAGGCGATTTTCAGATGTCGCATTCATAAATCGTTTAAAACTCCATTTTTTCAAATGGCACTCCCTATACCTAATTCAACCTCTATCGAGTTATTCAATAAATATCACAAAATTCCTTATGTTGCCAAGAGATTCTTTGCTTTTTCGAGTATGCCGTGGGAACAAAAGACAATTGTAAATAAGTAGTTCATAAGTAGCTAAAGTGAAAACGAATGGTGCTAATTCATAAATAAAAGTGATTCGAAAATGCAAAATTATCCAAATGAAGTTGTGTTAGACTTGTTTAGAATCCATGGCATGTGTCAAAAAATATTCAGCGAACTGTCCGTGAGTTTAATTTAAAATACCCTAACTTACCAAGCATGACTCGGAGAAAGTTCTCACGATTGCTAGACCCACTCCGAAAGTGAAACCACTAACTGCCAGTGAATATAATCAAATTACCACTTTCGGATATCTTCAAGCATATCATTAAGCCTCAATACAAACGGCGTCTTTGGAATTTGGATTTCCATACTTTGTAATACAAGTCATTTTACACCGTCGTAAGCTTTCTTTTTCATTCATAAGACTTCAGAAATTACACCCTGGTGTCTTTCCCCATAGGGCAAACATTTTCTAGGATTTTTGATTCAAAATACAAGAGTACGCCGGATTCTTCGAAAACATAATTTGTACTGATGAGGTAAAGTTTTGTCAGCAGGAAGTTTACAACAGGCAAAATCGACATTTTTGGGCTTCTGAAAATCCACATATGGTGCTCGAAGTTGAAAATCAAGTGCAATTTCGAATAAATGTTTTTTCTGGTAATGAACCTAGAGATGCGCTATGAGATGTACGATGGAAATTTGAATATTGAAAGATAGAAATTCTTCAAAACGTGGTAGAAACATTTCTTAAAAATATACCACGGGTTAGAGCAAGAACTATGGATACTAAATTGACATCCTTGCTTGATGACCGTTGGTGGGGAAATCGAGAACCATTCCTGTGGCCTATAAGATCTCCAGGTCTTACACCTTTAGACTTTTATGTTTGGGGTAGGGTAAAAGATTTGGTCTATTCTTCACCAATTCACAATATAAATGATTTGAGACTTAGAATAATACAAACTATTGACAGTCTTGATCCCAACGAAACCAGAAGGGCTACGCAATCTATTAAAGGTAGAATAGTAGAATGTTTGAACAACAATGGTAGTAGTCATATTGAACATTTGCGTTAAAGTTATATCCGCAATGTTCCTGTTTGTTATTAATAATTTGCCTTGTGTAACTAAATAAGGAACCACATTTATGATTAAATTATTACAATAGTCTTTTGTTTCCATGGCATACTTGAAAAATCAGATAATATCTTGGCAATGTAAGGTATTTCTTGATTTTTATTGAATAACTCGATAGAGGTTGAAGTTAGGTACTGGGAATGCTTAAGTAGCTCACCCTAAAATTCAATTTTCTTCCAAACGGCGTAAGAAAATAGGAGATGCCATTTGAAAACAGGAATTTTTGACAATTTTTGAATGTGAAATTTGAAAATTGCCTGTGGCCATATGGTACAGAATAAAACCATTAATAAGACATCAAGAATTAGCTTGAAATTACAGCTAATCTCACATATTGCTCAACTTAGAACGGTTAGTGAGGTACGCATTTTGTCAAAAACCATAATAGGTAAGTTAACATAAGTTAGGTTGTCTAATCGGTTGCGAATCGAATAACATGAGAAAAATTAGGTTTTATTAAAATACAAAGATGTACCGATCTTGGAATAAAATATTTGACAGATGAGTAATTTTTCAGGGTTTATAATTCAACGGAAATTGAAAATTTCTAATGCAGGTCTACGAAGTCATTCTGTATATAAGTTTTAAATAATAATTATATTTATTTATTTAATTAATTTATATTATATTTTAATTAAAATTATATATATATATATATATATATATATATATATATATATATTGGATTATGTAACGTGCCAATTTTGGTATAATTCGATATTTTCTCTTTAGTGCACATAATTACGAACATATTTTATGGTTTTGTACGTAAATGCGGACTCAAAACGCTTAATTCATTTTTTCCGTTTATTGTACCGTTCCGTTCGTTACGTTGTGTTTTTTAAGTCTTACATTCTTGCATAAGGGTACAAAGATGGGCCCCTACATTAAGTAAGGTCGCTGGTGTTACGAAACGCTTTTATTTTAATGCCTTTCATTCGTTGTAAAAGCGTGGTATATGACGATACGAGGTGAACATGCATAAAATGGCACATGATGGTGCAATGTCATCTTCAAGAAATATAAATGGAGATACCTTTGTTTTTTTTTGCATCAACAACGCATGCTGTTATATAATTGGTTTTGTCGTTTGATTTACATTTTTTTTATTTGTGTATGGCGAACAAAGTGGAAATTATCTTACCTTACCTTTGTATATTTGTACGTTGAAGTTAAATGAAAATTATGGCATCTTCCCGTACGTTTATATTATGGAAAATTACGTTACCATCATATATCAGTTCGTTTATTTGTACGTTATTGATAAATGAAAATTATCTTACATTGTGTTTATCTTATGAATGGGAAATGACATTCTCATGCTACAGTGTGTTTTAAGACGAAGTTAATATATTTTTGTTTTGAGTGCTAGAAAAGTAAGTACGTTTCCTTTTAGTGCAATACGTTTAAGGAAATAACAAATCAGTATAGTGTTTTGATACGGTCATAAAGAACCAGCTGATTTCTGTTTCTAAGATAAAAACACTTGAGTTCATAACCTATAGTAAGTAATATTTGTTGACAGGTCAGTATACGTTTTATTATTAAATACAGTGTTGATCATATTACATTTTGAATTTTAAGTAAAAATAGGTTATAAGCTTGTATAATTGTGTTAAATTAGAAATTATTTAATATCGTAAATCTTTACGAGAAATGTCGTTTGAGTTATTTTATGCTGAAATTAATTTTGAGTTTATTAAATATACATATATAGTTGTTTAGTGTTATTCAAATTACCTATGCTATTAATGTACAACTTTCTCAATGTTTGTTGTATTTCCAACATCCAACAAGAAACGCTCTACTGATTATACCTATGGACATATCTCTGCCTCCCTGACACCCGAAAATAAATGAGTTCTCAACTAGGTAGGTTGCGTAAGTTTTCTACCTTGCTGAGCTAGACCGTGGTGCAATTTACCCTTTTAACATACAAATCATTAATCACACGAAATTTTTTAATTGATATAATTACCAGCGGCTCAACAGTTAAGGTATCAGACGTGTAAGTGAAAGGCGCCCCCCCGTTCGAATCTGAGAGTAGTGAAGTGCTTGAGAAAAAATCGTAGTAAATGAATTGGACTCAAGTTCGAAATCAGTCCTTCTCAGGACTAAGCCTGATGACTGAAGCAGAGTGCGCTTTCGAAACGTCACGTTACAAAACCAAAAACTGTGGAAATAGGCCGATCAACTCAACTAACATGAAACTACAGTTATAAAACACTTATAATGCAGAAATACTACCTCAGGTTTCGCTTAAATAGCCGCACACGATCTGCCTATAAGCACTGATGATGCATCTGTATGCGTATGAGTAAAACCTCCTCAAAAACCTCATACAATATAGACGGTAATGGGGATGAACCCATTATCTCCCGAATGTTAAGTAGATTGTGTTACTACAGGTGCAGCTATCTCTGTGCTGTTTGGGGTATATTTATTGCCTTACAAACAAGTTTCATTTAAAAATCTATATAAAACTAATTTTTAAAAATGGACTCTACACTTTTTTCTATAAAGTTACAGGTGTTACAGGTGTTTGTACAAAATTAGAAATATCTGTAAGTAAAATGTGAAAAAAAAAACAAAACCTACTACCTTAAATCTGACTTGAAATTTTTAATTGACTACATTGTAGTTTGTAAGAAAGAAATACTGTATTCAATTTGTAATCTTAATCCCTTTATGCGATATTAATATTGTTTTGTTTTTAGGTGTAATAGGTTGGAGATATAAGCTACATAGTTCAGTAGAATTCTGTGGACCTTTCTATGTAAGTCCAAGACATACAATGGAACCACCTGGGCAAGAAAAACTTCAAGTAACACAAATTATACTTGGATAAAATATATCAACCATAAAACAGAATAAATCTTGATTCAAAGCAATTCATATTTGCTTCATTTATTTAAAGGAAACATAATAAAATTGAAATATGTAAAGGAGAGCAGTTTCAGTTCAAAAACCTTTATTTTGTGCAAATCGTAATTTATAATTCAAGATAAGGACTAATAATTCAAATAACGAATCAAAAATCCAATTTTATTGAAAATTTGCATAACTGGACTAGAAATGCAAAACTCGTATTTTTCATAGATATTGTATAAAAGGGTATCTCCAAATGTGAAAGCCGGAGAATTACAGCATACCTAACCCTTTTTCTCTAACAAAAATGTAACTGGCAATAAATTTTACTTTACTTGAACAATAATTGAGAAATACCGTTCAATTTCCGAACAGGACGCTACACGTAGGTTTTCAAGGATGCCGTCGAATAAAAAGTAAGCTTTAGACTTTTACAGCTAAATAGCAATAAATAAAGTACATAAGAAAGGCTAGACTTCTTTTTTTTTTCATTAAGCTATAACTTTATCGAGAGAAGAGTTTATAAAACCTTGATTAATATTCATGCACAATTTCGGGAAAGAACGATCGTGGAAAGCAAGTCCGTAGTATTCTCAAAATGTACGCGAATAATCAATCTCCCTATGGAACGCTCCTGCTACGGATGCAAAATAGGAACCCAAGTCAGACCGAGACCTTCTCCTCCATTAAACATGAGCTCATGGCTCGTCGAACTTTCGTGTAAATTGACCAGCGTTGTAAAGTTCTTGTCTTTACATACTTACTCACAGGTATTTACTTTTCTATTTCCAAGATATTTTCTCGTTACATTAATATCATTTATCAACTTATTAAATTTGTGTTGTAATTATCTTGCAATTGAATCAAATTTCCTACAGATTCGTGACGATCATTAGTCAAAACCAACTGTTTGAAATACTTTCGAAGCTTCTAAATAATTATGGACATCTGTTTCAGCAAGTTTGTATTTCCCTTCTAGTTAGTTACCTATTTAAAATTTATATAATTCAATTATAACTAAAGCTGCATGTACTTTATCATTCCACTAATATAATACCTAATAATAACAATCAAATAATTACAAAAATCTTTCTTAAAATTAAATAGGTATTTGGTAGATACCAACATAATTTTTTCTCTTTTAGATATTCCACTAAAATAAAAACCTTATTCTTCTATACTAATATTGGTATGTAAACGTATTTAATAAAATTAAAATATACCTTTTCTCTTCATTGTATTACCGTTCTTTTATATTTAGAGAGCGAAAATCTTCTCATTTGTTAGCGTTAGAGATGTAAAAATCTTTAGGTAGTTTTGCTAAAAGACAGTGGTGAATTTAATTATTTTTCTCCAACTACCTAAATAAGACGCTATATTGTGACACTATTTCGTACCAAAAGTGGCTTATTTCGGGATTCTTCGGTGTCTACATGGCAACTGTACAAAAAGTACTTTGACCTTCACTAAATATGGGATGTCATTACTTCAATAAATAAAATTTTAAAATTTTCGCATTTTCGTCACAAACGACGTTTTCGGTCATAAATAAGTATTGATATTTAATATAATTTTTCTATTTACTTTCGTTTTACGCAAGTGTAAGTTTATTCAAGTGTTTTGAGTAAACCTTCTATGAACAGATATTGACAATTGCTGTTGCCGGTGGCACCATCTATCTTCACTAACATCTGTCACATTTGAATTAAATTTATAGAGGTAAAATCCAATGAATATTGGACCATCTGCAGTAAACATTCTACCCAGATATACCAGCTCGTCCACTTTCTCCACAATTTCGCCTTGCGGAATAAATACTCTACTCTCCTTTCCACCTTCCCGATTGAACACGACAATCTTAGTTTTGTTCACGTTTACCTTTAGGTCCATGCTCTCAAAGACTGTATCAAACTTCCTCAGAGCGATTTGTAGCTCATCCGCACTGTCAATAAGATTGTGTCATCTGCATACACCAGAAGTCGTACATTTACGTCAGCAACCATTATACCATTTGTATCGGTACATGTTGTGTCTAACAGATTTATCCATGTACACATTGAACAACCACGGTGACATCACACAGCCTTGTCGCACTCCTTGCTCAATATTAAAGTATTCACTCACACCTCCTCTCACCCTAACACATGCCCGACTACCGTTGCATACTGCCCTTATTCCATTTATTAGACCTTTATTTATGCCCTATTTATTTAATATTTCCCACAGCTTCTCCCTATTCACTCTGTCGTATGCTTTCTCCAGACATACAAAGGCACAGTACAGCATCCTTTTTACCCTTAAACACTTTACGATCACCTGCTGGAGAGCAACCATTTGATCGCCACATCCTCTCCCTAGCATGAAGCCACTCTGCACATCCCAAATCTTAGTTTGTGTAGTTTCTCGTACTCTATCAATCAGAATTCTTCCAAATACTTTAGCAGGCACCCTTATACAGTGGTACAATGATCGCGCTCTTCCAATCCATCGGTATTTTTCCACACATAAAGCATACATTGAATAATTCACACAATCTTCGTATACACTTTGTACCCCCATACTTTAGCATTTCGCCTGCTCCCTTGCCGTTTTTCAACCTTCCTACCGTTTTCTCTAACTCATTTATCCCAATATCCTCAGTTTCATTCACCGTTCCTTCTACATTCTCCTTATTTACACCCTGAAGTCTTATTTTCCACACTACTGTACAAGGTGGACCGATTTCGATGGGATTGCAGGGTATCTCGGTAACTATTACTGTTAGAGCAAAACTGTTCACGTAGCATTAGGCCAACTTTTTGAGACAAATTAAACAGCGAAAACAAAAATTTGCTATCTTTTTTCATTTTTGATGCAGGGACCAAAATTGAATTTTTCCAAATTTCTATAGGGTTCCATATCTCATCTGTTGATAAAAATTCAGGAAAAAGTGTAAAGACATTTCTTGTGCAGTTTTTAGCGTAGAATCAAATGGAGTAGTCAATTTTTAAATTTGGTTACCAACAGTCGAGATGCCACATAAACTTAGTTTTTTTTAATGGAAACCATAGTTGGCTTTGACTTCAATAAAATCCTTATTTTATAAGCTTTGCAACAATATATAGTTTCTAGAGGTTCTTTTAGAATTTGTTAGTTTGCACTTTTGTAAGTAGGCGATGCAATAATTTAAAACAATGAAACACAGCAAATATGTCAAGCAAAAGGTACAATTATTTAATTCTAAGAACAAGGTTACAAAAATAAACTAACTGTCAAACAAATGATATTACTTTTACATAAATTGTTCAAACTGGCTGCCATTTTGTCGAATTGCATAACTGACATCGTCGTTGTAATGATGAAATTGCAGCTGATATTTGGAGCGGCTTAATTTTTTGAAAAGCAGCATGTAAATTGTTTTGTAATTCGGCCATAGTATTGTTTGTTTTTTTTTGTAAATTTCATTTTTTGTGAAACCCCATAGAAAATAGTCCAAAGCTGTTAGATCAGGCGACCTTGGTGGCCATGGAATTGGTCGAAAGGTACCAACAGTTTGGAAATTTATCATTTAAATAATTTCTCACTACCATAGCATTGTGTGATAGAGGCAAATCATCCAAGAATTCGTCAAGCTCAATACGTAATAGTTCTAAATATCGATATGCGGTAAGATTTCCTTAAAAAATGCAATAGTGTAATTTATTCCCTTTTAAGCCACGCCAAACATTAAATCCAAACCTGCCTTGATTACGCCTAGGTACCGCTACATGTAAATTTTTATTTGCCCAGTGATGATGATTGTGACGATTGAAAATACCAGCACTACTTATATGAGCTTCATCTGTCCAAATTATATTTTGATGAAAATTAGGCATTGAGCACATCTACCATTGGCAAAATTGTAATCGTTTTTCAAGATGGTTTGGATAAAGGTATTGGTTTATATGAATCTTATAAGGTTTATATTTATAAAGTTTCAAAATTTTTGGCGATTTTGTTTTGGAAATACCAACATCTTGTTCAATTTCGCTACTGGAAGTATTTGGGTTGGCTTCAAGATATGCTAAAACATTTAAGGCATCTTGTTCACGATTTACTATATCGTAATGATTCGGACGTGGTCGGGTAAATGACCCTAAATTATTTAAATTACTTTGTAGCCTGCAATAACAAGAGTAATCATGTTAGAAAAGCGGCTTTAGAGTCTTTAACGTTTATTTACCTCTTATATATCTTTTTATTAGCTTGATGCCTTTCTGGGAAACTCTCCAAGTATAAACGTTCCGCTTCTTCCGAATTTTCTCCACACTGAATGAATATTTTCAACATATCATACTTTTCATAATTTTCATAACGATTCATTTTAACTATCAACAATAAATTTGTGTTATCTGTGTTTTGATGCACAACTAAAGTTTTCACCTTGTTTTGACATATTTGCTGTGTTTCATTGTTTTAAATTATTGCATCGCCTACTTACAAAAGTGCAAACTAACAAATTCGCTTGTAATTCCGTAATTTTCTAAAAGAACCTCTATAAACTATATATTGTTGAAAAGCTTATAAAATTATGGATTTTAATGAAGTCAAAGCCAACTATGGTTTCCGTTTAAAAAAAACTAAGTTTATGTGGCATCTCGATTATTGGTAACCAAATTTAAAAATTGACTACTCCATTTGATTCTACGCTAAAAACTGCACAAGAAATGTCTCTACACTTTTTCCTGAATTTTTATCAACAGATGAGATATGGAACCCTATCGAAATTTGGAAAAATTCAATTTTGGCCCTGCATCAAAAATGAAAAAAGATAGCAAATTTTTGTTTTCGCTGTTTAATTTGTCTCAAAAAGTTGGCCTAATGCTACGTGAACAGTTTTGCTCTAACAGTAATAGTTACCGAGATACCCTGCAATCCCATCGAAATCGGTCCACCCTGTTACAGCTTTCCGAAATATTCTTGCCAGCATTTCCTCACTTCACAATCGTCTCAAACCATTTCGTTGCTCGTAATCATCACTCCCACAGCGTGCTGTTTTGGGCCACGTTTTGTATTTGTAACCCATTTCCAGAAGTGTTTTTTTGTTTCCTTCAAAATCATTCCGCATTTTCTCTCCTTCCACAGCCATCACTCCCTCTTTACGTGTTCTCACTGCCTCCTTCTCTTCTTTGTTTCTTAATCTGTACACCTCATACAATCGCTTTTTCTCAATCTCATTTTGTACAGCAATCATTGCCAAGTACGCATCTTTTTTTCTTACATACTGCTTTTTTACCGATTGATTCGACCAAGCACATTTTTCTGTTTACCTATAGTCGCCCTTCCACATATCCGCACGGCACAATTGACAAGCTTATCCATGCACTTTCAACGTCAGTGTCTTTTATTTGTTCGTTCCATACTGTTTTATTCACATTCAACTCTTTACTCACGGCACCTGCGTATTTCATTCTCGCACCATTATCCACTAGTTTGTCTACCCTAATTCTGGATGTTCGCACTACGTTCGCTTTTCTTCTCCAGACCCACTTTTGCCCTAAACACACTCTCGGTATAACCAAAAAGTGCTCCGGTCCGCACCCCGATCCGCCCATTACTTTTCTGTCTTTCACCAAGTTTCTAAGCCGTTCATCATACACTATCAAGTCTATCATACTTTTAGATTCACCTCTTTGCCGTGTATACATATGCACATTTTTATATTTCAACCACGTATTTGATACAAACAGGCTTCTCTCCACACAGACGTTCACCAGGTATTCACCATTCTCATTGGCTCTTTGGTCTCCGAACTTTCCTAGAACGTGTTCAATATGTTCTCTTTCGTACATTACATTCGCAGTTTCAAATTGTTTACCATACAAAAACTTTTAACATTTCACGTACCTACTCCCCATTCATTTCTTGCACAGTCGTCAGCAACGGGGCCTGCCTGTTTCGACCTTGACTGCCCCTTGTAGCCAAGTCGATCCGAGGAAATTGTATTGTTCTCTTGAGTAATACCATAGCGAGCAGACCGGTTATTGGCCAGGTCGTGCCCCTGACTATGCAGAATTCCTTACTAACGGTATCGTCCTACTACCGGACAGTTATTTGTCTACTGCCTCGACACGTAAGGAAGTCAGAAGTAGAAATATAGACAGACGCAAGAAAGATATAAATAATAGAGTGTATGCTTACTGTATGGATATCTAAATGTATCACGTTTCAACCAGATGGCTCTCTACGCGATTCCTGGCTCTCGCGCCTGTCACTGGATGCTGTTATTTATTTTCCACCAAATGATTCTATAATTTAGCTTTCCGAGTTCTAATTATTTCTTTGTTAGTCAATTTAATATTTATTTATCAAATCTGTTTCATTATTGTTGCGAACCGTGACAACTTAGACGTTTCCATCCTCTAAGTTTCTTTTTTTTTGTCGAATTGAAGTGTAACAATAAATAACGATAATGGCGCTGTTATCTCTCCCGACATTAATTGTTTACTTTTAGGATTAGTTAATTACAATTAAGATCAAACATAGGAACAAGGGTAAAAGTTAGCTTAAATTTTGAATTTGCAATCAAAGAAAAATATTGTATAAGACAATTTACAACACACTGTTATAATTAAACTTAGAATCACATATAGTACCAGAAATAAAAATTGGATCAGCCTTGAAATTTGAAAACAAATAGAAAAAGTGTGTTCAAAAACTTACCACTTAATACATTCTTTGTGTTTTTATATTTGACAAAATTCTACTGTTTAGATTATTATTATTTTTCTTCATTAGTAATATTTGAACCGATAAAACCTATTGAGTACCTTTCTAGTTGTATTTTGATTCCCTAACGCGACTTGCTATCGTTTATTTGAGAAAGAAAATTATTTGATTACTTTCATTTAGAATTTCGATTACAAATTAGAGCCAGTTATCTGTTTATTTTATGTATTTATTTGCTTTTTTTTAGTTTGGATTACGGATTCGATCTAGTTGTATACAATCTTGTATACAATGAGTATTATAAATGTCTGGATAGCGACATAAACAAGGGGTTCCCAAATACGTAGTGAACTATTAATAAATGGCTGGAGAAAAAATGTTATGTTTTATTCGTACAAAAATTGAATTTTCGGGGCAGATTCTGGAGACTCCAGTTCGCGTCGTCCAGAAACTTTTTTCCTCGTCCCGAAAATTGACATTTTTTGTACTTATGGAACAAATAACCATTTGGAAGAGTCACTCCAAAGTAGTAGTGATGATCGTAAGCAATTATGTATTCTTTATTTAGTTTTAGAAACTTTTATTTAACATGTATCATACGTATTGTAAACGTAACCGATGTGAATGTTGTTTTTCAAAATCTTCTAATACTTCTGGATTTACAACAATTCTAAATCACCTAACGATTTTTGTGTATCGCAAGACGATTCGGCGCGAAGACGATTCGGCGCAAGCCCATGGGGCGCAAGAACGTTTTGGCGTTATGCTGTTTATACCCAAAGATATATTCGCAGTATTTTTTAGTACTACATACATAAGTGTAGGCGGTGCATTAGTACCGTCAACCGGCGCTAAGTGAATCGGCCGTGGTAAGGTGGATCAAACACATTTTTGTACAATAAAAAATGCGCATGAGCCAAACGAGTACGCATCAACTTACTACAGATCATTCTACATGCTTCGGTGTTATTGCAGACTCTGCAAGAGGAGATTGCGGCGCAATATTCACGGTTAGTTCGGAGTAAAAAGTGTAACAAGCTATTTCTTAAAACTTCAAATTCGTTTGCTTCCGCATGCGACTAGGTGCACTTAATTAATTTTTTGGCACCATGGGTTAATAGCCTCATGTTTAACTTAGATCCGGGGACAAAGGGGACCGTTAGCGAAGTAAATGTTAAGCCAACTGGGTGTTACTTGTAATTAATAGACTACAATTGTTCCAGATGGTTAAAAAATATGTAAAAAAGTTGGACCGATATGGAAACAGGAACTATTCGCCGATATTCATGGAGAGAGCAGTAGCTGTCGTAAGAGCTGGCATAATTTCACAAAGACAAGCTTCGGATTCGTACGGTGTGGCATATACGACATTAAATAGTCACGAACATGGCAAGCACCCAGGTAAATATGGAAGACAATACGTACTATCCGAGGATGATGAGAAGGTTCTGGTAGATTCGCTCCAATTGTGTGGTGAATGGGGATTCCCAATGAAACCAGTGTCTGTCCGAAAAATTGTCCAGCAATTTCTTAATAAGAAAGGTGTAATAGAACCAAGGTTTTCCAACAATCTACCTGGTGCAGATTGGTTCTGTTTATTTATGAAAAGACATCCCGAGTTGACAGTCAAATTCTCAGAAAACACTAAACGAGTCCGATCTTCTGTCTCCCATGGATTACTTCGATAATATTTCGAGAATCTTCGTACGGTTGTGAAGGACGTGCCTGCCTCAAACATCGTCGATTATGATGAATCCGCATTTAGAGACGATCCAGGAGCTGCGAAAGTGATGGTGAAGAAGGGGAAAAAGCATGCCCACAGAACACTAGACTCCAGTAAAGCAAGCACCACTGTGATGTTTGTAATTGCTGCAGATGGCACAAGATTCCCACCCTACGTGGTTCATAAGGCTAAAAACATGTATGAAGTTTGGGAAAAAGAGGGTTTACCAGGCTCAGAATATAATATCTTCAAGAGTGGTTGGTTTGATGCCGCTGTTTTTCAGCACTGGTTTTTTACGATCATGCTCCCATTTTTCGGAAGGTTGGAAGGTCATAAAATTCTCATCGGGGACAACCTGAGAAGTTATTTGACGGTCAGTGTCATTCAAGCGAGCGAGAAAAACAACATACGCTTTGTATTGCTGCCCCTAATTCGACCCACATGTTACAACCGCTCGACGTGTCTTACTTCAAGATGAACAAACGGACCGACATTTTATAGCGAAAATACTCCAACTGGAAGGATCTGATGTAAGCGTCAGCACTCTCAGAAAAAAAAGTTCTAGCAAAGAAATTTTGTTCGTTTATCCGCAAACAGCAGACATTTAAACGATTTCCAGGGACCAAATTGTAAAAAAAGTTACAAAGAAGAGTTCAAAAAGACAACGATTCATTTTCCATATGAAGATGGAAGACGAAAATATTTTAGAATAGAATTTTCTCGTTTTGTTTTGACTTTTTTTTAGTTTTGTTATGTTCTTATGCAGAATTTATTTAATTTTTAGGCGAAACGTATGGCTGTAACAAGAAAGTCTTTATTAATGGATCAAATGTATGTTTCCAAGCAAAAAGTATTTATTAAAAATATAAATTGTGATCCACTTTACCCCATTCTGCTGGGGAAAGTGGATCACTATACATGTATAAAAAAAACATACTGTGAAGCTAGTTTTACATAACGTCACGATGGTATTCGAAGCCTAAAGAGTATGAGAATCTATATATAAAAGTTTCAACCAAAAATTCAAAACGGTTACGACGTTATTGCAAAAAAATCAATTTTTTTGATCCTCTTAGCCCCGGTTGACGGTACGAGAGGTAGCGCAAAAAATTATTTCCCACATCTGTTATGTTTCCATAGGTAGTCTAAAGGCGGTGAAAATATATGTCTTTGTTTAAAACTTATTACTATTTTTAACCGCTCCATAACTTTTTGTGTAGTACTGCTTTCTTGTATAGTAATTCTACAAATTTGTGGTTAATTTGAATAACTGAGGTTATGCTAAAATTATTTAAAAAGTATGGTAGGTGTTTATTTATTTATGTATGTGAAACTAACCGGCCTAAGGCCTAATTACAAGTATCATTATATATTAATAAAAGAAATAAATGACGTGTATACAGGGTGTGGCGCGAAGAGTTTGGATTAAAAGTAATGGCATCCGCCATTGTTGTTTACTGGTTACAATTTCACGTCACTAACTTCGTTATTAATGGAGATATCGTTATTCAATGTGGACTAGGATTTTTTCAAAATTTAAAAAGAAATCTAAATATCTCGAAAATACTTCATTTTTGATATAGGACATTGTGCACAAATTTTATCTAGAATTTCATGTAGAACTCGAAAATAAAATAAAAAATATTAGGTTCCATTTAAAATAACAAAGTTGACGTCTACTTCCGGTATAACCGGAAGTGCCACATTCAGGACAATATTATATTTGAACTCAGCGTCATCCAAAATCTACAGCTTCGTAATTTCAGATTTTTAACATAACTGTATCCGCCATTACTTTTAAGCAAAACTCATCGCGCCACACCCTGTATATGTATATAAAACTAAATTGCAGGAGTGCAAGGTACAACCAGGGCTAACCATCAAAATGCAAGCTTTAGCAATTACAGTGTTTAAAAAAATTATTATTAATTTTAAGTCTAGATATCGTCAAACAGATTAAACATTTCTAACTAAATTAATGCTCCCAAATTTATACTCGAATACATCCAAATTTTTAATAATTTATACCCCATTCACGAGACTGGTACTAATAAATATCCTAAAGTTCGAGAAAACAAAACAATCCTAGGTACATTTTAACCAGACGTGACAGTATGTCACATTGTCTAACTTTTGTAGTACTTTAGTAGGCACTCATGTCATACAAGGGATTATTAGTTACTTGGATATTTTAAATCGAAAAGAGTGATTAATCTGAGAAATTCTTAAGTAGAAATTTATTTAATTATTTATTAATTATTGGTAAGTACACAATATTTTCTTAATTAGGATTCTTTGAGATAAGTGATGTTAAGAATGTCAATTACCTGGCTCTTTCCCAATAAAAGAAAAGCAATCTCCTAATCTTTGCGTGTAGACTGCCCATTAAAACCAATTAGATCCTTTTTGCAAGAAAGCATTCAGAAGTCGGGGTAAGTATTAATGTACCACCCTCTTTCGACAATTAGCACCGGTAATGTCAGCATAATACTATTAGTTCATCTTCTATCTTGTGAATACCGTTTGGTGTTAACTATAATAGTGCTCGTAAAAAATTATTTCAAATGATTATGCATAAGGGAAATATTTGAAAAAATATTTTTGCTATTCTCTCACTTAGCTGCATAAAACTGCAGCAGCTGCCGATCCATAATTTACATAAAAATGATTCATCGGTATTGTTGATCCTTGGCAAATTAAAAAGTCACATATCAAGCCACTTTGGAGAGCCAAGCCGTAAATTTTGATACCCCACTTTGTAGGTTTGTTTTTTACGTACTGTTTTATATTGATTTGCACCTTGAACGGTACTATCTGTTCATCAACACATAAGTTAGTTTCCAATGGAAGTTGCTGGCATCTTCTTCTAAGAGAGTCGTACAAGTATCTTACTTTCCACAATCTGTAATAAGAGAACGTAAATGAAATATCGCCTGTGCCAATAAAACAGAAATGAAGATTTACTAAAATGTATTATCTAAATATCTACCTATCTTTGTTGTTTCCTTCGCTACTGGTAATATCAACTAAATGTATTACCATACTATGGTGCCAGTACATACAAACTCGAGGAAACTGGAAATTTCCCACCAATAAGGGTTTTGATTTCATCCAAATTTGTGGGTGGAAATCTATTTAAATTTTTTGGCGTGACATATAAATTTGTCATATAAGCCATTTGTTGCAATACTTCATCAGGGATATATTTGGCAAAGAATGTAATTGGTGCTGACAAATCTACAACAGGTGAAGTTGGAAGGCGCCACTCCATACTTCTTGTTTCGTATTGCACATTTTCTCCCAGTATCCACTCTATTTTGGATTTATCGGTAAGGCCGTGGATTTTTCCAAACTTTTCAATGTCTTCTGTTAGCTGTTAATTATCGTCTTCACCGTTTTGTTCATTGACAAATTCTTTTCTCCCACCTCTATTTGTACATTTGTCAATTCTTCGTCCTCATTATCGCTGACTTCAAGTTAATGTAGGCTTTCATTATTTGTTCCTATAATATTATCTATATGGGGATTATTCATTTGTTCCCTGGATATTTCGTCCAACGGTAACTCGGTCTCATCATCTGAGAGAAATTCTATATCAGAAGCAGTATCATTCTCTAAGTAATACAGAAGTTTTTCTTCTTTTAAAATTCTTTTTCGATTTTTTTTTAATATTTGGCATGATCTGAAAAAGGTATCACTATCACGATCACTAACAAAAACAAAGAATTTTTTATCTCGAGCATTTTTATACCTCCGATCCACAAATTGTGTATGCACATCCTAATGTACATAAAAAATCAAATTACGCATATGGCTTCTATGCGACATAAAACATAATGAAATATTATGTAGCTTTAAATTTAGTATCCGTACTTACAGTAATAAGGCACTAAACCAATAATTTTTGGATTTAACCGCCACAAAGAAATATTTAGGATAACCACAAACGCAGGTGTTCACAGCCTCCACTGCCCTGCTGGTTCCGGGTACGATTTGTTGGGCGCCAACTATCAAAATACACCATTCTTATGGCATGTACAAGCTGATGTTTATGCTCAGTTTGTGGAAAAATTTACCAGATTCGTCATATCACGTATTATGATCCGCTGTACAGGGTGATGTATAAAAACAGTGAAAGGGTTCAAGTAAAATGATTCATTTCAGTTTCCTTAATTATAAAACCTATGTATTACTTTAACATCATTTGTCAGGGCCTTCGTGACAGAGGGAGGTCGCGGACACTTTGTCACGCCACCAAATAATTAATCAATTAAAAGTATTATTTTGACACATGTAACTATAAACTGCAAATATAGGACAGGGTTGTATCCTAGAATATGACATGCATAATGTATTACAGTTTTAAGCAATTTTTGGACTTTATTTCACTAAGTGTTTTAGTAGTTAATCACTTCACAATCAATTTCAAAAGCACTCTCTATATACAATACACCTGACAATCAACAGCAAGTAAAATTGATTTCCATGAGGGAAGATCTAAACAGACATTTACAAAGTAGACTCACTTAAATACTTTAAGTAAACTTAAACTTATTATTGAAATATAATATAAATACAATTACAATTTCAGTACAACCCATCCATGAAAGCTATAGTTGCTCTATAGGCCATCAATCGAAGGTTTTCTACAGCGTATTTTTTTGGGATTTACTGAGTTCGTAATACATAAATTTAACTGTATTTACTTCCTATGGTTAACGCTTAACAATTTTATTTAAAACATATCCCATTAAGAATAAGGTTTAATGTAAAGAAAACGCTGAGAAGAATATTATATAATCTACATCACAACAGGAGCAGGAGAATACGGGGGCATGACGCTCTCTTGAATTCGCGCATGCTCAAAGATACAGGATGCAGATTTTCATGTATGTATATCTTTCATTGTAGTAATACCAATTTATTTCGGACAGCTGACTATGATTTAATGTTGTTCATTTTCAGTATTCTTTTTCAAGGCAATATAAAGGTAAGTATCGTTTGATTTTAAATACTACAACTAACATCCTTTTGTAAAGCAACGATATGTCGCATTTCTATTGAATGCTGTTTTCTCATTATACGGTACGTCAAAGTAATCTTTTTAAATAGTATGTTTTGAAAAATTTGGTGCATTTTTTGGTCATCTAAGCATACCTTCTGTGTTAAGCGAAGATCTAGAAAGAATAAAGGGAAGTGTAGTACACTTTGCTCCTCCCCCATTTTTTTCCGACGAAGGCCTGCGGACCACCCATTTTTTTATAGTAGACTGATGATTTATCTAACCTCTTTGAAAGTTTGACTTCATGTTTCGTTTACGAGGTATTTTGATTATTTTGAATCTTTGTTGCTATTTTTTAAAGAATTTTATTTATTTAATTAAGGTTTTAATTACGTCACATTAATTAAGCAATCAGTCTTTATACTCATTTTACCTCATTTATTCTTTTTCTATCAATTCTTTAAAGTTACTTTCGACTCTATGTATTTTGAAAAAATAGTGTTTAAACGAAAAGTGGCATAAGGAAATTCCCATTATTTTACCCAAAGGAATGTATAGTTAACGTATTTATAACACCTTGTATTATTGCCTTGTTCAATCTCAAATTGAACCGCACCTGCATCTGGCCAATTTCCATCTCTAATTGATCAACGCCACATTTTGTCATCATCATTAGTAATTAGGTCAAATGGCAACTTTTGTAATTATAGCTTAGCATAAGGAAATTGTAACGTAAACATTACTCACTAGGTCAATAATAAATAAACCAAGAGCGCAACTCAGCATAATGTAAAACCACCTACGCGTCACATTCTACACTGTAATAAACTGAATTGAGTTTGATCTCCCTAGTTCTATTACTCTCGTGGTGTAAGGACCAGTCTACAATAGGTACAAGTGGTGGTGTATCCCTTGCATCCCCGTCACACTTACTCTCAACTAACCCGAGACTAAACAATGTCTTTCGAGCCACCAACATCGGCAATCACTGAAAGGAAACATGCTGCGATCCCCCTGGTACTACGGAAAGGTGCATCACGAAGCAGAAAAACTACCCCGTGGAACTGTAAGGATTTACTCCCCTTACAGAAAACATCCTAAAAAACAGCGGGTAAGAGATTTACATTACGTTTATTAGTTGAAGGGAAATTGTATGAGGATTTCGATTACACTCACGCGCAAACAAACTGTGAGAGGAAAATATCCCCACACCACAGAAAGAATCAACCCCGATCGAAGGAAATCAAGACCCAGACGGGAATCGCCCCAGTAGTAGAGGGAAAAAGCAAACTTAACCGTTGTCAAGAAAACCGCCAGCGACGAAGATGAAATACCTAAAAAACCCATGTGACAGCAGAAGCAGCACTTCCACAGAGCACAGTGCAACTATGCAAAGACATGGGGCATTCTCAAGAACAGGTATAAAAATAGAAAATTACTGGTACCAAAACTAGCAGATAAAATTTTAGACTTTCCCGCGATCGAGCAGGAGTCTGCAGAGTCAATATAACCACTACATGACACGGTTCACGAGTGTCTGGAGACGATCATAATCCAGGAAACAGAAACGGCTTCCTGGGGCCCGATGATCATCCGGATAGTGGCAGGAAATATGGTTCAGAATCCAATAAACTGTTGAACAATGTCTAAAATAGCCAAATCAAGTACCATCCCTTGAAGAATAAATATAATTCCCGTCGTTAGAAGCCATGTCCCAAGCCAAGAAAGAAAATATGCTCCCACGCAAAGAAATTCCATTTGGCAGAGCATCCGTCAACAAGCACTACAAGCAACAGCACAAGTTCAGTAATCGCGCCACCGTCAAACGGTTTACACCACCAGCCAGGCTCGCATTCATGTAAGAGAAACGGTTGTTTTCATTTCATGGAACATAATTTCAACGTCAAAGCCATTCATTTCGACGCTGTGCAAAATGTCAATATCCACACCATCTGATACTCCACCAGGACTACAAAAAGTTATTGGTGCATGTAGCTCCACAGAAAAGTCTTAACATCCAAAGCGATAATTGAAATTAAAGAAGTTCTTGCGAGCTCCAAACACTACGGGTATTGGTCGACACTGGATCGCGCATCATTCATAACACCTTCAGCGCAATTAATTAATCCTGAGGAAGATCACGGAAAATCTCCCCATGAAGCTCATAAATTAATTATGGACAAACCAAATTCTAAGGGATCCCATACCGAATATACCTGAACCAATAAACGTCCTACTGGGAGCATACGATATGCGAAACAAGTATTGGATGTCGTGAGGAAGACGGGCGAGCTTCTAAGTCGTCGAAATACAGAATAGGGATGGATTGTGTCAGGGGAGGTCTACAATCCCAAAAAAACAAGA
Organism: Vesta saturnalis; assembly: GCA_036346205.1. Classification (NCBI taxonomy): domain Eukaryota; kingdom Metazoa; phylum Arthropoda; class Insecta; order Coleoptera; family Lampyridae; genus Vesta; species Vesta saturnalis. The sequence goes on along the minus strand of JARFJB010001963.1, from coordinate 1,326,524 downwards.
AGTGACGTTAGGTAGCACCACCAACACTCTCCCCCAGAAGATGAAGAATGTGATCAACATTAACACTAAACTACCGTAAGAAATACTAATAGAACTTATACAGTGAAGATTCTATTCAAAGAAAACCCGTCCATTCTAGAAAGTTCCACACCAGCAGACGTAGCGCGAATTAATACAAGTGGAGAGGAAATTCCTTAAGGACGCCAAGTTGGAGAACTATATAAGTCCATGGAGGAATACTTGGTGTTGGGACATATGCAACTAAGTAGCAACCCTGACCTAACGAATGTAGATTCCTTATCAGGCAGTTCAACAACACAACTGGGAGTGGTCTTTAACGCATCTTCAAAAGATATAAACGGGATAAATACAAAAAACACAATATAAACACAAATATAAACATGCAGACAAATCAAATTATGCCAAACATTTAATAGTAAATAATCACCCCATGACTCCACAAGACAACATTAAGTTTTTACGTTTTTGTAATAAAAAAGACTAATTAGATATTTTGGAACGTTCAAAATGTTTAAATATAAACAGAAAGTACATTTAATCAAAGACCAGGTTGTTCTTATAGACACACTTTTAACAGTTGTTTCAAATGTAATTTAGATCAAGTTTGCTGTTTCACCACATATATTTTCTCTCAATAATGATATATGATACAACGCGTAATAAAAAAGATAAATTAGATGTTTTCGAAGCATGCGAAATTTATAATCATAAACAGAAAGTACCTTTAATGAACAAACATATTGATCTCATAGACTCACCTTTAACAGATATTTTAACTATAGACTTATAATTTACAATAAGTTTGCTGTCTTACCTTAATGATTTGTTGTCATCACTACTTGTTTGTTATTTTACTTATATATTTTCTATTGATGATACATGTTGTATTCAAACGCATAGAGAAATAAATAATTATATAAAAGAAAGTGTATGATTATATTGTGTTTAAAACATTAGTGCTATTTAGTGATATAATTTAAAACAAATACCTATTTTGATTTTTTGTCGAGTGAAATTAAATACAGGGTGAGTCGGCTAAAAGTTTCATATTCGATTGTTTGTCACATAATTGATGTTACCGAAAAAAGCCGGGGCAGGTCGATTATTTTAAGGGGGACACATTTTCAGGTAAGTGTATAATGCTCATTATAAACGCATTTCTGGTTGCTCTAATTTTGAGCTATGAGACCTTCAGGGCCGTGCAAACCACTTTTCTCTTTCGTGCACCCGCTCTTTTCTATTTCGGGCAGGTAATTGATCAATGGTAATTCAAATTATAGCCATTTATTCAAATAAATAACAAATAACTAAAGCGGAATACTAAATAAGAAAGAAAATAAATACAAAATGTTCTAAATAAATAATAAAGGAAAAATAAATAAATTAACATATGTTTCTGGTGCGCCCCTTCTTTATCCGGACTGCACTGGTGGATGTAAGCGTGTCCCGTTACGCCCTCTGTGGCCAAGACTGTAAAATATAGTTATTAGGAATTTGATATATATCGTTATCAGTGAACAATCTAAAAGAGGATTAATTATTCGTATCGCGAAGTGCTCAGGATAATAGTGTTATGGGTGTGTAATACGCCTAAGTGAGAAGTTAGTTCAGGTAAGTTTTGTCAATAAATTAGTATTTTCAATATTTAGGATTGTCACTGACCATGTACTTTTATATCCTTATAAATTGTAACTTAAGAGAGTGGATATGTAATAACGTACTCGGGCGGTGTGAGTATGATTTTGGGGATGATAGACCGTAGCTTGGGATTATTTGGATGTAAGATTGTGTAGTCGGGGCCCAAACCGCCAAATACTATTTATAGATATGGGTAGTGACTTGAGGGTTGGTTTTTCTGTGTAGATATGGCTATGTGTACGGGGCTGATACCACCAGACAGATAGCTATGTCTATATTTATAATATAAACTATAAAACCGGTGCAAGGACAGCCAGTATTATTAATCCAGAGTATGAATTCCTTAAACCACTTTTCACTCTTGTGGTGAAATCAAATATGGATACGGCAAATAACCAAGTACGAGTTAGTTGAAAATACGGTGTGAATACTTCCGGAAATTCTACTAAAGCGTGCCTGTGACAACCTTACACCCCCAACTCGGTGCAGTAAGATCCAAGTTGGATCGATGTAACAAGGGTTCTACGATAAGGGTAATGTGAAGTATGAAAGTGGATTGAGTGGATCTCGTGACTGGTGGTTGCTCAGGGCTGGTGGTAACTCGGATGGTGAGGGTGGAATATGGGTTTTGGATATTGGTGTCTAGTCGAGTAGAATTTTCTTGGAAGTGGGTGTCGAGTAATGAATCTGGTTTAATAAATAAAAGAAATCAGTCAGGATGATTTCAATAGGGGAGGAAGGGTGAATGTCTGGTTGTGAACTGTTTGGTGAAGTCGTTTTTAAACGTTTAAATACAGGAAATGTCGAACGTTTCTGGTAAAAGGTATCAGGTCCAGGTATAATAAAATGTTTGGTCTGATAAGGAAATAAGAATATGAATGTTGAGGAAACAATTTGGAAATAAGGATTGATATGAATTACTTCTAGGATAGGAAAATTTTGTAAGGATTTGTCAGGATCATTGCAAGTGTCATTTTCGTTTATCATTAAAAAGGGAGGGAGGGGGGGAGTATGTCACTTAAAAACCTTAAATGGCAATACTTCACTTGTGACCCATCATTGGAAAGCGGTTGTCATGGGGAATACGTCACACGTTTGTTTTTTTTATCCGATGATATTTGCCCCTTCTATGACCATACAAAAGTAATAAAAGATGGAAGGTTACGGTTTTCTCCTCAGCATTCGAGGTTTACATCTCGATGTAAGAACTTACAAATAAAAGACAAATTTATCTATTTCAAGAAAAGATAGCATCGTTTTTGCGATGTTCGAACCAGACTACAACAGGCGCTGCTTCCATTAATACCTAGAGGAGCGCGCAGCGCGTGGAGAGCTGTCACCGACAACGTTCCAGAAGTTCGCGATACCGTCGCTGCTCGATTTACCGTTCCACAAACCGAGCAGCGACGTGCCACCTGCTGCCACCGCACGGTGGAGGTGGCGGCATAAGGAAGACGAGACCACCACCTTTGAAAGACGTCGCCCCGTTAGCAGAGTAACATCGAATAGAAGACCCGCCGACGATCACCATCGCCGCCACCGCAGCGGCAATCGACGACTTCGTGTTAAAAAGAAGAAGCGGATAGACCAGCAGCCATGTATCAACCAACTACACGAGAGGACACCAAACTCCCTGTAATCCCTCGTCCGAAGAAGAATCCAGATCCAACCTGCCTCATTCCAGGGTAGAGACAGGCTGATGAGGTATATAGGTGTGGTACAAAAAGCGAGCGATAGGCTAAGGTAGTGATACGTGGCATTCCCGTAGAACAACGTGAGATCGACGTTAGCTCAGAGCTAAAAATATAAAATATTAAAATACTTGCCGCTTGATGGTAGAGCTGATGGCCCAGGAAGACAGCAAGAAGGTCCGGGAGGTGGAGTACGTCGCCCGACTCCGTGTGACTGTAGAGGATTTGCGAGAGAAATCCGGCATCGGGTAGCGTCACCCGTTCTGGGTTTCCGTGACGCACGCGCAGCGTGCTGTGTAAATGGCGCCGGAGGTCACCACAGTGAATGCACAAAACCCCGAAGAGAGGGGTCTAAGTGCGTTAACTGAGGTGGGAACCTCCCAGCTAGCTACAGCGGCTGCCCGAAGTTCCCCTGACCGCCACAGCAGAAGAAGACGGTAGGACAACAGCAACCGAAGAGGACACCGCCGGATCGGCGTCAGTTATGTCCGAGCGACGGCAGGCAAAGTTGAGAAGGCGGAAGTATCAAGAGCTGTTCCGACGCTGTCGTTACCACGCCTGCTCAACCCGTCTTAGGGTTGGGCTCTATATGAAACCTCCTCGGAGGTATCAATTTGGGGAAGGCCCTATCTATTATTACCAAGGTGGCAGCGGAGCTCGCTCAGGCGAAAGCTGTGATGGACCTGTGGGGAATAATCCTCGAGCAAGGTTCAGAGGTGGTTGCCCTTTTCGGGTAATAATAGAAAGGTCTGGAGCGAAGTCTGGTCCCTAGGTTGTAGAAACTGGACGTCTTCGGTTAACGATGTGCTCTCGTCTGCAAATAGAGACCAACTGCCGAAGACCCATACTTCTTCAATTCCAATCTAATAGTTATTTTCCCGTTATCGAAGTCAACCCTCTTAATCAATCAATTTCAAGGTTATGTTATCTATACATCAAACTCGAAGATTGTGTGCGACTGCTCACTATTCGTGTATACGCCTCCAGTTAAATTACACTCCACATGTATATTTGTAACATGAATTATTTGAACATCCATATCTGATTCGTGGGTGTGACCCCACGTACACGTTAGGTGAGATGCCGAGCATGCGTCCAATAGAATCCTCCTTTCTAAAGTCCACGTTATGTATAGATTTAACTTGACACTTTAGCGTATTATTGGTTACTCTCAAAATAAAGTCGACCGTGTGGGTTAATTTTGCGCTGCAGAAATCTGTTAATCTCCACAGCTTCATATACACCACTTGGAATCGTGACCCATTTATGCTTGCCAGTTTGCGTAATATAATATAACTTGCCCTCATGAATATTTCGTATGAAATCCTAATCTATACTGGTAATTAAGATCAAGTTCGATTGGCGGAAAATACGTTGCACTGAGCACGTTTCCCACACCTGTCAACGTAAACGTTTGAGACAAATAAATAAGCTATTCATTACATAGAAAATATAAACATGAATGTCCATATATAATAGTTATTTCTGTATCTAGTGCGCGAAATATTTTGGTGATCGAGAATTGAATTTTTTAACGAGGCGCAGCCGAGTTAAAAAATTAGTCGAGATCACAAAAGCAGTTCGCGCACGTATTACAAACTAAATTTTTTCTACAACCATCAAAGTATATCCCTTAAAATTGTTTTAAATAATTTTTTTCTTGGATTTTTGCTTGGTTGAGGACCACAAAAGTTAAACTACAATAATCTCATAGAGTTTACATGCAGTGCGCGAAGTATGCATTTCGCACACTATTTCGTGCACGTTGTTATGGTAACGTAAGAAAATAAAAAAAAAGTGTCATTTCACATATTGCTATTAATGCGTGAACCTCGTCATTTTTTGACATTTGTAGAAAAATATATTATAATTCTGCTGCTTATCATAATTATCTCTAATTTTACATCTTAAGTATCTAATTATTTCAAGTGGTGGTGCTAAATCTCCGAAGCTATCATAGTAGATGGCTTCATCACCGAGTTTCTTGAAAGCAACCCAATGAGTACCTCTTCGGTCTTCCTCAATTGTCGTCAAGATTCACGATTGCGCATTTATTAAGATGCAGTGTGCCTCTAAAGAATGGCACACCTTTAGCATACTTATTTAGATCGGAATCGGTTAATGCTCTCCGAGGAAATATAAGTTTTTTTGGATACTTTTTCAAGTATAAAGGTTTTAAATAAAGTCACACGCCGCTCCTTAGAGCCACCACCTACATTCCTTCGTTATGACGTTGAGCCTCCTCCAATTGCTTCCTCGACGCTGAAGTATCGTTGACAGCTTTAGCTGTCCGCTCGCACCACCAGCAAGAATACCTGTAGCCGAGAGACCAACGAATAAGGGTATTAGGAATGGAAGGAAGTTTTAGGTATCGGAATGATTCTAGGCACTTGTATCTTTTTCTTTCCACCGGCAATCTTAACGGCCTTCTTAGCAGCCGAATAGGTTGTAAAACTCCTCTAAACGAACACCTCCTCCTTGTCTTCTTAGCACCAATACCCAACGTGGTTTTAACCTTCATGGCGTTCTCTGCGACAAACGCTGCCGTTTTCTCACCAAAACTCTAATATTTCGAGCGTACCCGACTCCAAGCTTGGTCTCGAAGCACCCTATATGCTTGATGACGACTTGTTATACTGTTAGAATTATGATAGACGATATCGTGTTCTATGCAAGGTTCATCTAGAGGATTTATACCGGGATCTCCGCGAGCTAAACGTTTCTACAGCTTGGTTCCTGGCCCGCAATATCGGTAACCCAAAATATGCAGTTCAACAGGTAATTTGTTTATTAAGGTGTTTAATACGCTTCTCTCCAGCAGTATGTGAACTAATCAGTATACTATCAGCAACTGAATTACGAATCAACATCAAGAACTACCTGTAGATGGTCACGATTTCCTGAAATCGGAAGTTGCGGGAAAGCATGGTCGTCTCTTTCCGGCATCAATTAGAGGCAATTATGTGCGGACTTTTGGGATGTGGAAAAACCAATGTGATGATTAGCTGATTGGATGCACCGCATGGCTTAAAATTTGAAACTGCATATGTTCACTCCAAGTCGCTCGAACAGCCCAATCGTAAATACCTAGAGCATGTGCTTTAACCGATAGGAGGTATTAGGTATAATGCGCTCAAGGACAAGGCGGGTGTACTCATGCCCGAAGAGATCGCTAAGAATTCCATAATGATCTTCGGCTACATCTCGTGTATCAATCAAAATATAATTCGTGATTATTTCAGTAGAGGGCGACACTCGAGCGTGAACTGATTCTATCTCTGTCAAACCTATTAGAAGATTCCTAAACAATTGATTCGCGATAATGTGAATATGGTTGTGCTATTTAAATAGGATTGCATTAATTTGAACCATGTATATGAAGAGCATGTAGGTACCGATATCACTTTCGATCAATTAAATCAATGTGCTCGCAATGTTGGCAGACTAAATACGATTTCGTATGCATTGTAAAAGACTTTGATTACGGTAGACACCGAAGCGGATTTGATTGCTATGTCATCTACTTATAATGTGCATTCAATTGCAGCATGCAGTCAGTAGCAATGAGTGTTCCAGATAAGGTGGCTAAGCGGCAGTAAACGTAAACTCGTAATGCAATCAAACGTAAGCTTGAATTATTGAAGATTGGGGAACTTGAATCATATGGTTTAGCGGAAACTACATATGAACCTATAGTGGATCTTTGCAGCAAATCGCTAACACGAAAATTAAAGTAAAACCGGTAAAATAAGATTTCAAACAAGTACCCACCGTAACATCAACACCTGCTGCGTTCAAGTTCAAACCTCCCGTTTCACCTTCATTCGTAGTAACCAATATAAAACCAACATCTGCTACGTTTAGACCACCTATTGCACCGTCATTCGTCGAAGCGACGTTATTACTGAAATCCTCTTCGATCCTATCGAAGAAGAGGAAGAGGTGGTGGAACCTTCTAATTTAACGCGATTACTCGATGACGCGTACGTTTCCGATGAATTCTTATACCAATATGAGCCTTAACCTTTCTACTGTGTATCCGCGGGGATGAAGAATAAGTTGATAATACATTCGCCCTTCGTTATGATGCAAGCTTAGATAAATGTGCTATAGGAGATTCTCCGGTGGATATAGAAGGTCTTAATCTAATTAGAAAAGGTGAAACACATGAAGGCACCCCCGAAATATACGAGCTGCTTATATTGAAACAGCCGAACAAGTACACGCTGAGAGACAAGATGGTGTATATCGATATTCTAGCTAGAACTGACGCTTGAAGAATCACAACCCTTACAGAGCAAGTATAGGTAGCAAAATGTCTGAATAGCGGAAGATTGTTGAGCCGCTTATCAGCACCAAACGTTTCGGTCACAGCATCATTGAAGAAGTTATCGAATAGAACGAAGGAATACATATACTGAACTACTCCTCGCGAACTTGTTGAATGGCTAAGCCTGTTACATGTATCGAAAGTAGCAGGCCATACGGGACATGATAACGAAATCATTAGTATTGAAGAAGATCTCTTCACTCGCTCATTCACTCACTCACACACACTCACTTTTAAGTTACCATCTACATGGCAGAAAATAGCGGACATATCACAGGACTAAATTACCTTTAAACCTTTCTAGTAATTATTACTCACTCGGACGCTCTGACATATGACTAAAAGACTTATCTGTTACGAAAATTAAAGGTAAGTAACAATAAAGTTTTTATGTTTTATTTTAATCGAAATGAATCTAAAACATTGAATGTGATAGAAAATATCTTGTACAAAATACGGCGCAAAATTCTATTTGACATTCCCTATACTCGTGGTCACATCTAATGCCAAAAACATGCTTTCAAACCTTGCTTTATATTAACCAATGAAATGTAATAAGTTTTAAAATTCAGACCAATCGAAATAAAATATCAGCGATTATTGCACTAAAGAAATAGTTACTTTCATTTGGAAACGTCAAATAAAACTTCGAGCGCTTCTGTCAGTTCTCTTCGTAATTAAATCGTTACAGTTCTGTTACAACATAAGAAAACTGCTGCCAAATTATATAACCTTTTAAAATTTGAAGCAATGATTTTTTTTTAATTTTCTAATCTCGTAAAAATATCCCGCCACTGGTTGGATTTTGCTCATTAACGAAATTAACGATTTCATGGCAAAGAATTTTTGTACCTAATTTCATATCGATAGTTTTAATGGTTCAAAAGGTATCCCTCACACACACAAACAGACACACAGACACGAAATTTTTTTTCTAAAAACTTGTTTTATATCGATAGCTTTAATGTTTCAAAATACATCGCGCACACTCACATACAGACATACAATCAGAGACAAGATTTTATTTTCTAAAAATGTGGTTTTCGTATTGTTTAGGCCACAAAACGTCGAGAAATGTAAAAAAAGTGTTTGAAAATTTAAACCGATTATAATAATAATAATAATATTTATTTGCCAGTTTGGTATCATAAAAGATACATTAGGACTTGCCGCTTCTGCTAAACTAAATACTGATAGGCACTGTTTCTTATCAAATAAAATCAGACACTGTTGCAAATAGCAGAGTTAGTGTCTGCAATAAAAATGACTTACAATTAACAGTGATCAGATCATGGAGGTATGCACTAAAATCCAAGGAGAAATATTCGTCCGACCTGTAGATATAGTAGCTCCGGGGAGAGGTGTCTCATGGCGAACCCCACAATGGGGATATAATTATTACTGTGAAATGCATCTGTTTCCCTTTATCTTAGTGCGAAGTTCCCACTTAAAGAAAGACGGGTTATAAATATACGTCTGCTATATATTTTAAATGCAGGACTTAAAAACGTATGTCGATTCTAAAGTCAAAGCGCATGACGCTGTCAGATGTCTTCTTGGCTGTTTAACCTCAAATTATTCTTCGTATTTCGTTTCCTATAATCGCATCGTATTTTGTAGTTATAATAATTTATCTTTCGCTTCGTAGCGTATTAGTTTCCATTGCATTTGTAAATAACAGTTTTTTTCAAAACTATTATTATTAATATTCACTATTACGAGGTAAGTTTATAATGCAAAATGTATTTCCAACTGATTGAATGCATTTATTTATTTTGCAGCAAATAGTGATGTCATTAAAAGGTAAATCTTTGAAAAATCAAACTCAAGTAATGTTAATGAATATACTGCATTATTTCGAGATGGAACGCGATAATGGGGGGCCAAGTTTACCTTTAACTTCCATTATCCAGGTACGCTAATAATTTTCACTATTTAAATTTATATTTATGTAATATTATGTTGCAGCGAACTGCTCTCGCATGCGGCATTTCCGAGAAAACCGTAACTCGGACAAAAGCAAAAATGGCTCTCGCTTTAGAATCTGGGAAAGCGGCGCCGGATTCCTCGCAAAAACATAGGCTGCGTTTGAAGTCGAAATCAGAGGATGTCGCCGAATACGTGAAAGATGTTTTGAAATGAAAAATTTACACTATGCATGCAACTGGTAAATAATTCCGAAATTATTGTTGAAATGGAGTTAATCACTGTTTACTTTTAGGCTCACATACTGCTATCGAAAAACTCCAAACTGAACTGAACGAAGAAGGCGTTTAATGGAACAGATTCATGTTGCTGGTGCTCGAGCAACATTTTTGCGAAAATATTTTGCTAATAAAAGTTGTGAAATTAGTTACAATCCTGTCTTTTTGGATGAGACGTGGATTTTTAGTCGAGGAAGCGTTCGAAAATCAGGGCATGGTAATGGTTTGAAAAGCACAAACAAACCGCTAGGAGAAGGGAAACGGTAATTAAAATAGTCCGATTTGTTAAAAATATTTTTAACCGAATAAATTTTAGTTTTATCGTACTGAGTGCTGGCAACAAGGATGGTTTTATACCTAATTCATCATTGGTATTTTCCAGTAAAAGTAAGACAGCAGACTACCACGATAATATGAACGCTGATTTATTTCAAAAATGGTTTCAAGAACAGCTTTTACCAAATTTAGAAAAACCAAGTGTGATAATTCTTGACAATGGCAGTTATCATTCTACATTAGTAGAAAAATTACCTTCAAATTGTTGGAAGAAATTAAATTTAAGAAAACACAATATTGCTCGTTCGAATGATGTGCTGAAAGTGGAATTATTACAAGTTCCAAAAATATATGCAGTTTATGAAATCCCTCATCAATGGGGACATCACATTTTACGTTTACCTCCGTATCACTGCCAATTCAAACCTATCGAGTTAACATGGGCAAATTGTAAACAGTATTACAACAAAAACGTTAGAAGACAGGGCTTCAGGGAAGAGAATGTTTTACGGCTATGAAAGGATTCATTAAACCAAGTAACTGGAGAACTGTGGTAAAAGTGTATTTTACATGCTGAAAAGGAAATGAGCCAGTGGTGGGACGTTCAAAAAAGAACTGAGGAAATGGTAAAACCTCTAGTAATCAATGAAGATGAAACTGAAAGTGAAGGTGATGGCTTTTAATTATAAGATGTCCAATATTTAAATTTAAAGCAAAAATTAGAATCTTAGTTACTTTATAACATTGCAAAGAATTATTATATTTAACATATACCTCTGTAGCTGTACATAAGTTTATTCGATATCTATATATATATATATATATATATATATATATATATATATATATATATATATATATATATATATATATATATATATATATATATATATATATATATATATATATATTGACAAAGTTTAAACTGAGATTTTTAAAATCGGTTATATTAGTAACTAATAATAAATCTCATTTTTAACATCCAATACAGTGTATTTATTTAGGACAAAATCAGTTATTTATAAGTGGCTTCGATAACCAAATCACAGTCTTGACTCTTTTGACGCAATGAGATCTGTCGGCTAAAAATGATCCTCTGCAATTAACCAAACTTTTCGCACTTCATTCGGATACTGCCTACTGCTAGCTAATTCGTTTCTTATTGAAAATTATTGATATAATTAATTTGTAAAGCAAATCCAAAACGAAATTTTGTTAACCCGGTCTCGGTTCTGATAATCGTTTACAGTTGTACAATATATGTTTATCATATGACTACCCACACTCGGTGGACTTTACATGCCAAAATAAGTGCGAACAGACTTTATACGAAATTTGGCTTTATTTATACGAATGGATGGGGATTTTTAAGACCTTTAGGATGCCAAATCCCGAGATATTCGAACAATAATTTTATTTAAATTTGACAGTGCGGCTAAAATTTGAAAATAACCTAGAAACATTGACGATTTGGTATTCAAAATTACTAAGTATATGAACCAATAACGACATAGGTTTTTAAAAGCTTAAACCATGCTTTACTAAAAGATAAGACACCTCTCGCGGGCCCGACTATAGTATTATAACATTTGATTGCTGTAGCTTCCGGTTCCTTAGTACAGAGTTGTAGTCTGTAAGTTGGTGTGATAATGCTGTTATTATCTCTTAAAGCATAATTGTGTTTTTTGTCTATAACTTTAGAATATTTGTTAATGTTACACTTTATAAAAAGTACGCAACTAAGTACATATGAGGATGTAACTGTAAGAATATTATATTTTTTTAATAAGTTTCTACAAGAATCCGATCTTTTTTTAAAGAACATAGTTCTCAGAATCCTTTTCTGCATGACAAAAACCTCCCTCATTCTGGTTGAGTTACCCCAACAAAGGATTCCATAACTTAATGTCGCTTTTACAAAAGAATAGTGAAATGACAACAGTACATTTTCATTTACAAATTTCTTAATTGCCAGATGATAAAACAGTGTGTTGATAGTTTTTTCATTAAAGAATCGATGTGCTGACACCACGATAATTTTTTGTCAACAATGACGCCTTGTTGACTATTTTGTAAATTACTTTACAAAATATTATTATATGTTTTTGTTATGAACGAATAAGTTCAAAAGTAATTAAATATTATTATTAATTTTATTAAATATATAAATAAAAAGTTTACCTTGAGTAGGATTTGAACCTACGACCTGCAATCTAGCAAAGTGCCGGCCGTAAGTTTTTATTTATGCATTTAATAGAATTAATAATAATATGTACTTTACAAAATGGTTCAAATCACGAATTGAAAAAATGATTAGTTCTGTTTTCGTTGCATTTAAAAGTTAACCATTTTTTTTTACAAAATTGCTGACGAGTCAACATTAATAGACAAATTATTATCGGCAGCTGATATTATTGAAGATGAATCATCTGCGTATAAGGTGACAAAACGAAGTTTTTTAATCTGTACCACGTCATTTAAAAAAACTATAAAAAGTATAGGGGCAAGTGTGCTTCCATTTATATTTCTAATGTCTGGTGAATAATTTCTACCATTTATATTTAATACAACTCCCAGGCTTCTTTCATTCATAAATGAGGAAATCCAATTTTTTGCAACTCCTCTTATACCATAGAAACCAAGTTTTGAAAGTAATTTTATATCGACCGTTTCAAAAAATAACCCAGATACCCTATCTTTCTTGTCCAGTCTTATGAAAATATGGTTAATAACAGATACAATCGCATCTTGAGTAAAGATAGCTTTTTGAAATCCAAATTGTCTATCTGGCAGAAGTCCATGGGCGTAGCCAGCGAAGGGAAGGGAGGGGCAACTGCCCCCCCCCCCCCTGGAAGAGCAAAAATAAATTATATAATCTTTAAATTTTAATAAACAAAAAATTAAATCTAAAAAATACATATTTTTCTGTTCTGCATATTTTTTTGTTATCTGTTTTATATATTTTGTTTGTTGTTGTGGTCGTTTGGTTGCTTTTATGAACATTTTAAAATTAATTAATAAGCTCTAATAAATAAAATTATTCGTGTGTCCTTTGTCACTAAAATATATTTCATCAGCAAAAAACAAAGCTGTTTGAAAAACTGACATAGTGCTAAATATATATTAATAGCGTTTTCGATCTATGCATTTAATGCATTGGTGCACACCAGAATTGGATAAAAACGAGTGTTCGATTTACTCTCAGGATACGTCAATTTTTAGTGTTCGATTCAACCACTTAACAGTCGGACATTTTTGAGAAAAATGGTAAAAAAATTGTCACTTTTTTTTGTTTTCATTTAACTACATTTTTTAATCCTATTATTTAAAATAAATTTACTCAATAAGTAGTTTTAGTGTGAAATATTTTGAAACATTCAATACACAATCCTACATCAGAATCCGAAATAAATACTCTTATAACATACGTAAGACCTGAACCAACAAGTTAAAACAAGTTAAAACAAAAGTTGCCTGAACGAGACTCGGGATCGTCAGTGTACGGAAAAATGTCACGCCCGAGTGCAGTTCGTGCAAAACTATCAAGTGGTTAAAACACAACTTGCTCCAAATCCTAACATAGGACAGTATTTTTTGCAACAACTATTGAGTTGGTGTGTAAGTGCTCTTGTCTAGCGACAGTGTCCCATTTAATAGTGTAACGAAACGCCACTGGTTTTCTTCGAGAAAAATCAAGATACAAGTGAGGAATATACGGGAACCGGCGATGCGAATGTTCTGGCAATTTCTAGGCTCAAAAAGGGTATATAAAATTGCCTATCCCGCGCGAAGACAGACAGTACAGTACAGTACATGGTGCAGGATACAAAGTTGTTGTGAATAGTTATCAGTGTTAAATTATTGCCTGAGAAACAAGAGGGAAAATCCGTAACAATAGTTTTACCACAGAATAAAGAGACAGAAATCACAGAAAAGACAATATGGATATAAGAAATTGGTTACAAAAAGGTAAGTTAAATAATTTCAGTAGAAAATTAAATTTTTAATTAAAACTTTAGGGACTAAATATAAAAACTTGAAATTTTCACATATCAAAGATCAAACAGCACTTTATACGTGCTATTAATTTCATTTTGTGTTTTTAATCTAGAGAAAAAATATTAACATCGGATATAGTATATCCACATTATAAGCTATCATTACATGGTAGTTTTGTTTTATACTAATTTTTATACTAGGGACTAAGAACAGAATGATATTAGGTTATTACTTTTAGGTTAAAAATCTCAAAACGGAAAAAAGTTCATGATGACAGTAGTGGAAGTGGAAGCAATGATTGTGATGAAGATGAAAATAAAGTGGTCGGAACATCAAAATCGGAATCTATTTTTGAAGGAGGCTCAAGTAGTTCTTCAAATCTACATGAAGCTGTCTCTGGAACTAGGACCTCTAAACAAACTGAAGAACGCGATGGCTACCATGAAAATGACATTGGTCGTTATGTTAGTTGTGCCAATAACTTGCCTTCTGAAAAAAAGAAGGAATTGTTGACAAACCCTTGGGTTCCATCATCCAATTACGATTTTGCTTCTGATGCCATTCACTTGAAAAGAAAATTTAACCATCGCTGGTTAGATCAATATACTCCATGGCTGGTGTACTCAAGTCGTTTGAATAAAAATTTATTTAAATGTAAACTAGTGTCTAATAAACAATTAACTCTTTTGTCATCCAAAATTTGATAACCTTTAAGTTTCCCAACATTTTGATTATGTTCTAAAATAATTGATACACATAACAAAATAATTCATTTTACAATTATTAATTTACTGATGCACATAACAAAATAATTAATTATTAATAATAATAATGATGACGTAATAAGTTCTTAACAATAACTACAAAAAAATAGTACGTAATAACTTTTCCATCAATTCACATATTTCCTTACTTCCAACGTACTTATGACATGTTGCGCCGTCCTGCTGGTACCATACCTGTTGCAGTACATATATTGGTAGGTCATCAAGAAAATCAAACAAGTGAGTTTGTAAAAAATTTAGATATCGTTCTGCGGTCATGGACTCTCGGAAAAAAACTGTCCGATTATTTTATCGTTGTAAATGCCACACCAAACGTTTGTTTTAAAGCAATATTGATCTCTAATCTTAATCGTGAAGTTAGGATTGTCGTCAGTCCACCATCGACAATTTTAAGAACTCACCGTTCCATTTGAATTAAATGAGAAAGTTATTTTTCTAACCATTAAATCTTCAAGTTCTCCTTGGATAAGAAAACAAAAATCTAATCTTCTATGGTAGTCTCTGTGTTTTAATGTGTGAATAAATTTATTCTCTTCTAAAATTTTTGAAATTGCACTTTTACTTACATTTTACAGCAAAAATTCCCTCTTGCGCACGGAATATTTAGGATTTTGCACTGCAGACAGTATTATATCTAACTTCGCCGCCTCACTTTCAACGGTTTATTCACGTTTGTTAGTGAATTTATTTTTAACATCTCCGTATTCTTTGAATTTTGCCATAATTCTCATTACTGTTGTATTGTGTATATTTTTTCCTGGATAATACCACCGGCACCTTTACTTAGGATTTAAAATTTTCAAATAATATTTGACGTTTAATGTCAGACATGTAAATATCATGGCAACTGGATTATAAATGTACCAATATGTGTGCATTTATTGCTCAAATAATATTTGACGTTGAATGTCGTAGGTGTGAATATTCGATTAGAAATGTACTTATGCATTTACTACTGTTGTACGGTAGAAAATAGGAAAATGTACAAAATCATCGTTTTTAACATGATATAGACATGGCTGTATATTTAATAGTATATTACATAACAAGAGTTGTAAGTAGACGATTGCGTACGAAGTGAAAGAGTTTACGCGGCGAGTGCGTAAACTTCACGAGTGCGTAATGAGCTTACAACTCGTGTTACGTACTATACTTTTTCTACGCCCACCCCACCCTATTTTCCATTAAATAAAACTTGGAGCTAAGTGCTTAAATTTTATTATAATAATTATTTATAACCATGGAGCAGTTATTGTTTGTGGTTTGACCTTCAGGATTACTACTCTCAGGTAGTGAAGACTTTTTGTAATAGTTGCGCTACTGAACGTTTTTAATTTAGAAGAACAAGAAGGCTGACACTCGTTAATTGCGTCTGATATTAGCAATGCGTTATCATTTTTATTTTTTAGGGAGTCAGTTACATAGCTCTCCGCTACTACAGAAGATTGCCAACCACCGAGTTTCTTTAAAGATAACAAATCACCTCCTGCATCTACTAATATGGTGGCTAACGATCTTCTAAAACAGTGGCCGGCGTATTGTTTTGGTTCCGGAAGTTGCAGATATTCTGTAATGTTACGTGGTATACTACCGATTGTGTTAATCCCTAGAACCTGCTTTATACACATTACATTTCTATAGTTAACAAATAAAGGACGTTCCATCCCAGGAGGACGCAAATTTATGTACTTTTTACATGTAGTATAAAACCTTTCCGACACCACAAACAAACGCATTGTTTTAGTTGTTGAATCTGGGATGGCAATTATTGACGATTTTCCCGTGTCCTCAATGTGCTGCTTAAACCAATTACGAGGATAACCTGAAAAATAAAATAGGTGACAAACAGTTTAACGTGTTACAGTCGCAACTGCACATTTTTGTCTATTTGTTGGTGATTGATTACCTATATAGGTAGTTGTCAGAATTTCGCGTGAGCACAGAATTTTCGATTTTGTAGTCGCTCAAGATTATGGCTTACGAGACATCCCTTAGCATTTTTGATTAGCGTTATATACCTAACTATTTCAATGATTTAGCTTTGATAGCAAATCTTGATTGTCTGGACCATCCTGCAGACACTTATTGATCTGTTCAGTCGTGAGTGTTTTTGATTTTTTATTTTTAAATCCATCCGACTTTCGCTTCAGTAGAGTGATAGTTCTTCAAAATAGGCTATTAAAACATTCTCAGAAAACGATTTCACTCTGTGTTTTATATTATTGCTCGATGTCTACATTTTGGAGGCAACATCATTTCAATTCAAAATTCTTTTTAAATAAAAATGCATCGTTTTCTGTTTTTACTGAATTAAATTTATGTAAATAGACCAGATACCATAGTACATAGAAAATAATTAGACTGCAATTTGAATAAAGCATTAAATTTCAGATTTCTCATCAAAAAGTACGTGTTTTGTTAAATACATAAATAAAAAGTTTACTTCGAGTAGGATTTGAACCTACGACCTGTACTTTGCTAGAGTACCGCGCTAACCAACTGCACAATCAAGGTTCAAGCCCCAATCGATGTAAATTTTGTCTTTATGTAAGTAGAACTGATGTAAATTCTAAATATAATGAGATTACTATCAAATCACTTATATTAATGGAATGTGAGCCTGCAATATCGCAAGGATTCACACATACCAAAGCAACCTGACTAACATTAAATTATTATAAGTTTTTGTTATGAACTTATAATAATTTAATTTCTTATTAATTAAAAATTATTATTAATTTTAATAAAATTAATAATAATTTTTAATTACATATTTACCTTTGAACTTATTCGTTCATAACAAAAACTTATAATAATTTCTTATTGTTTTAGCTGTGTTTCTGTTTTTTTTTTGTATTTTTGTACTCAGTTAATAAAATGGTTTCTAATTTTTATTCTAAAATTAATTTAATTTACGCGGGAAATAATCTTCCTAAATACAACACGATCAATTTTGTTGTTGCTTGGTTCTCGATTAAAATTAACAAATTCGAAACGACTATCCTGATAAAATACTATTAAACGAAAACCTGATTTATTGTAATTCTGAGTTTATACTTTCTTTTATAAATTTAATGAAACTAATCCGCTTTATCTCCATGTTAGCAACACCTTATACATCACAGGCTTAGCTTATCACGTCTGGATAATGTGATATACTCTTGCAAAATTCTAAGTAAGAGCGGGGAGGGGGGCTTATTAAAAGTAACAATCTTCGTATAAAGCTCCAAAAAAATTATCAAATATCTAATATAAAAGGTCATCATTTTATTAAATATGAACAATATTTCTAATTATACCGATTTAAATAATCAACATGAATATATGTGTCGTGCTTATCAGTATCAATGTAATACTGATTGTTTTATTGTTATTATTGTATTTTAAACGGGGTTACGTGTATTGGGAAAAAAGAGGTGTATACGTATCATCAAAACCTAAATTTATTTTCGGTAACGCTCTTCCTTTCTTAAGAAGAAAATCTTCACCTCGAGATATCTTCAAAGAGATTTACGATGATTGTCAACGTAATTTTAAGAAAATTAGTGGTTTTTATTTCTTTGGAAAACCATGTTTAGTAGTCGCAGATTTAGGTTTGGTAAAAACCATCTTGAAAACCGATTTTGAGTACTTTACGGATCGGATCTTTCATAACCACGAATCAGATTCACTTAGTGAACATATGGTATCAATAAGAGGTTGGAAGTGGAAAGAAGTACGTGCACAACTTTCACCAGCATTTACTACAGCAAAAACAAAAATGATGTTTCCAATAGTAGAAAAACAAGTGGACCAGTTGATTGACATCTTGCAGTCATCTAACAAGGAATTTGTAGAGATCAACAATTTGACTAATAGATATTCAATGGATGTTATTGGAAATTGTGTATTTGGTGTTGAATGCAATTGTCAAACAAATCCAAACTCAGAATTTCATTATTATGCTAAACGGTTCTTTAATCTATCGATAATAGGCTCCTTAATTTTTACCTTTACATTACTTTTTCCTGACGTTCTTAAGTTGCTCAGAATGAAATCAATCGCTGCAGATGTAGGAAATTTTTTCTCAAAGATGGTATCCGACAATATCAAATTTCGTGAAGAAAATAATGTGGTACGTGCAGATCTTATGCATTTACTTATTCAGCTTAGAAATAATGTGGAAATTGATGAAAACGACATTGGTGTATTGCGAAGTAAAAATCCAACAAAGCTAACTTTAACTAAAGAAAATATTGCAGCACAATGTATAATTTTTTTCATGGCTGGTTTCGAGACCTCCGGAACTACAGTATCTTTTTGTTTACATGAATTATCAGTTAACCCCGATATTCAAGAGAAGGCAAGATTTGACGTTATCGAAACTTTGGCGAAACATAATGGCAAATTTTCCTATGATGCCGTTAACGAAATGGAATACATCGATAAATGCATTAAAGGTCGGGATACACTGTTATAATAATTATTGTAACCTAAATTTTAGAAACGCTGAGAAAGTATTCACCACCTCCGGCACATATGAGGGAGTGTACTAAGCCATATGCAATACGTGGAACAAATATAGTTATAGAGAAAGGTACACCAATCTTTATACCGCTTCATGGAATTCACATGGATTCAAGGTTTTTTCCTAATCCAGAAATATTTGACCCAGGGCGATTTTCGGAAGAAAATATTTCTAAACAATATCCCTCGGCATACACGCCATTTGGGTTTGGTCCACGAATGTGTATTGGTAAACACTGTTATTGTGTATTAGTTTATTTTAATAGTCACTTTTTAGGAAAGAGGTTGGCCATGATGTTGGTGAAAGCATGCGTCGCTAAGTTATTAATAAATTTTAAGTTTACTCCTAATCACTTAACAGTGGTTCCTATAACATGTAGCCCAATATCTGTGATTACTGTTTTTCCCAAAAACGGTATCTGGTTAAGTGTTACTAAAATCCAAAATAAAAATTATAACTAATAACATTCAAACTTTCCGATAATACATTTATTGCACCACTTTGTAAAATACAGTTTATTTACTTCATTTGCTGATACTAACTCAATTATCAAGTTTAATAGGGATATGAAGTTTTTATAAGATTTTACGCTGTTTCAGTTTTCCCATTAAAACAAATTATTGTGTCTTTTGTTAACTTTTGAATACATTGTGTTTATTTTTCTTTGCAATCATCCACCATCAATATAATTTAATTTCTAGCATGTAAGGCCTTCTCTCGTCATATACTAATGGGTGAAAGCCTAATTTGCAACATTTTGAAACATTAGAAATAAATGCAACACTGTGTTTTGGTAAAATTTAGAAGTTATAAGCATACTGTTTGTAACGTCACCTAGTAATACATATGAAGGTTGAAGAACTCTCTTGATGTATAATTAGAAGTTACCATAGTTTGACGTGCCTCCTTGTAATGTATTCCTTAACATACAATTTTAAACGCAATCTTATGATGTAACTTTAAAGCTACTCAACTAATACACTTCCACATTTTGAGAACGGTTGAAACATGCAAAAAAATATACCAAGACAAATAAAAATCTTCCAGTAAATAATCTATCAAAACAAGTAAACTCCAGATCACGTGAACATCAGAAACACGTAATTACCTATAGCTAGTCAACAAACACCCTCTCTCACTCCTGATTAATACGTTTATTTGACATCTAATTCTTTTGGAATGGATGAATTAAATGTAGCACCATCTAGTGGTATAATAAGAAGCTTGCTTCCAAAGCAACTTTTACTTTTCCGTTCACGGGTTTTCCCACAGGATGATAACGACTTTCAAATAACACTGGATATTAAATTGTCGTGGTTTAAACAGCTAACGTACGAGAAGCCAAACTTAAACGAGTTGTAACACATATATAGTAATTATTGTTAAGGATAAAAAGGTACTACTAGAAATGTCTGGTGTACAAAGGAGGCTGAAAAAATGGACCTGAATAAGCGTAAACTAGCAAGAAAACATACCAAAGCTATTAAAAGATACAAAAAACTGGAAGCAAACAATCACATACGCAAACACCTAAACTCCCAAACACGCAAACTAAGAAACTAACAATCAAGCAAGCGCCCGAACACAAGCAGAGATACGTGAATACACAAACTTCAAAACATGAGAAGCCACAATGCATACCAAAGAAATTAAAAAAGGAAAAAAGAAACACACACACACACACACACACACACACGCACACGCACACGCACACGCACACGCACACGCACACGCACACGCACACGCACACGCACACGCACACGCACACGCACACACACACACACAGACGCACACGTGTGCGCATAACCACGTGAACAAGCATATGTGCTCACATACAAACACGCAACACCCATAACAAAAAAAAAACAAATATTCAAACATGCATCAGACGTGCAGTTTATCCCACGGCTGGGTCATTCTTCTTTGTTGAAAAACATATTCTCTACTGATGCGTCACGTGGTACTCCAATGGCCTCATTCAAATTGGTTCAGCATGTTTTTTGTTCCACCAAAAACCTAAGCCTTTTTAGAGTCTGCGTAATGAGCTAGCGCAAGTTCAGAATTTTGTCGAGTTAGCCACGAATTGAGCAAACGCTTGTGGAAACAGCAAAATGACCAAGGATAGGTATAGGTATAGGTCCAATTTCAAAAATTAGTCGAAAGGACCTTAGATGTATGAGGTAATTTGAGTATTCAGGACCTTGTATATTGGGCCAGATGCAAGAAACAATCCTCCAAAATGAATTTATTTCTAGTGATGAGACTAGAAACTATCAAAGGGCCCTTAGACCATTGAACAAATTTAAAAATTGAGGACCTTAGAAATTTTGGGCAATTTGAAGAATTATCTTCCCGAAACCTTATTATAAGATGTTGGGGCTATATCCGGCCGAAAGCAACTTAGATGTTAGCACAATTTCAATAATCATTCCTTCAAAAACGTAAATTCAGGTATTTGGGCAAGAATCTGGCAAAGGCTATTAAGTGTCGGAAGCAGATTCCAGATCCCACTAAAAGGCCTGAAGCTGTACCCTTTTTCACTATACTGCTAATATCAAAGCTTGGTCATTCTGGCGTTGTAAAAGCGTACCTTGCTATATAGGGTTATGTTGGTGCCGTATTTTTTTCTGCTTCTCGCTTTCACGCTACCGAATCTGTTATTTCTTTTGGAACCACAATTAGTCCTAAGTAAAATTCAGTACATGTGTACCGTAAGGGAGATAAATTCCGTTGGTTACTAAAAGCTGTTCATGTAGTGTCGTGTGAAAGCGCGGGGTTAAAAAAACATGATGCAATAAGAGAGATAATGTAATTGCAAAGGGGAAATTAGAGAGTGTTTGACTGAACGTCAAGTTAAGCACGTAGGCGTTTACTGGAAGTGAATCTAAAACATATTGAATGTAATAGAAAACATCTTGTATAAAACACGGCGCAAAATTGTGTTTGACATTCCCTATGCTCGTGGTCACATCTAATGCCAAAAACATGTTCTCAAATTATTTTACCTTGCTTTATATTAACCAATGAAATGTAATAAATTTTAAAATTCAGACCAATCGGAATAAAATATTAGTTATTATTGCACTAAAGAAATAGTCACTTTCATTTGGAAACCTCAAATAAAACTTAAAACGCTTCTGTCAGTTCTTTCCGTGATTAAATTGTTACAGTTCTATTACATCATAATAAAACTGCTGCCAAATTATCTGCCATAATGTTTTCTCATATATGTAAATAAATAACTTCAAAGTCCGCAATACCTGAATTTGAGTCATGTCGGTTTTTAAACACGATAATACCCCATTTTTGATCTGCCATTTTGAATTTTTTAATTTTGACAAATGATTTATACTTGGCGATCTTAAAAACCCCTAATACCCGACTTTCCAAAAAATCAGTTGATAAATTAAATAAACACGATAATCCCCCATTTTTGATCCGCCATTTTGAATTTTTTTATTTTGACAAGTGATTTATGGCTAGGATCTTAAAAACTCTAATAACCGACTTTCAAAAAAATCGGTTGATAAATTAAAAAATGCTCAATTTTGTACCCTAAAGACGGCGCGCCACTGGTTATGTTGTTTTTTATTTTGAAATCATATAAAAAAGTATTAGTTTGTTTTTTAATTATATAACTTAATCTGAAGCAATGAATTTTTTTAATCTTCTAATCCCCTAAAAATTCCCCGCCACTAGTTGGATTTTGCTCATTAACGAACCTGACCTAGATTTTATGGCAAAGAATTTTTGTACCTAATTTCATATCGGTAGCTTTAATGGTTCAAAAGATATCCCGCAAACACACAAACAGACACACAGACACGACATTTTTTTTCTAAAAACTTGTTTTTTATCGATAGCTTTAATGTTTCAAAAAATATCGCGTACACTCACATACAGGCACACAATCAGAGACGAGATTTTCTTTTCTCAAAATGTGTTTTTCGTATTGTTTAGGCCACAAAACATTGATAAATGTAAAAAGTGTTTGAAAATTTAAACCGATAATAATAATAAGAATAATAATAATAATAATAATAATAATAATAATAATAATAATAATAATAATAATAATCTTTGAATCTTGGAATCTTTATGTCCCATTAAACTACAATTCTCGGCCCAACCAAGTTATAAAAACTTAACGGTCGGTTCCGTTCTATAACATTTATCAAATTACAACAAAGGTGATCTTAAAATATAATATTACTCAGACGCTCTAAGATATAGCAATTCACAATTATAAAAAAAAAATAAAAAATAGAATTATAGACTTATTTAGACGCTAATATAGAATTACCAAAAGTGTTTCACTTCAATACCGCATGTGTATAAATTTTGTACGGAAAGTATTTACATTATAATAATAATAATAGTAATAATAATAATAATAATAATAATAATAATAATAATAGGGGAGTAAAGTCGAACCAGCACCTCCACGTGGTACTCCCTGGGTAACGCCAACGCTGGTCGCAAAGTGTTTGTGTGTGTTCGTCCCGGTGGCTCAACGCAATCTTGAATTAAGTAGGGGTTCGGCAGGGCTCCGTTGTACCCACCGTTTCTTGTGCTACACCCTGCATAGCCGTCCTGAAGACCATCCCAAAGGTGAAGGTGTTAGTGGCGAGCCTCGCCGGCTTAGTGCCACAGACAGATGCTTGACCACGGACAACGATATTGGCTATGACGACTCACTTAATGCTGTCAGGTCCGGTGCTAGACTTGCGGCAGATGAACAGCAGCACCAACACGTTGCTCCGCAAGATGATTTCAATCCTTTTGCGTTGAGCAAAAAAGTCCAAAGGTCTCCCGCACGTCCTCGTCGGTTGAGTCCAAGCGAAGAAAAGTCTGAAAAAAACAATACTATTTGTAAAGTGACTAACTCAGGTGAAATAGATCAATTTGACGAAGAAATAAATAAAATCAACCAAGAAATAAGAAGCAAAACGGAAATAAATAGTAATCTACATGAACCTAAACAAGATATACAAAACTCAGAGAGCACCCACGATAAAAAAAAGCGCAAGCGTAACAGAACTAGATACAAATCCAACATTAGTGATGAAAATATCGTGGGTAAATCAGAAATGACTGAGAAATTTCACATCATAAAGATTGCGGAAGAAGACTACAATTCACTCTCACCATTCGTCATCCAGAAAAAAATATTCGAATGCGTAGGCGCCAATATTGAAATTAAAAAAATAGGACCTGGATTATTAAGTGTAAAGGTAGATACAGAGGAACAGCTAGATAAGTTTAAAAAACTAGAGTGCATCGAAGGCAAAAAAGCTGTAGTATCACCAAACGACCGACTTAATAAGTCAGTAGGCATAATAACGTGCTCTGAACTAATTCCTTGTTCAGTAGAAGAAATCACGCAAGAATTACAAAGCCAAGGAGTTATAGACGCGTATAAAATTACAAAAAGGGTTGAAAATAAAATCGTTAGCACAGCCACGGTGAAGCTAACATTTAACAAAAACCGACTACCCAGTGAAATCAAAGTGGCATATCTAAAGGTCAAAATGAGACCATATATACCTGCACCAATGAAATGCTACGGTTGTCAAAAATTTGGCCACTTGGAGAAGTATTGCAGAAACCAGAAAATGTGTGAGGGTGGAAAAATTTGGCATGAAAAAAATGAAAATTGTCTCGACCCAGCCAAATGCATTAATTGCGAAGGACCGCACACATCAAGATCACAAACATGTCCTACATATTTAAAAGAAAAGAAAGTAATGAAAATAAAAGCAATACATAGCTACACATATAAAGAAGCTAAAAAAATTGTCTATAGTAAATCTTACGTTACATCACAACAAACTTTTGCAGAACGAACAAAGACAACGAACAAAAACAGCATAATTAATACAAAAGAAACGCCAAGACAGAATGAAGAAAAAAACAAAGGTGCACAAAATAATGGCAACAAGCTATCAGAAGAAACGCACTCGCAACTAAGTGCACCACAACAGACTGACAAGCCTCAGTTTATGCGCAGTTTGTCTAACTGGACTATGGAGCGTAGTGAGACAGGATCAGACTACTCTGAGCAATCCACAGCTAATCCTGACGACTCTGCCGATGACTCAGAAAGTCAAGGAAATAAGCGAAAAAGGGGTTGGAAAAAAGGGGTACCGAAAATAAACCAAAGGAAGGACCCCAATTTGACGACATATAAACCAAAGAAAAAAATAAATTAATAATAATCTGTGATAAATATTGTACAAACCATCTGTGATAACAAATAGATATTTTATATGCATATTTTATTTTACATGTCTTGTGATTGTGTTTTATTTCAACATTGCTAAATAATGTACAAACAAACTATCTGTGATATTTTATATAAATATTCTATTTACTTATTTTACTCTATATGTCTTGCGATTGTGTTTTATTTATACATTCATTTATATAGAAATTTCTAGTCATTAAACTATATTCTATATCTCTAAACAAATTATGGATACTGAAAGCATACTACAATGGAATATACGTGGAATAAAGAATAAATACGATGAACTCAGGCAAATCATAAATGAACGTATGCCAATGGCCATTACCTTGCAAGAAAGCAAATTAAACCCAAATGAAAAATTTGCCTTTTACAACTATAAAACGATTAGACGTGAAACAAGAATTGATATTGGCGGAAGAAGTCATGGAGGAGTCCTTATATTAATAAGAAACGATATCCACTTCGCAGAAATACCACTAGACTCCGAATTACAAGCATGCGCTGTTGCAATAAACGCAACCCAGAAAATAAATATCCTAAACATATATCTTCCTGACCAAACGTGGACTGAACGTCAACTACAAGGATTAATAAACCAAATACCACAACCTCGGTTAATCGTAGGCGATTTTAACTGCCATAGCAGAATGTGGGGTTCAGAAAAGGATTCAACAAAAGGAACACTGCTAGAAAATATCATAAATGATAGTCAACTGATCATTCTTAACAACGGACAGAACACATATATGAATGAATCAACTGGAAAAATGAGTGCCATTGATTTATCACTCGCGGCACCATCTCTATTTTTAAAATTAGCGTGGACAGTCATGGACGATCTTCACCATAGTGACCATTATCCAATAGTTATAAACCTTGAAGGAAAGAAAATTATGTACAAAGCACCGCCAAAATGGAATACAGCGAAAGCAGACTGGGATAAGTATCGCCAATACTTACAGCTAACCCATCAGCACAGCAAAACAGATGAGGCAATAGAATCCCTCACAAAAGCAATTGATCACGCAGCCTCATTAAGCATACCAAAGAAATCTAATATAAGTCGAAAACGTGCAGTTCCCTGGTGGACACCAGAAATCGGAATTATTAACAAAGAAAAAAAGAGGCTTCTGCGTACATATAAAAAATACCAAACTACGGAAAACTTAATTGCATTTAAGCAAACCCGGGCAAAAGAAAGAAACATGAAGCGGTGTGCGCAACTAAAATCATGGCGTGAATACACATCCTCAATTAATGTCTTCACCAACAGTAAAGAAATGTGGCGAAAGGTCAAAGCTATCACAGGAACACAAACTCCGCCGGTGTTGCCAGCGTTAAAAATTGAAGACAGGGTAATAAACGACCCGGTGATTACCTCCAACCAGCTTGGAAAATTCTTTCAAGAAGTCTCAAGCGACATGAAGCTTTCCGATGTATCTCAAAACAACAAAAATAAATCTGGAAATAAAACGATACATTTTGAGGATAACAATACCCTGACATACAACAAGCCATTCACCTATCTAGAAATGGAAAGAGCCCTAAATAAATGTAGAGACACAGCTCCCGGTGCAGATGGTATCACCTACAGTATGATAAATAACTTGACACCAGAAGTTAAAACAAATTTATTACAAATATATAATGAGATATGGAACTCAGGAGTCTATCCTTCCCAATGGAAGCATGCAATAATAATTGCCATTCCCAAGGAAAGCAAGGACACTACTAAACCGGAAAATTATAGACCCATAACGTTGACCTCATGCCTAAGCAAAACATTCGAATGCATGATAAACTACAGACTAATATCGGTATTAGAACAACAAAACTTAATAAGTAAGTACCAAGCTGGGTATAGAAAAGGGTATTCTACAGTCGACCACTTAATCCAGATTGATAATATAATTAACGAGGCTTTTACAAAAACACAACACGCACTAGTGGTATTCTTCGACCTTGAAAAAGCTTTCGATACAATCCGGCGACATCAAATACTCCAATTTCTCAAAACGTGGAAAATCGAAGGTAAACTATCTAAAATCATACAAAGTTTTTTGCAAAATCGCAACTTTCGAGTGCGTGTAGGAAACATATATTCCCATACCTATGAACTGCAAAATGGAATTCCACAAGGTTCTGTTCTAAGTACCACCTTGTTTTTAATAGCAATCAATGGAATCGCAGATGGAATTGATCAAAGAAGCACAGCCATGCTGTACGTTGACGACCTGGCCATTGCTGTAAGTGGTAGTGACATGGCTGAAATGCACAAAATCATGCAGGAAAATATAAATAGGGTTATCGAAGAAGCAGAATCCCGAGGAATGAGGTTTTCTACAAATAAAACTGTCTGTATGCACTTTTGTAGGTTACGAAGGAGGCATAACGAATTTGAAATCAAATTAAAGAACCATACAATACCCTATGTAGCAGAACACAAATTCTTAGGACTTTTACTTGATAATAAGCTCACATGGAGCCACCACATAGACAGACTGACGAGCATATGTAAATCCATAATAAATCGAATAAAAGTGCTATGCAACTTCACATGGGGAGCAGACCAAGAGTCGCTACGCAAAATAATCAACGCATTTATACGGAGCAGAATTGATTATGGCAGCATGATTTATAGTAACGCTTCTAAATCACATAGGAAAAAAATTCAAGTGGCATGGAATCAGGCTTTATTATTAATTACAGGCGCATACAGAACGTCGGCAGTTGAAGCTGTTAACGTCGCAGCAAGGTGTGTGCCTTTGCAGCTAAGATTCCTAGAAAATAATCTTAAATACGGAATAAAAAGACTTGGAAATAACAAACACCATCTACAGCAAAAACTAGCAAAACCAGATATGATTGACAAATACGAATGGGGAGGGACAAGAACAGTACCAGCACTAATCAATGTACATAAAGAACTTCGAAATGAAAATCTGCTCTTAACCATGTGGCACGCTAATATAAATGTGTTTGACTGGGAGATCTCTCTACCTCATATACATTTAATAAAATTCTCAGACCAAGACCCACACATAAGCATTAAAACGTATGCCTTACAAAATAAAAACTATACATTTGTGTACACAACAGGCTACTCAACATCAACAAAAGCCGGATGCTCAATAGCTATTGAAGGCATTAAAACAGATTGAGAACTACCAAATGTGTACACTAACCACCATGCCAGTCTTGTCGCTATTTTAAAGGCACTGGAAACATTCAAAAATGTAATAACCAAGAGAATTATATGCTCTACGTCACAAGCTGCAATAACGGCACTACAAAACACATTTACTACTGACGAACTAGTAAGGACTATTCTGCAAAAAATTTCATTGGTAATAAATGGGGATCACAGGTAAAATTTGTGCACATACCCAATGAATTACTTCAAATACCCAAAATAACCAATACAGTATTGAATACTGATAAAATTAACATACACTGTATAAGAGATGTAACGAAACACATTAAGAACCTGATCACGAATAAGTGGCAGCGCTCTTGGGAAAGCACCCAAACCCGTTTACGACAATTCGTCAAAAACATACAGTTAATACCCAGACTAAAGCATAGTACCCGAAAGCAACAGGTGATCTGGACAAGACTGGCTATCGGTCACACAAGAATCACCCATTGCCACTTGCTGCTAAATAAAAGAAGCCCTAAGTGTGCACAATGTCATCACAATCTTACGGTAACCCATCTAGTGGAAGACTGTCTCGTCTTACAACCATACAGAAACTTTTACAAAATAAAAAATGAAATAGACATGATGCTAAATGAGGACAACTTTAAAAACCTAATAAGATTCCTAGAGGCCATAAACATTCTGCGCGAAATTTAAAGATAATTCAGCTATCATAAATTACTCACAAAAAGTAAGCAATTAATTAATAGGCTTAAACTTACCCTAAAAGAAGGACACACCGTAATCCAAAGGAAGCATTTAATGATCACAGCAATCGACAATGCTTTCACTTGGTAACGAAAGAAATAATAGAAAAAAAAAATAATAATAATAATAATAATAATATTATTATTATTATTTATTCGCCAGTTTGGTACCATAAAAAGATGCATTAGCAATTGCAGAGTTAGTGCTTGCAATTGGCTTACAATTAACAGTGATCACCGAGGTATGCACTAAAATACAACGGGAAATATTCGTCCAACCTATAGATAGTATTATAACATTTGATTGCTGTAGCTTCCGGTCCCTTAGCACAGAGTTGTAGTCTGTAAGTTGGTTTGATAATGCTGTTATTATCTCTTAAAGCATAATTATGTTTTTATCTATAACTTTAGAATATTTGTTGATGTTACATTTTATAAAAAGTACGCAACAAAGTACATGTGAGGATGTAACTGTAAGAATATTATATTTTTTAAGTAAATTTCTGCAAGATTCCTATCTTTTTTTAACCCTCCTATTTTCTTTGTCAATATGACTCAATCGCGTTCTTCTAATGTGCATAATGACTTTTATTTTATTACTCTAATAACGGTGTATACATACCTAGATTGATATTTGAAATTTATAATTAGTTTGTTTTTTAAATGCATTTGTTACACTCACTGTGTTTGGATCCATATGACCCGGTGATTTGTGTGGTTCAAATTAGAAGAACGAGAAGCAGATTATTATCATAAACGAATGAATATTATTTTTATATTTATTTTCATAAATATAACATAATATTGCCACATTATTGCCCATATTGCATGATTTATTTGCGTACCGGTAAACAAGTTTAAATTCCTGTAGTGAGAGAGTCTTTACGGATAGTGAACTTGACAAACTTTTGTGTGTTTCTGATAGTGATTTTAATGCTTCTGAAGAAGAAGGCCATTTGTCCGAAACCGAGATATATAATAGCGAATCGGATGATGAGGTGGAAGCTACGATTTCAGATGAAGCTGATACGGATCACGTAACTTCAAAAGATGGCAATATAGTATGGAACGAAAAGACCCATCGATCGGGAAGGTTATCGGCAGCAAATATTATTCGGTTGACTTCTGGGCCAACAAGGTGTTCTACGTCGCAAATAATTGATATAAAATCCGCGTACTTCTTATTTTTCACACCCAAAATTGAAAACCTAATTTTGAAAATGTTAAATATAGAAGACAAAAGACTTTCTGGCCACAACGACGCCAAATCCCGTACGGGACTTGTGGCATCAATGGGTTGCAATTCTGTCTAAGCTCCATAACGTTCACGAAAATGTAACAGCAGATGAGCAACTGGTATCTTTAGAGACCGATGTCCTTTTAGACAGTACATCGCAAATAAATCTGCTATATACGGAGTCAAGATTTGGACTTTATGCGATTCTGTAACTGCTTATGCATATAACATTACCTCGGGAAAAAAGGTGAACCTCCAGAGAGAGGTCAAGGTAAAAGAGTTGTGCTTACTTATAGTTTAAAAGGTCATAACGTAACGTGTGATAATTTTTGTACCTCGTATGACCTGGGGCAGATGCTATTGAAAAGAAAAGTAACCATGCTTGACACTATTCGAAAAATAAGCCTGAATTGCCAGCCGCATTGGTCTGCAACAGGACAGAAGTTCTTTCTTCAAAATTTTACCTTACCAAGGACACGTCGATAGTTCCCTATATTCCGAAACGGAATAAAAATTTTACGCTCATGAGCACCATGAGCATCGATAACGGAGTATGTATCCAAGATCATAAAAAGCCGTTTATGATTTTAGATTACAACAAAACTGAAGGTGCTGTAGACACGTTAGACAAATTAATAATAATATACACATGCAGACGGCAAACTAAAAGATGGCCAATGACTATCTTTTACAATATCATGGACGTTTCAGCTTATGTTCTGTGGTGCGAAGTAACTCCAACCTGGAATGCTGGAAATCTTACAAAACGGCGACTATTTCTTGAAGAACTGGGTAATTCTTTGATCACTCCATTATTGCCAGAAAGAAAACGTCTCTCTCGAAGTATTCTTGCAGCTGAAACGGTTATTAAGTCACGTTCTTCAACCAGTAATGGCGAAGTAAGGCAACAATCAACCACAACCAAGCGTAAAAGATGTGATTTTGTCCTTCTTTAAATGATAATAAAACTAATATGGTATGTTGTAATTGCTCAAAATACCTATATAAAGCTCATCCATATTACTACTGTCAAGGCTGTAATAAATAAATAAAATACCTAACCACTACGTTTTTCAGATGTTCTTTACACAACATTTACAATAATATGCAATAAAAATAAAATGTCGTAATAAAATGTAATAAATAAGAAATACTACATCTTATTTCATATTATTATTTACTGGTAGATCAATTTAACGGCAATAAAACGACAACTATAGGCTCCCGCGTCATAATTAAGGAGTCAATGTGCTGACACCACGATAATTTTTTGTCAACAATGACGACAGGAAATATTGTAGATTGCTTTACAAAATAATCACGAGTTGAGAAAATGATTACTCGTTGCATTTAAAAGTAAACCATTTTTTTACAAAATTGTTGCATGGCCATTGCTGACGAATCAACATTGATAGACAAATTGTTAAGATCAGCAGCTGATATTATTGAGGATGAATCATCTGCGTACAAGGTGACAAAACCAAGTTCTTTAATCTGCACCATGTCATTTAAAAAAATTATAAAACGTAGAGGGGCAAGTGTGCTTCCTTGTGGAATGCCCACATTTATACACCTAATGTCTAGTGAAAAATTCCGAACATTTATATTTCATGCAACTTTCTGGCTTCTTTCACTCCAAAAAAAAGAAGAAATCCAATTTTTTGCAACCCCTCTTATACCATAGAAATAAAATTTTGAAAGTAATAATTTTATATCGACCTCTTCAAAAGCTCTAGTGTAGTTAAAAAGTAATCCAGTTACCCTATTTTTCTTGTCCAGTCTTATTGAGAATATGGTTAATAACAGATACAATCGCATCTTGAGTAGAGACACTTTGTTTAAATCCAAATTGTCTACCTGACAGAAGTCCATTTACATTAAAAAAGCAAGTAACCTACTACAGAAAACATATTCATATATTTTGGGAAAAACTGAAAGCACAAACACCGACCTGTAATTTTCCATCTTAGAGTGGTCATATTTCTAATGTACTGGTACAACTTTCGCTATTTTTAGAGAACTGGGAAATAATCCTTGGCAAAAAGGTTGATTAATTAATGTAGTTAAGATAGAATCAATTTCATTCGTAATATTATTAAGTAATGAACAAGGTATGCCATCTACACCCGCAGAATCATTTTTTTCTACTTTTTTAATTAAGGATGTGACTTCTTGAATAGAAATTGGAGATAAGTACATGCTTATATTCATTCTAACTGGACAGGAATCGGGATCAAGGTTTGGGCATGATACTATTTTTTTTAATGGAATCAACAAAGAAGGTGTTGAATGATTGAGCAATTGCTAAAGGATCCGTAAGCTTTTTATTGTCAGTATCAATAAAATTATATAGCTTTCTCTTTATACGTACGTATAGGAGAAATCAAAATTTAAATTGAAAGATTTGATGATGTTGACAACAGTTTAGGTGAAGAAATACCAACGAGTACAGTACATTGTAAGAATAGTATCTGGACCCAATTTACGAAATTTTGTAAAGTGTTAACTATATACTGAATGCAAATACGTCAGACATTGAATTGAATAGCATTTTAAAAAACTTGGAATACAACATGAAGAAAAGGAAAGATTGTAAAGAATATACGTTAAAGTGTATGTAGAATTCTACAGCCAAAACACTGCGCGAAACGTATTTTAACGAACACGGCATTTCCATCTATCCGTTTCAAGTTATTGCATTTTAAAGTGCAAGGGACGCCCGTGCCGCCAAAAGACGTGAATTACTAAATCTGTCCGAAAAACGAAAACAAAGTTCAACAGCTTTAGACTTACCAGAATTGTACTCAATAGTTGATAAATGTGATAGAGAAACACACGACGGCTTACAAAAAAAGTTTTACTTTATAGCATCCCTAGAGTTGGCGCAGCGAGAAGGTGAAGGAGTAACGTGCTTGACGGACCATTTCAAAATAGAATTAAAATCGAACGGGACTGAATCTGGAAGAATAGAGTATAACCCAGTTTTTTCGAAAACGTGTCAAGGTGGTAGTAAAAAATGTGCCTACAGCAAGTAGATTATTACTAATACCAATAACCCTCGCAGGTGTCCAGTAAGGTTATATATAAAGATTATATCTCAACGGAGCCCTAACATTACGTCCAACAGATTATTTTTAAAAACAAATAAATTTTGGAGTAATGGTGTGCTTCCAATGGTACAAAAGTCAACCAGTTGTCAGAAATGAATTATCAAAATGGACAAAAATTGGTGCAGAATTGATTGATGTGAATACCAATACAGTAAAAATGTCCATTCATTCATGCCGCTAGACTGCTGTTTTGCAATTAGCAAAATCTGGAATTTCTGAACAGGAATTAATGAAAATCACAGGCCACAGGAGTTCTTCGTCAGTTTTATTTACAAATGGATGAACAACAATACCAAAATGTTATAAATAAAATGAGAGGTTCTGAAAATAGTGTAGATGTAGCGGCAACATGTAATTATGTTGCGAACCACGCATGTTCCTTAGATTTACCTTCAGGATCAAAAGGGCAACAGTACAGAAGGGTAAATATTTAAGCGATCAAAAACACGTGATATACAATAATTGCGTTTCTAACTCCAATTAATATTAGCTTTCATTTCTTATTGTTTTAGTTGTGTTTCTGTTTTTTGTATTTTTGTATTCAGTTATTAAAATGTTTTATAATTTTTATTCTGAAATTAATTTAATTTACGCGGGAAATAATCTTCCTAAATATAGCACGACCTATTGTTGGTGTTACAAAATTTGTCTAATATTTTACAATTTAATTCGACATAATTTTGGAATTAATAACCTTTGATTAAGGTCCTCGAGCTAACTTTAATCAGATTGTTAATACCGAAATTATGTCTCATCAAATCGATACTAACACATTCCCGAAATTTAGATGCAACAAAAATAACCGAATATTTATCAAGATTTTGGTTCTTGATTAAAATTAACAAATTCGAAACCACTATCCTGATTAGATACTATTAAACGAAAACCTAATTTATTTTAGTGCTGAGTTGAAACTTTTTTTATTAATAACTATAATGAAACTAATCCGATTTATCTCCATCTTAGCAACATCGTATACACCACTGGCTTAGCTTATCACGTCTGGATAATGTAATGCAATATTGCAAAAATTCTAAGTAGGGGCAGGGGGTTAATTAAAAGAAACAATCTTCATATACAGCTACAAATAAAAATTATCTCTGATATAAAAGGTTATCATTTCATTAAATGTGAATAGAACAGTATTTCCAATTGCCCCGATTTAAACAATCAACATGAATATATGTGTCGTGCTTATCAGTATCAATGTAGTTCTGATTGTTTTATACTTATTATTGTATTTTAAACGGGGTTACGTGTATTGGGAAAAAAGGGGTGTATACGTATCATCAAAACCTAAATTTATTTTCGGTAACGCTCTTCCTTTCTTAAGAAGAAAATCTTCACCTCGAGATATCTTCAAAGAGATTTACGATGATTGTCAACGTAATTTTAAAAAAATTAGTGGTTTTTATTTCTTTGGAAAACCATGTTTAGTAGTCGCAGATTTAGGTTTGGTAAAAACCATCTTGAAAACCGATTTTGAGTACTTTACGGATCGGATCTTCCATAACCACGAATCAGATTCACTTAGTGAACATATGGTATCAATAAGAGGTTGGAAGTGGAAAGAGGTACGTGCACAACTTTCACCAGCATTCACCATAGCAAAAACAAAAATGATGTTTCCAATAGTAGAAAAACAAGTGGACCAGTTGATTGACATCTTGCAGTCATCAAACAAGGAATTTGTAGAGATGGACAATTTGACTAATAGATATTCAATGGATGTTATTGGAAATTGTGTATTTGGTGTTGAATGCAATTGTCAAACAAATCCAAACTCAGAATTTCATTATTATGCTAAACGGTTCTTTAATCTATCGCTAATAGGCTCCTTAATTTTTACGTTTACATTACTTTTTCCTGACGTTCTTAAGTTGCTAAGAATGAAATCAATCGCTACAGATGTAGGAAATTTTTTCTCAAAGATGGTATCCGACAATATCAAATTTCGTGAAGAAAATAATGTGGTACGTGCAGATCTTATGCATTTACTTATTCAGCTTAGGAATAATGTGGAAATTGATGAAAACGAGATTGGTGTATTGCGAAATGAAAATCCAACAAAGCTAACTTTAACTAAAGAAAATATTGCAGCACAATGCATAATTTTTTTCATGGCTGGTTTCGAAACTTCCGGAACTGCAGTATCTTTTTGTTTACATGAATTATCAGTTAACCCCGATATTCAAGAGAAAGCAAGATTTGACGTTATCGAAACTTTGGCGAAACATAATGGCGAATTTTCTTATGATGCTGTTAACGAAATGGAATACATCGATAAATGCATTAAAGGTCGGGATACACTGTTATAATAATTATTGTAACCTAAATTTTAGAAACGCTGAGAAAGTATTCACCACCTCCGGCACATATGAGGGAGTGTACTAAGCCATATGCAATACGTGGAACAAATATAGTTATAGAGAAAGGTACACCAATCTTTATACCGCTTCATGGAATTCATATGGATTCAAGGTTCTTTCCTAATCCAGAAATATTTGACCCAGGGCGATTTTCCGAAGAAAATATTTCTAAACAATATCCCTCGGCATACACGCCATTTGGGTGTGGTCCACGAATGTGTATTGGTAAACAATGTTATTGTGTATTGGTTTATTTTAATAGTCACTTTTTAGGAAAGAATTTGGCCATGATGTTAGTAAAAGCATGCGTTGCTAAGTTATTAATAAATTTTAGGTTTACTCCTAATCACTTAACAGAGATTCCTATAACATGTAGCCCAATATCTGTGATTACTGTTCCCAAAAACGGTATCTGGTTAAGTGTTACTAAAATCCAAAATAAAAATTATGGCTAATAACGTGCACATCTTTCCGGTAATACATTTATTGCACCACTTTGTAAAAAAACAGTTTATTTACTTCATTCGCTGATACTAACGCAGTAACCAAGTTTAATAGGGATATGAAGTTTTTATAAGATTTTACGCTGTTTCAGTTTTCCAATTAAAACAAATTGGAAAACTGAAATTGTATATTTTGTAACTTTTGAATACATTGTGTTTATTTTTTCTTTGCAACCATCTACCCTTATTGCACAAATAAACCGCCTACTGTGAAAAACTGTCAAAGAGAAAGATCAATATATCTTGCCATATGCCAATGGGTGAAACGCCAATTTGCGATATTTTGACATTAGAAATAAATGCAACGCTGTCTTGTAGTAAAATTTAAAAGTAATACATATGAAGGTTAAAGAGCTCTCTTGTGGTATAATTAGAAGTTACCATAGTTTGACTTGCCTCCTTGTGATATATTTAGACCTGAACACTCAATTTTCAACGCATTGTTATGGTGTTACTTTAAAGCTACTAAACTAATACACTTCCACATTTTGAGAACGGTTGAAACATGCAAAAAATATACCAAGGCAAATAAAAATCTTCCAGTAAATAATCTATTGAAACAAGTAAACTCCCTACCACGTGAACATCAGAAACACGTAATTACCTATAGGTAGTAAACAAACACCCTCTCTCGATCCTGACTAATGGGTTTATTTGACATCTTACTCTTTTGGTATGAATGTATTACATGTAGCGCCATCTTGTGGTATAATAAGAAGCTTGCCTCCAATGCAACTTTTACTTTTCGATTCACGGGTTTTTCCCACAGGATGATAACGACTTTCAAATAACACTGGATATTAAATGGTCGTGGTTTACACAGCGAAAGTACGAAAAGCCAAACTTAAACAAGTTGTAACACACTTATAGTAATTATTGTTGAGGATAAAAAGGTTACTTAGCACGTAACCTAGACATTTCTGGTGTACAAAGGGGGCAGAAAAATGGACCTGAATAAACGTAAACCGGCAAGAAAACATACAAAAGCTATAAGAATATACAAAAAATAGTAGCAAACAATCACATACGCAGACATTTAAATACGTAAACTCCTAGACACGCAAACTAAGAAACTAGCAATCAACTAAGCGCCCGAGCACAAACCACGTAAATGTACAAACAGAAACACGTGAATACACAAACCTCAAAACATCAGAAATACCAACAAACAAACAAACACAACAAACTTGCACAAAACAAGCCAGAATGCATACCAAAGAAGCTAAACGAGGAAAAAGGAAACACACACGCGCGCTCGCATAAGCACGTGAGCAAGCCTATGTGCTCACATACGAACACGCAACTCCCATAACAATCAAATATGCAATCATGCATCAGGCGTGCAATTTATCCCACGACTGGGTCACGCTTATTTATTAAAACACAAGTATTCTCTACCGATGCATCACGTGATACTCCAACGACCTCATTCAAATTGGTTCAGCATGTTCACAGTCATAATCTGATGTGATAATTGTTTTTTGTAAACTTCTACCAAAAACCTAAACCTTTTCAGAGTCTGCTTATTGAGCTAGCGCAAATTCAGAATGTTGTCGAGTTAGCCATGAACTAAGCAAACGCTTATGAAAACAGCAGGATGACCAATGACCTTCAAGTGACCTTTTTTTTAAATTGCCCTTATTTCCACATACATACAGGTCCAATTTCAAAAATTAGTCGAAAGGACCTTCGGTAATTTAAGTATCCAAGACCTTGTATATTGGACCAGTGTCAAAAAACAACCCTCCAAAAGGAATTTATTTCTAGCGTTGAGGCTAGAAACTGTCAAAGGACCCTTAGATTATTCCACAAATTTAAAAATTCACGACCTTAGATATTTGGGCAATTTGAAGAATCATCTTCCCGAAATCTTATTTTAAGATGTTGGGGCTATATCCTACCGAAAGCAACTTAGATGTTAGCACAATTTCAAGAATCAAAAACGTAAATTCAGGTATTTGGGAAATAATATGTCAAAGGCTATTAGATATCGTAACCAGATTCCAGATCCTACTAAAATGCCTGGAGCTGTACCCTTTTTCACAATACTTCTAATATCCAAGCTTGAACATTCCGGTGTTGTAAAAGCGTACCTTGTGGTATGGGGTTGTTTTGGTGTCGTATTTTTTTTTGTTTCTCGCTTTCACACTACCGAATCTGTTGTTTCGTTTAGATATTGAAATGATTTTAATTAAGAAGGGGAGTGACGTATCTTTGGCTATTGATATAACGCTTTATATTGTATTTCGGATTAAATTTAAAACGGACTTTTCCATTAAAATTAATAGAGTTGGACGAAATATAAGATACAAATTCTAAATTGTTTCGTATCAAGTTTCGGCTCAGTTAGGAAATGGGGCCGCGAATCTTTCGAAATAAAGCATTCCAATTCGTGTTTGGTTAAGAATTATCATTATAATAGAAGGCAACGTTCATCTGAACCACAATTTGTCCTAAGTCAAATTCAGTACATGTGTACGTAAGAGAGATAAATTCCGTTGGTTCCTGAAAGTTGTTCATGTAGTGTCATGTGAAAGCGCGAGTTTAAAAAAATATGATGCAATAGGAGAGGGGCTTTTGCGATTAATTAGAGAGTCTTTGACTGAACGCCGTCAAGTTAAGCACGTAGGTGCACTCGCGTTCTCTGCGTTATCGGACCTGGGGAACTAAACACTTCGTGAAAAGGGATTTGTGTGTCCAAGCACCCGTTTGGGGGTATCTGGTGGCTCAACTCTCCAGGGATTGGGTCAATTTTAAGTTTCGTGAACAGGGGTGGTGTTTGATCAAGTGCACCCTGTTAATGAAATTTTTCAATGCTTTTGACGGATTGAGTTTACCGAATATTAATTAGTACAGAAGCACTCTCAGGACCGCGTATATTATAAACCAGCCTAAAGACAAAGTACTCATTGCATATAGGACGCTTGTAAATACATAATAATAAGTAATCGCGTTAAATATATATAGACGTATAAAAATAGTAAGCTCCGTGTAAATAACACCCGGTGCAATAATCGGTGTGGCCCGGTTCTGAAATAACGATTTTGGCGTTATACTTGTGTATATAAATTTGAGGACATCGTATATCAGTGTGATAAATGCATAACGTCAGTGAGCTTACCATTTGTAGTGCTGAACTTGAAACTCAAGTAGCGGTCCCGTGAAGGCGGATCATACCCCAGATTGGCTTTCGTTGCGAAGGAGGCGAGAAGGTAACTCCTATTGTTTATTACAGTGTTTGTGATCGTTCTTTGTAATTAACATATTTGCACTAAATTTTACAGATATTTGTGGTTGGCGCAGTTGGTTATTTGTCATTGAATGTTTATCTGCCTCCATTTGGATATTGAACAGTTCATGTTTAATTATTAATATGTAAATGGTACATCAAAATTCACGCTGTATAATTAACTTTAACTGCAGCGAACATTTGTTTGAGTTAATAGGCAAATTTATTATGGAAAGTGTAAAATGATAATAAGAACAGAGGAGGTAACCTGGCCAGTGTAATTTCCACTTAAGTAATTATCGTGTATTTCATTTATTTTATTTCTTGATTATCAACCTTTGTGATACGCCGATACATTTCGTGTGTGAACATTTATCTGGCTTATTTAATATATTTAAGTAGTTTAATGAATTCTTGAGCTTTATTTTTTAATCTACCTCCTGGTCAGCAAAAGCAAGTAAACGAAAGTTGGTGCTTTAAGGTATATTTATTAATTTATATTTTTTATATCGAGTGCATCCATAACGTTTTTATAACGTTCATTTAGCCTGGTTTTTGTTTTTCTTTCGAGTAAAATTGATGAGAAAGTTTTATTAAATAACTAGTTTATTTACCGAGATTCAGTTTTCAATAATTAGCGTAATGTTCAGTATTTGCGTTTTTGTTTCCGCACCTTGTTAAGAGCATTGGATCTACCGTAACGTAAAATTTGACTAAAAAAGGCCGGTGACCCAAACAGCTGATTTGATCACACGCTTTATGAATATTGACGATGTGTAATCATTTTGAAGAATCGTTTTATAGCTAGAGTTCCCAGATCACCACCACCAGGTAAGCGAGTATTTGTATGTTTGCCTCATTTACCTACATGTGCTCAGGTGTATTATTCGCGATTTTGTTTTATTAACAGTCTGGCGCCCTTTACATGGCTTTACCAGGATTGCGACTTGCCCTTATTTCTGATTTTCGACAATACTAAATATTCAAATTCCCGAAATACGCTCACAGCCCTATAACCCACAGAGCTAGCCGAAAAACTACTAATTGTCTGTTACTTTCCGTGTTAATCCCGTTTTCGCCTGTGACAGGTAACTATTGGCGCCTCAACGTTTGGGGATTGTGTGTTTTCGTTTTTTCTTCATTTCGATGGATTGTACTTTAGGTTAGCTTTGTCACAGTTTTTTTCTCTTTCATCGTTATTTTAGTTATTTGTTAAGAAGTTCGTAAAATTTTAAAATGGGTCACAAATTGAATGTAGAAGGTTCACGCTTAGTGGAGTAAGATATGAAGTAGCTATTAGAGGCGTTGTTGCGTAATATTTTGAATGAAGAAGGTGGTGGTAAAACTAAGGCACGTCCTTACCCTTTCGATTTTGAAACAAATAAAATTGCTATTGAGGAAACTAAATTGAATTAGAAAAATTATTATAGGAGGTCAAATCTAACCAGTCTATGAAAATTTAGCGACTATTGAAGTAAAAATTAAGCATTTGTTAGGCAGAATTAGTAATTCAGTTCCAAAACTCGATACCGACATTAAAATTAAAGAAAGTTTATTTATCGAAATTACGTTATTTCAAGTATGAAATTTTGGACAAACGTGTTGTTTTGAAAAGTTCACCGTTAGAATCTTTAGGCAACAGTTCTACCAATGATGATCCAAATTCTAATACCGATATTCCAGAACCTATTAATAATATAAATTTAAGTAATGCACCTGTAAGGAGTATTATTGCCAAAAATATACCGGCTTGTAAGTGGAATTTGACATTTTCTGGGAATTCTAAGTCATTATCATTAGTTGCATTTTTGGAACAAATTTCGAAATTACAGATTTCACGACGTGTGGACGATAGTCAATTATTTGCGAATGTTTAGATTTATTTACAGGTAATGCGTTGATTTACGTTCGATCTGTTCGGAAAGAGGCAATATATTATGATGATCAATTATTAGAGGAAACTAAGCGTCGTACCCAAGGTACGGATGAACCTATGGAAATTTATATCGCTAATATGCGGACCTTATTTTCGCGCTGAATGAGAAACTCTCGGAGGATAAACAATTACGTATTTTACGGAAAACTATCGCACCATCGTGTGAGGGAAAATGGATTTTACTGTGAAGAACTGTACTGGGTGGTCGAGGTCGGGAAACGAACACA
Organism: Vesta saturnalis; assembly: GCA_036346205.1. Lineage (NCBI taxonomy): Eukaryota > Metazoa > Arthropoda > Insecta > Coleoptera > Lampyridae > Vesta > Vesta saturnalis. The sequence continues at coordinate 1,284,306 of JARFJB010001963.1, read as the reverse complement.
GAAGACAATAAATATCCGCGTGCTGTCTTCGAAAATATTTATAAAGTCGTTAATGTTTTATAATACGTTACGGTCTAAAAACGAAGCCAATTTCTCGAAAAATAAGATTGTACTTGATTCTAAATATTCTGATGAGCGACCATTCGTATTTGTCAAAATTTTAAGGGCAGTAATTATTGGGGTCATTAGATAGCGGTTCAACAAATACCATTATTGGCGATAAGGGTTGGAAAAAATTAAATCATTTGGGGGTCAAATTAAATAAACAGTTTTCGTCAACTTGTTTCGTGGCCAATGATCAAACTGTTAAAAGTATTAGGTCAGCTACCGTACCCATAGAAATTACGGGGAAACTTGTAATTATAAACGTTCTTTTCGTACCGAATATACTGCATCAGCTAATTTTGGGAGTTGATTTTTGGAAGCAAACCAATTTTCTCCCTGACTTACACAAAGGGGAATGGAGATTCGAAAATTTTGAAGTAATTAAGGCTTTAGAAAACCAAGAGCTTGGAATACGGTCCCGATTAGACTTTAGTAGCGATCAATTACAGAGATTATACAATTTAGTTACCGATTATTTCACGTCCATTGCGGCAAGGAGATTGGGTGTACCTCATTGGTGGAGCATCATATAAAGGTCAATAGCGAAGCTATTAAGCAACGCTACTATCTTGTATCGCCGTATGTTAAACAGCAGATTGACAACCAACTGGAGAAGATGTTAAAATTGAACGTGATCGAGAAATCCACGAACGCTTGGTCAAGTCCAGTTTTGTTGGTGAAGAAAAAGGATGGTAGTTACCGATTTTGTGTGGACTTTCGTAGTTAATAAGGTTACCGAAAGGGACGCGTATCCGTTACCTTACATTTCGTCGATTTTGGACAGGCTTCGTGACGCCAAGTTCATCTCGTCTTTGGATATCAAATCTGAGTATGGGTAAATACCAATGGCGAAGGATCCCAAACAATATACCACATTCACCGTACCCAACAAGGGATTACTTCAACTACAGAAGAAACGAACAAACACAACCAAACTTGCACGAAACAAGCCAGAGTGCGTACCAAAGAAACTAAAAGAGGCAAAAAGAAACACACATACTCGCGCGCAAAAACACGTAAATAACTCCAATGCCTTATTCAAATTACTTCAGCATGCTCACAGTCAGAATGGCAATTGTTTTTTGTAAAGTGCCCTGAAATATCTAAACTTTTCCTTTCTATGACCTTGCACAAAATCAGAATTTGATAGGATAAAATCAATATTTGCTTCCAAAAGGGGGCATAGTCGATAATATGGAGTTAGCCAGCCATTGTGTTTTAAGATTGCCCTTATTTCCACATATTGGTCCAATCTTAGAAATTAGTCGAAAGGACCCTAAATGTGTGGAGTAATTCCAGCATCCAAAACCTTGGATGTCATGTCAATTTTAAGAATCAGCCCTCCTAAAGGAAATTTATTTCAAGCGTTGATGCTAAACAGATCAATTTAAGTGTTTGGGCAAGAATCTGTCGAAGGCTATTAGATGTTGGAACCAGATTCCAGATCCTACGAAGAAGCCCGGAGCTGCACCCTTTTTTACGATCCTGCTCTAATAACCAAGCTGTTAGTCAGCCAGTTAACATGTTTTCAACACACACACACACATTTCATCATAACAAAATTTTGATAAACCTTAATAAATTAAATATCATTAAAATGCCTTGAAGATGACAAATCACTCTTGACGGTCGAAGGCTAATGGTGAAAAATGTCATAATCAAAGCACAAATTTAACAAATTTTAATAAAAGTATAAAGTAAGTGCAAAAAGTGAAAAACTAATTTGATATTGATAACTGCATTCACAAATAGAAATTTGAAACTAATCAAATCTAACAAAGAAATAGTTTTTTGTTAATAATTGTAGTTTTTGTATAATGAAAACACAATGTGGAACGTTTAATAAGATTTTTTTTAATTGTGTGTGTATACGTGCTTGCGATCGTGCTTGTGTGCATGCGTGTGTACACGCGTGCGTGTGTGTGTGTGTGTGTGTGTGTGTGTGTGTGTGTGTGTGTGTGTGTGTGTGTGTGCGTGTGTGCGTGTATGTGTATATGTGTATATGTGTACATGTGTACATGTGTACATGTGTACATGTGTACATGTGTACATGTGTACATGTGTACATGTGTACATGTGTACATGTGTACATGTGTATATGGGTATATGTGTATATGTGTATATGTGTATATGTGTATATGTGTATATGTGTATATGTGTACATCTGTACATGTGTATAAGTGTATATGTGTATATGTATATATGTGTATATGTGTGTATGTGTGTATGTGTGTGTGTGTGTGTGTGTGTGTGTGTGTGTGTGTGTGTGTGTGTATCTGTGCCTGTGTCGGTGTCAGTGTGTGTGTGTGTGTGTGTGTGTGTGTGTGTGTGTGTGTGTGTGTGTGTGTGTGTGTTGTGTGTGTGTGTGTGTGTTTGTAACGAACCGCAAGTCATTACTTCAAAATTTTTTAATTAATTAATTATTTAACAATCAGCCCTCGTAAAAGAAATGATGTAAGCTTTGTTAGTATTCAAACACCTGCAAAACTTAATCTAATCTTTCTTAGTATTCCGTATTACTCAGTACCTAAGTTAATATTTCTCATTATTTCGTTTGATTGCACAACAAAAATTAATTTGTTTCCACTCCAACGTAGATTTCATAAAACATCGAAAGTTTTATACGTCAGAGTGATCTCCGCCAATTACAAATAGGATTCCCCCAAACAGAAGCCACCACCGCCTACCGAGGGTCCTCTATAAAAACCGCGCCGCGCACCTTAAAAATATATATCTATCTATAGATCTCTATCTATCGGTATTTAAAAACGCGCCACGTAAACGCATCCCGCCGCCGAGAATTTTATTTAGTTGGTTTCACCAGCTCCTGTATTAGTTAGTCCGTTTGACTAACTCCGATTCCAGAAAACCTGCACGTGACGGTTGTTTGAAAGTAAATCGCCGCAGACCTAGTGATAGCCACCGCGAGTTTAGCTCCCCGTATTTGCGAACGCGCACCGCGAATCTTTTGTAAATAGCTATCCTCGATCTTTGTGATTAACGACACGTAAGTTTGTAGACTAATTCAGTACTCATAAACACCAGCACACACTAAAACCCCCAGACCGCCACGGGCAAAAGCCACGAGGTAGTCGGGAGTGCTCACAAACGCAAACACACACTAAAACCCCCAGACCGCCACGGGCAAAAGCCGCGAGGTAGTCGGGAGTGCTCACAAACGCAAACACACACTAAAACCCCCCAGACCGCCACGGGAAAAAGCCACGAGGTAGTCGGGAGTGCTCACAAACGCAAACACACTAAAACCCCCAGACCGCCACGGGCAAAAGCCACGAGGTAGTCGGGAGTATACACCCACCACGCTAACATATACCTGACGACGAGAGCTAAGTAGGACTGTAGACCTGCAGCTTTCATTATTTACGCTCACTTACATTCTAAACACCTGAATTCACCAGCTCGCTGGCAAAGACCGAAGTGCCTGTAATCACAAACGAATTAAACGTAGAGTATCCGTCAAAGACCTGTCGTAGCCGAAAACCGTACACCGATACCCACGCGCTAAGTAATTGGATTTCAAGAAAGCAATCAATTAATTGTTTTCCACCAGCTTATTCCCCAAGTATAAAAACCGCCTTTAATAAATACGCGTTTTTGTGCGTATACCAGTAAGTAACGTTCAGTTATATTTACGTGAGATTTCGTTCATTTGTATAAAGGAAATCATCGCCACAAAATTACATCCCCTCAGATAACGTGCAGAGATAAATTATACAACCAAACTTGTATAATCCGCCCAGTCTACATTTCATGCGAGAATAAACCTCTGAAGATAAGTCATATTTTTAAACATAATACATCGCGAAAGTAAATTGCTTCACGAAGCATACGCGCCTGTCCGTCTTCCAGAAATTACTAAAGGTAAAGAGCCGCACGTAATTAGACCGGTACAACCGTCATGCGTACTATCATGAACTCGGGATATCGATTTTCACTAGTGACCCAGATTCGCGCAACCCTCGTTTTGAATAACCAGTAGTTTGTTTATAAATTCTTTTCTTTTATAGACAGGGCCGTATCCAGCATAAATAATTAATTAAACACCACGTTATTAATCATTTAAATATTACGGTCATTATTGAGTGTAACTAGGGTGTATTAAAATCTATTTTCCAGAAGCGACTTCGACAACAATAAGCTGTCGCATTGAGCGAGTGGAAGGAAGGACGCCCCGTCGCCGCCGTCTCAATCAGGACGTCCAGTTGTTTATTATTGTCACAGTTTATGTTAGTTGATTTAGAATAAGTGTGAATATATATTAGCTTTGGATAATATAGGAAAATATATTTTTAAACCATTTTATTTTAATTATTTTATGTGGACAGTGTAGAGCTAAGATTAAAGATACCGACGAACCCACCCCCCTATTTAGTTTAAATTTAAAGACCGATTGCAGTTTAGCCGCGGCAAATATAAAAATTGTAAGAAAGGACCTTACATGTTTGTGTTTGTGTTTATGTTTGTGTTTGTGTTTGTGTGTGAGTGTGTGGTTGTGTGAGTGTGTGAGTGTATGTGTGTATGTGTGTATGTGTGTATGTGTGTATGTGTGTATGTGTGTATGTGTGTATGTGTGTATGTGTATATGTGCATGTGTTTATGTGTGTATGTATGCGTGTTGTGTCTGTGTGTGTATCTGTGTCTGTGTCGGTGTCTGTGTGTGTGTGTGGGTGTGGGTGTGTTTGTGTTTGTGTTTATGTTTGTGTTTGTGTGTGAGTGTGTGGGTGTGTGTGTGTGTGAGTGTGTGAGTGTGTGAGTGTGTGAGTGTGTGTGTGTGAGTGTGTGAGTGTGTGAGTGTGTGAGTGTGTGAGTGTGTGGTGTGTGTGTGTGTGTGTGTGTGTGTGTGTGTGTGTGTGTGTGTGTGTGAGTGTGTGAGTGTGTGAGTGTGTGAGTGTGTGAGTGTGTGTGTGTGTGTGTGTGTGTGTGTGTGTGTGTGTGTGTGAGTGTGTGAGTGTGTGAGTGTGTGAGTGTGTGAGTGTGTGAGTGTGTGAGTGTGTGAGTGTGTGAGTGTGTGAGTGTGTGAGTGTGGTGTGAGTGTGTGAGTGTGTGAGTGTGTGAGTGTGAGTGTGAGTGTGTGAGTGTGTGAGTGTGTACGTGTATGCGTGTGCGTGTGTCGTGTGTGTGTGTGAGTGGGTGTGTGCGCGTGCGTGTCTGTGTCTGCGAGCCTGCGTGTCTGCGTGTTATATAATATATATATATATATATATATATATATATATATATATATATATAAAGATGATGTGTTTTAAGTGTTAAAATATGATAGGTATTAAGAAATAAAGTTCATAATAAGGATTATAATAGGATTAGAGTTAGTGTAATGAAATTGTGACATAAGTTCACAATAACATATAACTGTGTACATATCTAATTGTACAGCACATTGTGAGCTAAATGAGTCAAGTTTCACAATTATTGCATTTTATACATGGTTATACAGTAGAAATTTTCACAGTAGTTGTTTCCGATCATCTTCGGAAGATATAAATTATGTATTTTCTATTACAGTGTTCATCATATCCATTTGGAGTAGGTAAAGCCTGTTCTGCTAGGTAGCATAATCTTCTTCAATTCTAAAATCGTAGAAAACAGTACGTATTAGATAACATGTCAATGAAAGAAATTGTATGAGTAAAGTTATCGATAAAGACAATGTTAAAAGGGTTCATATAATTTATGAAATTATGAAGAAGAATATTGAACAATTTGCGAAAAAGTAACTTACATTTGTGTTAAAAGAATGTGTGGCCACATTGTTGGTACAAATTAACTAAAGGTGCCGAGATGATAGGTTATGGACATTTTGAATTCCGGCTATGAGATTGATTGTTGAAGTTAAAGTTAGTGTAACTATGTTTTTTGGGTCAGAGAATCCAAATGTGACCATAGTTTTCCTGTAAATAGTAGAATAAGTTAGATATAAGAAAATTTCTTGTATGTAAAAATGACTCATTAGAATAATTAGTATAGTAAAATGGTGTGAAAGCGAAATAGAGCAAATGGGGTATCTTTTTGAACGAAATTTGGTGTAGAACGCAATGATTATATTATTTTTAAGATCTCTCCTAGTATGACAAAGATATTTGCAAAATTAATAAATTGTAAATTTCAAGAAAAGGTTCAACCAATCAAAATTAAGATCAGGTTTGCTTGTATTATAAAATAAATCCAATCACAATTAATAGTTTAGAAAAAATGATATTCCTTTTGTAAATTTTCTTAACAATCTCTTACTAATCTTGAAAATGAAAACATGTTAAATTTTGTTCCTAAAATGTAATAAATGTAATTAATTTAAGGGTGGTAAGTGTATCATAACCTTATTTTTAAAAAACAAAAACCTATTCGCAAAGTTAAAGGATTATAAAACAAAAGTGAGGTTAGTGTTAAAAATAATTGAATCGGAAAATGTATATTTCTATTGATTTGTGTAAAGTTGTTATTGAATTTTATTTTAATATAAATTAAATTAATTAAACACAAAATCGACTTATTAATTTCAAAGAAATAAGAACATTTTAATAAAATAAAAATTTGAATGCAGATAATTATTATATTTAAAGTATACAATATTAAAATAAAGTACTTTGAAAGTGTATAAATAAAACTGAATGACGATATGCATTGCATTAAAATTATGCGATAATAAAATAAAGTGCTTATGCAAGAAAAGTTAACAAGAAAAAGCTTATGGTACATAACAACCAATCTGGTGACAACATACTTCGTGGAAACCACACTATAGCTGACTTGGAGAACAGGATTTCAACAATTGGAGGTTGCGGCAGCAGGAGGAAATTGATGATGCTGTAAGTTATATGAATGTGTTATTAGCAATTTAAGGGTATGTTTATGTTTATTTTTATCATCGATGCTTACATGTGTAAAGAGTTTGGGCAAATTATATACCAGTCTGCAAATAATAACGCGATTCATTAATAGTATAATTATATTACTTCATTTCAAAATGAGAATATATTATACTCACATTAACAGTAATTTATTTCGTTGTTCAGCCATGAATCACAGCATGCACATATTTAACATCACAATTTACATAGAGATATCCGAATGCGCACAATGTGTTGAATAATTATGTATTATACAAGGTGTTTGAACAAAACAATTTTAGTCAAATTAAAATTTAATTGCAAATTAGTCAATATAAAAATGTTATTTAATTTCATTTCAGTATTTAATGTCTTTACAAAACTAATTCATTTGAACCCTATCCCCTGAATAGCTAGTCTATGCGTAATATAAATATTAATTTCATAGAAACCTATCCCCTTTATTTAGTATCGTATTTCATAAATTAGTACATAAAATAGTAAACATAGCAATTAATAGCGCCCAAGTCGGGCGAGTTAGTTTTGTAAGTAGTTAGATTTAAGTGTTATATTTGTGAATTAAATTTTTAATTTCGAAAAGTAGTTGTAGTTGATTCAAACAAGTAGAACAGGGAAGATAAGTTAGTGTTTAGGGAAATTACATTTTAAATGAAGGTAGTAAAAGATAAATTTCCATATTGTGTTCCTTTACGTGCATTTTGTATGGAAAATAAAGACATTGCGATATATATATATATATATATATATATATATATATATATATATATATATATATATATATATAAGTAAAACAAAGACTGTACAATCAGTTCACGTGCTAAGTGAGATAGGATACACAACAAACTAGCGCTGACACCATACATGCGTCTTTTGAGTAGGCTAGTATCAATGACTGACACATTTAATTGCTACTGCCATCGAGAATTGAAAATCAGAGTTTTTGCAAGTCCGAAACAATATTCAGTGGAATGTATTCCACTGAAGAAAAAATACAGATTATTAAGTGGTAGTATTCAGGAAGCACTGCACAAGAAATAATGGACAGGTTTGCTTTTTCCTTTGAAAACAGGCCAATTCCATCAGAAAGTACTATTATGCGTACTGTTTGTAAATTTTCAAGATGTGGATGTTTAAATAATTGTAGAAAATGCAATAGCATTGATGGTAAGGATGGTGAGCATCCTGGTCGTAACTTAAACGAAGAGCGTGAACTCCAAGAAATCGCAGTGTATAGTTTAGCAGAAATTAATTTTCCGTGCAACAGTACAAAAATTACTGAAGAAATGAATATTGAACCAGTTCGAAATATCTTGAAAAGGAATAAATACCGTTGCTATAAGTTGCAAACCACACAAGACATTTTTTCAAAAGATCATCAAAAGCGTGAGGAATTTTGTGAAGATATGATGAATCGGGCTAATGAAAACGAAAGATTTATTGAAAATATTTTGTTTACCGACTCTTTAAACAGCATCACCCAAGAAATGATTGCAATTACAATAAACTTCGAAATTTGAGGTATTATCGGGACTTTTCAACATCATCTTAATTGCTTTGGTTTTGTTAGAAATGATGAAGCTAGATTGAAGGAGACTTAAGTATTTCATATTTTGTGCCTACATGCAAATATGTACAAGTGGTAACATCGGTAAAGTTATGTCTCTCTCACACTCATATAATGCTTATTGGGTTTCTTTCTAGCTTATTATAGGTCAGACCCGCAATACTGTTTTTCCATACCTGTATATATATATATATATATATATATATATATATATATATATATATATATATATATGCTATATTTTATCCTAAATAAGAAGAAGAAATATATATATATATATATATATATATATATATATATACAGTGCGTTCAATATAATCGGACGCACTCAATAACTCTTTTGTATTGCGTTTCACAAGAAAGTGTTTAAATAGTTTTTTATTCATTTACAAATACTCTATTAAGTGCTTGGTTTAGATAATTTTTTAAGCTTCGGGTTTGACCGGAAGCGCACATAATTTTATTTTTTTAAATCACACTGTATATATATTTTTGAATTTTTGCATTGCTTATTTTTTTCTCAATACATACGTATAAAATTCTTATAGGGTTTTATGAAAAAAATTAGAGAAAAATGCCATCGAAAGTTTTTCAATTTTATTATACGATTAGAAGCATCAAACAAAACCGTAGGCAGCGTACGCCAACAAAATCACATCGCAATTGTTTTTTCGTTTATTGAAATTGACAATCAGATAAAAGTTTAATTTGATTTCAATCGAAATAATTGTTTAAAATGAATAACAGTGAAAAAGTTGACCTGTTGTTAATTTTCGGTGAATGTAAACGTAATTCTGGACGAGCGGTAGAATTATACGCACAAAGATATCCCAATAGATACCATCCTTCCGAAAGTTACATACGAAAAATTGAACAATCGCTTAGAATGCGTGGAACATTACTAGGAGTAAATTATCAGAATTTAGAACAACAAAGAAATGTTTTGACCGAAGATATTGAAGTACAAATATTGGGTTATTTTAGAGTAAATCCACGGTCATCTATTAGACATGTAGCGCAAGAAGTAGGTGTATCAGTTGGTTCAATTCACAGGACATTAAAAAAATTCAAAATGCTGCCTTATAAAGTCGATTTGGTTCAACACTTGCGGCTTCAAGACTCTGATCGGAGATTAACTTTGATTGCATGGATAGTTGAGCAATGTGATCACAATCCATTATTTTTAGATCATATTTTATGGACAGATGAATCCAAGTTTACAAATAATGGAGTTATTAATAAACAAAACAATCGTTATTGGTCTGACGAAAATCCTTGTTCAATGGAAACTAACCATCAAACCGTATGGGGTACTAATATTTGGTGCGGTTTAATTGGAAACCAATTACTAGGGCCTTATTTCTATGATGGTAATCTAAACGCCAATAGGTATCTTGAATTTTTAGATAACGTGCTACCAACAATGTTCGATGAGTTTCCTCTACTTCTGCGACAACAATTGTATTTCCAGCAAGATGGAGCTCCAGCTCACAACGCGTTGATAGTAAATAAATATCTTAACCAAACGTTCAATGAACGATGGATAGGAACTAACGGCCCGGTAGAATGGCCTGCGAGATCACCGGATCTTACACCGTTAGACTTTTTCTTGTGGGCTCATTTAAAAACAGTGGTGTATGCCGATCCACCTTTAAATGTTATAGACTTGAAGAATAAAATTACAGCTGCATGTGTTAATTTAACTACGCAGCAAATCAAAAAAGTAACTAACCATGAACTCAGGCGACGATTTATTCGCTAATTATAACTGATTTTGTTTAATTGTTCTAACCATATAATAAAATTGAAAAACTTTCGATGGCATTTTTCTCTGATACACCTACTTCTTGCGCTACATGTCTAATAGATGACCGTGGATTTACTGTAAAATAACCCAATATTTGTACTTCAATATCTTCGGTCAAAACATTTCTTTGTTGTTCTAAATTCTGATAATTTACTCCTGGTAATGTTCCACGCATTCTAAGCGATTGTTCAATTTTTCGTATGTAACTTTCGGAAGGATGGTATCTATTGGGATATCTTTGTGCGTATAATTCTACCGCTCGTCCAGAATTATGTTTACATTCACCGAAAATTAACAACAGGTCAACTTTTTCACTGTTATTCATTTTAAACAATTATTTCGATTGAAATCAAATTAAACTTTTATCTGATTGTCAATTTCAATAAACGAAAAAACAATTGCGATGCGATTTTGTTGGCGTACGCTGCCTACGGTTTTGTTTGATGCTTCTAATCGTATAATAAAATTGAAAAACTTTCGATGGCATTTTTCTCTAATTTTTTTTTGTAAAATCCTACAAGAATTTTATACGTATGTATTGAGAAAAAAATAGGCAATGCAAAAATGCAAAAATATATATACAGTGTGATTTAAAAAAATAAAATTATGTGCGCTTCCGGTCAAACCGGAAGAAGAGTATTTGTAAATGAATAAAAAACTATTTAAACACTTTCTTTTGAAACGCAATACAAAAGAGTTACTGAGTGCGTCCGATTATATGGAAACGCACTGTATATATATATATATATATATATATATATATATATATATATAATATATATATATATATATATATATATATATATATATATATATATATATATATATATATATATATATATATATATATATATATATATATGTACTGGACAGCTCTGACATTTACCTTAATTTATTTATTGGTACTTAAAAAAAGTTTGGATCTTACAGTTTACGGAAGTGTGTGGTGCCTGAAGAAAGAAATAAGTGCGCTTAATTGAATAGTGAGAGCGGAAAAATGGAACAAAAAGTGATCAGCCGTTCAGTTTTATTAATATTTTAAGGTCGCGGGATATCGCTAACCTTTAGATATAGCGGTCATATTTACTATATTACAATAATAAGATTTCCATATAAATCGTAGCAAATTTTGATTTGGTATAATAATTTTATTAATATAAACAAGGAGGTTATTAGTCCCGGTCTACCGATTAAGTAAATTTAATTATAAATAAAAGAGTAGATAAACATATTATGATAATGGATGCAGTAAATTTTTTTGAAGGACAAAGCATTATAATTTCAGTTAATCATCAATTGTCAAATTAGAGCAAAGTAACTAATTACTAGGTTAAGAATTTCTAACGAATAAAAATATTTTTATTTAAATTGAAAAGTGTTAACCGGTGTTTACAGAGTAATTAAATTGTGTAATCGCACTTATAGATCGAAAACGAACCATAAAATGAGACATTTAATAGAACACAACGTTATATATATATATATATATATATATATATATATATATATATATATATATAATATATATATATATATATATATATATATATATATATATATATATATATATATATATATATATATATATATATATATATATATATATATATATATATATATATATATAATCGGACGCACCAATGGGAAATCATAAACTCTCGAATTCCTTCTTCCGTAATTATTTTAGGAACTTTTCTTTAAAGAATTGAATTCTCTATCAAATGAAACTATTAAACCTATTTTAGAGCTTACGCTAATTTCAAAAATTACAAAAATTATGTACTATTCTTTCACAGCATCAGGAGAGGAATGAAATGTTAGGATAATGTACCTTTCAAAGTTATTATAAATACCGTCATGTTGTCAGTCTTATGTCATAACAATAGACTTAAAAAATGTTGTTTCAGAAAGAATTGTAAAAATGTTTTATTCCGTCAGTAGCGCGTGCACAGTAAGTGCCTTATTTAATGCGAAATATTCATATCGCCCGATTCCAAGTCATACTATGATTGGAAGAATTATTACCAAATTTGAAAATGGTGGAACGGTGCTTCTTTTGTGTAAATGCTACAAAAATTATGGAGCCAATATTCAAAGAAATGAGTTTGAAAATGAAAATGCTATAAATGCATTAATTGCAGTTGAAAATTCTGGTATGTTCTCGATACATTTCGAACCAGTTTATAATGCATAATACAACAGCATTAGAAATTTTGAAAAAGAAAAACTTTCATTCGTACAAACTTCAGTGTTATCAGAAGTTGCTTGAGATGCTGGAGAAGGCTAATTCATCTAGCCCGACAATTTTTAAAGAACAATTGTTTTACGGATGAGTATACATTTACATTATATAATGAACCAAACGTGCAAAATGAAAGGATTTCAACAAAAAGGCCTGAAATTGTTCTGAATCCCGTCAAAAAATTATTTTTTGGGTATGAATATTCGAACAACATGTTATTGGACCATTTAGGAAAATTTAAGCGCGCGTAGGTTTTTGGATTTTCTGCAAGAGCAAGTTTTACCGCCTCACGGGGAAGAATAATTTGGTCTCAAATGGATGGTTACTCAGCTCACAACAGCCGAGAAGTTAAAGGCTTTATTAGTTATTGTTGTAATAACTGTGTAATCGGACCAAATTGTGCAATTAGGTGGCCTGTAAAATCTGGAGATATTGCTGACTATTATCTCTGGGGACATTTAAAATCTAAAATGTTCACTTCTGAAAGGTTTTCTCTCTCTCTCTCAGCTCTCTATTTCTCCCCCTCTCCGCTCTCTCCCCCTCTCGCTCCCTGTGTGGGTGCGGGTGGGGGTGCGGCTGTGTGTGTGTGTGTGTGTGCGTGTGGCTGTGTGTGTGCGTGTGCGTGTGTGCGTGTGTGTGTGTGTGTGTGTGTGTGTGTGTGTGTGTGTGTGCGCGTGTGTGTGGATGTGATTTGCGTGTGTGTATATATATATATATATATGTGTGTGTGTGTGTGTGTGTGTGTGTGTGTGTGTGTGTGTGTGTGTGAGCGTACGGGTACGGTTGCGTGTGGGTGTGTATGTGTATGTGTGTGGTGTGTGTGTGTGCGTATGCGAGTGCAGGTGGGAGCGCGGGCGCGCGCGCGTTTGTGTGTGCGTATGTGTGGGTGGGTGGGTGGGTAGGTGCGTGCATGCGTGTGTGTACGTTGTTACTATGTTGTTAATAAATTTATGAATTTAGAGCTTGAGCTTGAGTGAAGTAGTTTGATACATTGTATACAGAGGTAGATCATTAATAAAAAGGTTAAACAACAATGGTCTCAGGTTAGAACCTTGTGGATTCTAGAATTGGACATTATTTTGTAAATAGATGGAAAATACACTGTTTTAGCTGGCACAGTCTTTGATAAAGAAATAAGAAATTTGGTCGCATCATGCACCCCATGTTTTTCAATTTTTTTAATGGCTTTAAGAACAATTTGTTCGGTAATTCTCTCAATTCCAACGTGAGAGTTGCGTACAAATTTGCTTACTACTTAAAAGTATGCGTTAAGTTTTCTGACACCCTGTATAACTTTTTGATCAATCAAACATTTTTTTTACTACTGCACCAACTTTTGCTTCTAACATGTGGCCTAACGATCGATACGTTGTTTAAACGTACTTTATTTTATGAAATTTTACAATTTTTGCTATAATTTTTGAAATTTTTAATTATCTCAACAACTGTTTGAGATAAGTATAGATATTGCAACAGTAACAGACCTTTATTTTAGCTCTACAATCCAAATTTAATTTTAAATATAGTGCATTTAATCTAAAACAATATAACTTTGATATGTAACTTTTTTCCCGAACACCCTGTATAATTAAATATAATTTTAAATTATGCTCCCAAAGGGTCTATATAAATGTACAAAAATTCGTTTTCAAATGTGCAAAAGTTCTCCCGTAAGAGACCGATGCGTAAAGATTGGACCACCCTGTATGTATGTATTTATATATATATATATATATATATATATATATATATATATATAATGAAACATGGCAAATAAGGAACTAGATAAGAAAAGTGGAAAAATGGTGGCGTTATTCGTAGATCTAAAGACGGCGTTCGGGAATACATGAGAAAAAAAGATAAATGAAAGAGTGATAAAAGGATGGAGGAAATCTATCAGGAAACGAGGAGTAGAGTGAGAGAGAACGAGGAAATGAGCGAGGAATTCGTAACAAGGAAGGGCCTGAGACAGGGCTGCCCACTAAGCCCAAACCTCTTCTTAACATATACGAAGGATCTAGAGGAGACGTTAAGAGGGCAGCAAATGGGAGGATTGGTGGTACAGACATTGAAGGCATGGTCACTGGCGTACGCAGATGATGTAGTGTTGGTGGCGAAGGAAGAAAAAGAAATGAAGGAGATGATGAAGACGATGGAAAGATATACGAAAAGAAAGGAATTAGAGGTAAACACAAAAAAAACAAAGATATTAATATTCAGAAAGGGAGGGGGGAGCAGAAAAATGGAAGAGTGGGAATGGGGAGCATAGAATGTAGAGCAAGTGAAGAAATTCAAATACCTGGTATATACAATGAGACAGGACAATACGGATGGGGAGCATATAAAGAAAAGAGTGAGAAAAGGGAATAAATTAATAGGGCAAGTGTGGAGTGCGGGGAAAAGGTTATTTGGAGTGGACCTAGGGAAAAGGAAGATGCTATTTGACAAATTAATACAAAGTGTGATGATACATGGAGCAAGAGGTGGAAGGGCTGCAAAAAAATATTGGAAATAGATATTGGGGGTGGATAAGGAAGCGCCGGGGCACATTATAAGGGAGGAAGTGCAGGTAGAAAAAATAAGGGTGGAGGTTGGAGGAAAGGTAATGAAATATGAGGAAGAAATGGGAGAAAGCACGGAGTGTAAAATATTACAGGCATGCTGGAAAGAGATAAAGGAAGGGAAAATGAAATACGGACAAGGGGGGGAGAGAGGAATATTATAAAAGGAACGTGTACGCGACGGAGGAAGTAGAGAGGCTAAGGGTAGAGGGAGTCCGGGTAAGAGAAGACATAATAAGAAGGGACAGACATGTCCAAAAGTAAGAAAGATGGGTAAAAATAAGTGAAGCAAAATATAATGTAAATTACAAAAAGATTAAAGGAGAAGGAATACCAGAATAACTGAAAGGAGAAGGAAAGAAAAAAATGATAGCGAGGTTCAGATGCGGCAACGAAGAGTGGGGAAACAAGTATTGGGGAAAAGAGGAAGAAAGAAGATGTAGATTATGTGGAGAAGGAATGGAGAATATAAGGCATATGACAAAAGGGTGTAGGGAGTTAAGGGAGGTGGATAGGAGTGTGTACATGAGGAAAAGGGAGGGGGCGGAATCGATGGAGGAAACATGGAAGAGGAAAAAACAGCTAATGGGAGAGGTATCAATGAAATTAAATGAAATTTGAATAATAGAAAATAGGTAAAAAATAGAATACTTTTGCCAAATTGTAAATATTAGCAAATAAAGATAAACATATAGTTAAATAAACAACGAATACTACCTAGATATTTAATTGGCATGTTAAACTTTTAGCTGTGAATACTTTTAGAATTAATGTTTTTCATAGCTTTTGACTTAATTTTGTTAATTTGTTTTTTGTTGTGGTATTTTTCATTATTGGCCTTCGTCCGTTAGAGGCTGTTCTGATTTATTGTTTTCACGTCGGTTTAATAATATTTAATCTACTAAAGATTTAGCTAATCTTTACTAAAATAAGTAGTTGGCTTTTTCATAGGCTGATACTTTTATTTAAAGATTTCTTCATATATTTTTTTAAAAAACTTATCATTTACCGTCACGAATTAACACACAATTACACACCCTAAAGATACCTATTTTAATTATAACTGTTATGTTCTTACATGAAAACCAGAAAATTTAAATCTAACTAAATAGGTTCCTGAATTGTATGTAAAAAACCTACAAATTGCAGTTTTCACTTTTTCAATAACTCGAAAGATAACCAAGGTACGAGATGTGTGGAAAATTTTCAAATTTTTAAAATCACCGTGCATCACAGAAACAAATAAAGCGGCAAAATTTTATATTTTCGCGACTATGCTTTATCTGATTGTTTACCTCGTCTGTTTCCACGACAGTAAGTTTTGTTTACTAGTTGCTAAGAATAAGTACGACGGTAAGTATTTTAGCGTTCCAGAACGGTAAGTAAATTGATCCAATTTTAAATAATAATAATTTTTATAATTTACCTATTAACATAAATATTGAAAGTACAATTATTACAATCTCCAATTGTCACCGGAACCCTCGTGCGACTCTTGTGGGTGAGTTTCCTTGTCGCTACAACTAATGTACCCTTTCCAATAACCTGATAATTTAAAAAGAAATGAAATGATTTGCATTTTTTGGACGGAGATTTTTATATTTGTAATATATGTCCAAATAGTTAACTTTATTATGTGCAATGTTAATAACAACAAATGATCGCTGAATATTTCTCTTCGTTTGGTTGATTAAGCCATCACGTTCCTCAAAGTCTTCTATTTTTATATTATACAATATGTCTCAGTAAGTTGGAACCATATGGGAAACTTTTTTATTATTAATTTTACGAAAAAAAGTTATTCTTTATAAAAAGTTCTACATGTTCCAAAATGTAAAATACGATCATCAGATATCAAATTTTTTTAGTCGTATACGAGGTTTGTCAAAAAATATGAATTTTACTCAAGAGTAAAGTACCTTTAACATTGACAATATCGAAAAATGTTATTTAAAAAAGTTGATCAGAACTATGTAATTACATCCATTTACATTGAAAAAATTTATTCATTTTTGAAATGTATTTCTAGGTACAATAACAATGCAAATTTTACTGTAGTTACGTGTAATCTAGGATGTACAACAAATGTTTGACAGTTACAGTCAAAACGCGTTAGAATTTAACCAATAAATATGGTAGCGTTATTAAGTAGTGAAAAGAAAATAGAAATCGTCTTGATTGTGGGAGAAAATTATAAAACCCATAGAGAAGCCGCAATTATTTTTAATAATAGACATCCCAATAAAAATATTACCCATTCAACAGTTACGAAAATAATGAATAAATTCAAAAATACTGAAAGTATTAAGAATAGGTTTGACGTAAAACGACAATTGGTTGCCGATGATAATACGCAGTTTGAAGCAATGCTGTCTGTTTTAGCCAATCCAGAAATGTCATTACGCAAAAGGAAATTGTTGATGCAAAAGAATGTAAGTAAAGATTCAGTGGCAAAGATTTTAAAACTGAATAAATACAGAGCATTCAAACCAGAAATAGTGCACACATTGAAAGAGACTATGATAAGCGCTTTGATTTTTGCTGTCTCATCCAAGGAGAGTTAGAAGATGACCCTTTTTGTATGAGACGTATTATTTTTTCTGATGAGACAACATTCTCGTCTAATGGAACTGTCTCGTCACAACATTGTCGCAGGTGGTCTGATGAAAATCCCAATTTTGTAATAAAGTCTCATGACCAATATTCCTTCAAGACTAACGTGTGGTGTGGCATTTATAAAAACAGATTAGTAGGACCTTCTTTTTTTCGCCAAATCATGAATGCCGAAAGTTATTTACAGTTATTACAAACTCACATTTATGACTTCATAGACGAACTACCCTTACAAAAACGACAACGTATTTGGTACCAACAAGATGGTGCCTCATGTCACAGTACATGGAATATCTTGAACATATGTTCCATGGAAACGTTATCCACAGATATTCTGATCATTTTTGGCCTGCTAAATCCCCTTGATTACTTCCTATGGGGCTGCTTGAAACAAAAAGTTTACCAGGAAGGGCCATTTCAAGATGTTGACTATTTAGAAAGAATAATTTTAGAAAAATGCCAGGAAATTTCTCCAGAAATGATCAGGAATGTATTATGTGAATTAGCCAATAGAACGAATACATGCATTGTACGAGACGGTGGATATGTGGAGGCATTAGTAGAATGAGTGAAAATTAAGTTTCTATTTATTTCTAGAATTAATATTACCTTAGCTGCACAACTTATTATTTTTATGTATTTTTTTATTTTTAAATTAAATTAAATAAATGCATATGCATTCATTACGTGTTTAAATTGCAAAATTGTTTGAAAACATTAAGATTCGAGAAGGTTATCATGACTTTTGTAATCACAAGAGATAAATGTTCATTCAAAATAGAAACAATATTAAACAAGCACAAAACCTATTTTTTCAATGTAAATGGATATAACTGCATATTTGATCAACTTTTTTTAATAACATTTTTCGATATTGTCAATTTTAAAGATACTTTACTCTTGAATAAAATTCATATTTTTTTACAAACCTCGTATACGACTAAAAAAAATTGATATTTGATGATCGTATTTTACATTTTGGAACATGCAGAACTTTTTATAAAGAATAACTTTTTTCCTAAAATTAATAATAAAAAAGTTTCCCATATGGTTCCAACTTACTGAGACATATTGTTATAACTCGTCTCGTATACATGCATATACGTATACATTCCTAATATCATTCCTACCTGTAAAACATATAATAATTTACTAATGTATCTTTACTTTAATATGTAATCTACTACCTTGTGTGCAAGACATTTTTCAAATTCATTTAAAATATTCATTCTAGTTTTCAATGTTATTTTCACAAAAAAAAACTGTAATGGCTGCAGTTATTTACACATTGTTATAGCAACGATATCCAAATCAGACATATTAAACTCTTTTTAATAAGTTTAGTCGCGCAAAAAACGTCATAAGCATCTCGAACATTAAGGACTACCGATCTCAGACAATAATTGGAGTCGTCGCTTCGCTCCTCCTCCAAACAATTGTCTTCGATCGGTAAAATGTCCTTACTGTTCTAGATACTTAATGTATTATTACGGATTCTTTCGTTTTATAAAAAAGTTGCAAAATGAGGTGAAAGCCGCAACTTTCTATCTTTTACAGAATCTGTAATACCAATCAATCATATCGAAAATCGAAAATCATCTTTACAGTAATTTTTCAGTATTCAGTAGTCTTTCTAGATCTACTTCATTATAAGTTATCCATATAAGATATGCGAGTGTTTATTTCATAAATAGGAGCTTATATGAAAACTTACACTTTTCACATTTTAAGATCAGTAGCATTATACGGGATGTTCCGTTACAAAAAAAAATACTTTCAAGGAAGGTCATAGGTTACTAATAAAATTTGTATTTATAACCAGCTTCCATAAAATCCACAAAAAATGGTAATTTCTAAGTAAACTTCATAAATGCTTTGAAGACGAAAACCTATCGAATTACATATAGGTAAAGTGTACATGGTTAAAAAACTGCATTACTCGGCTATTCAATTCAGAAGTAATATGCTAGTTGTCCCATTAAAAAGATATATATTTTCAGGCGCGTAAGTTACTAACAGAATCTTAACTTTTTAACCCTTAAACGCCTAGTGGACAATTTATTAACCACGTCCATAAAGACGAGCTGGTGACAAAAATAAAGTGAAAGACATGGGGTTCTGATACCTATGCGATCACCTTCAGAATTTACTCGGAAAAATGGTTAATGTGGTTAGGTAACTGATCACTGTCCACCAGAGTATCTGCATTTCTGGAAAGTTTATCTTGGCTGGACTTTGTGATATTAGCATTTTGTTTAAGTATACGTTTTATGTATAAACATAACCGCTTTATTGAGAAGTATTATATATCATTAGATTTGTCACTAAATTTAGAATAGTATTTTTAAAATTATTATTAATTTTATTAAATACATAAATAAAAAGTTTACCTCGAGTAGGATTTGAACCTACGACCTGTAGTTTACTAGAGTACCGCGCTAACCATCTGCGCCATCGAGATTCAAGCCCCAATCGATGCAAATTTTGTCTTTATATATGTAGTTCTAAGTACAGGTCGTAGGTTCAAATTCTACTCGAGGTAAACTTTTTATTTATGTATTTAATAAAATTAATATTAATTTTTAATTACATATTTACCTTTGAACTTATTCGTTCATAACAAAACTTATAATACAATAGAATAGTAATGTTTGCTGATCATTTTTGTTTGCGCAAAGGAAATATTTGGAAATAGATTCATACTGTTTGACATAAATCCGTATCTATGTAAACGAAAATCTTTTTAGACTCCTATTTTCGCCCAAAACAAGCCTCTTTCTAACAGAATACTTTTCAAATGTCGGGTAAATCTCATATAAATTTAGCAAATATAACTTAAAATGAAACATATGATTTACTACTAGCTGTTACTATAGTTGAAATTATGAGAGAATTCCGATATCGGATTAGCGCTTTTATTCAAACACTACGATCGAACATGCAACTTTGTCGTTTTTATATGTTACTATAGTTGAAATTATGAGAGAATTCCGATATCGGATTAGCGCTTTTATTCAAACACTACGATCGAACATGCAACTTTGTCGTTTTTATATGTTACTATAGTTGAAATTATGAGAGAATTCCGATATCGGATTAGCGCTTTTATTCAAACACTACGATCGAACATGCAACTTTGTCGTTTTATATGTTACATATATATATATATATATATATATATATATATATATATATATATATATATATATGTTACATATAACACCTAATCATTTTAATAGACATGAAGAGAAACTCCGTTTAAATAGGTTTTGGCATCTTATAATTAAAAAAAGGCGTGATGATACGTGTTGATTTTAATTTTAATTTTAGATTTTAGTATGTCTAGGTTTTATTGCTGTTTTTTCCTAGACCTTGCAGTAAATGCTTCTCCAATTATATGCTGAATTACCATAGCACTATAATTCAACGTAAGTAGTCGAAATTAAAATAAAAAATTGCATAAAACGTTCTGCAATATGCTTTTCATGGTTAAATATCACTCATTGATAAAGCTATTTCTTTGAAGATTTAACTTAATTATTTTAATCGATGTCAAGTTTCTATTTGTTAATGCTTCTATCAAATTCAAATTGAAGTTTTTCACAAATTTACACTTACATCATATTTTGATTAAATTTTGTTAAATTTGTTTTTTGGTTGGCATTTTTCATTGTTAGCCTTCGACCGTTAGAGGGTGTTCTGATTTGTCATCTTCAAGACAATAACAATATGTAATTTTTAATGGTCTAGTTATTCTTTACTAAAATTGGATTCTATAGTTGGCTTTATGAGTTTTCCAAACTGTGATATTAATAGCAGACTTTTGTTTATGTTTTAATTTTTCAAATTTCACAAAATTGTTATGAACATCTTTAACAATTTTATTAGAAAATACTACTACTGACGAAGATAACTGTAAGTGTTATCGAAACGTTTATGTAGATTGCATAACTTTGATATAAAAATACACCATTTAAAAAACCCAAAACAGATAAGTATTTTAATATGTATAATAATGGTGAAAGTTTACATTTTCATATTCCATTATTTCCTGTTTGAAATTTTTCTTACAGCGTATTGACTTTGTTTCTCTACTTAAAATTGTTCGTGTAATAAACTTTTTTAGCATAACATCACCGATAACATTAAAATTTGTAAGTATGGAGTGGCCTTATGTTCAGTAATACAAGAATTATCTTAACCTTCCGCTACTTGGAACAAAATACTGACGAACTTAACGTGTCGCCTACTATTTTAACGCATTTTTTCAATAGGTCAATTTCCTTGGAAAAAAGTCAAACTTATGGTCTCGATAGCCAAGAACTAAAAGTCGTACCTTAAATTTGTATGTTGATCAAAATTTTGAGGAGACTCGTGCTCAAAACCTTTCATTGGGGGGTGTTAAAAATTATGCGTTATGGGAATAAGAGTTGTGTGCGCAATACATACTCGTTTTTTCTTTTAAGATCATTTCCTGGTCTTTTGATCTTAGATTCTATGTTGTGATAGGGGTGCAAAACTTTTATAGCTCAGTCAAAGGTCGTGGGAAATTGTTAGACCAGAGGAAAAGTTGTTAAATAGCAGTAGAACTGACCTAACTGAACTATCTGAACTCCCTATCCCTTCAATTGGGTTCTCGCTTACATACCTTCTGCCCACCAATATCTTCGCGCTAATATCAAAATTCACCTATCACAATCTTGATCTCACGCGTTTCTTTGCCGAGTGGAAGTCCGTAACGAAACCAACGCTACGCAAAGTAAAAAGAACGTAGCCATCTTGAATTCACTTTTAAATTCACTGAAAACTCTCCGAAAAACCATTAATTGCAATTACATTTACTCTGTACATTCTCCAGTTCATAATTCAACTTTTAATGCAAATTTTGCATGTGGCGAATCCTCGTTCCGCACAATTTGGCGAACTCCTTCACATTCTAACTTGATTCTTGAACATGAATTAAATTTTCCTATTGCACAATATTACAAAAATTTCTACAAACAAAAATATGCATACATATTCCTTACTGCACGTTAATACATCAATATATCATAACCTTACTCACTCCATACGTCTACAACCATTTCTTTAGTCCAAATTCCTTCATACACAGTAGCAAAACCAATAGTTTCTTACCAGTGTCGTCCCAGTAACAACCAAATTTAAAGCTTTCAATACGAAAATCTCTCTACAACATTCAAATATTCTTTTATATACCTAACGCTTCATAAATTCCAGTTGCGTATCATTTACACCAACTTACATTCTGTAAACGCACAAAAAATTATTTTCAATCAAACTCACTTCATTTACATTCAAAATACGTTACATACGTTATCAAGATACTGTATATACGATGATGCGTCGAAATAACCTTACACAGTAGAGCAATTTCTCGACGATCTTGTCGAATCAGTGTTTCGACCTTTAATTGATTCTCATCCGTTATTGTTGTTGATGGTTTTTGTCGATAACCTCCGGGATCATCGTTCAGTTTTGTGCATCCACTTTTGAACTACTGATACCACACATAAACTTGTTTTCGACTCAGAATGCCTTCTCCGTATGTGTTCAGTATTTTTTTATGAATTTCGGTGGGTGTTTCATTATTTCCAAGCTAAAAATGAATGATCGCTTGCACTTCAGATTTGGAGTAAGTTTCGATTGGAACTGACATTTTGCGACTGTCACTGAGCACGTTGTACATAACCTAAAACAATGACAATAGCCACCTACCTATGCACATATAAAATGCGTGCGTTTTAATCTGATCGGAGCAACGTAGGCGGTGTGTGGCGCACATATACCTTAGTAACCAGATATCCCTCGTATTTTTTGTGTAAAATTGATATTTAAAAACTTAATTATTTATATCGTCATAATGAATTTATTTATGTATATTTTAAATAATGAGAATTCTTCAATTTAGTTTAGTATTTGTAACATTTTAAAAAGTATATAGGTAAAAAAAATTGAAGTGCCCCTGTGTAAATGATTTTAAGTCAATATTTGCAGTTTATGTAGGTAAATCCGATGCACATTTGCATCTTCTTCTAACGTATGTAGAGTAGTTTCAAAATGTCGTGCGCTCGCCCCTCCATGCGCATATGATTCAAACGTGTCGAAAGTATTCGAGAAATATGCAAATATTCAACTTATACGTGTAGTCATTCGCTTTAATTACTTCACGTTGTATTCGTACGTTGCCGCTTGAGTTTATTCCTTCTGTTTTATACAAAATCTGTCTTTTTACTTTTTACCATTTCATCGTTATTTGTTGTCCAAACTGCCAAGTAAACGTTTTCAATATGAGTGGAGTTTTAGTTCACAGTCAAGCTCGTAAAATTATTTATAAATTTATGAAGTGAGAAAAAGAATCAAAGAATTTTATTATCCCGGTCAATCGTGTGTATGAAAGATTAGCAGAAGCAACAGGCATATCCAGAAGAACAATTAAACGCATTGCACAGGAAGGCAGATCGAAACCTGAAGGAAGTACATTTAGTTCACCTCGTGGAGCAATAAACAAACCAGCACCTAGATCAACTATAGACAAGTTTGATGAAGAAGTTGTTAGAAGAATAACTGACAATTTTGTTTATATCCAAAAGCAAAAACCAACAATGCCAGTTCATACAAATTATTTAATCAATAAGTTGATGGCTGAACATGGTCATTCCGTGGTAAGGTTGCCACCCTAGTATACAGAGCTAAATCTAATTGAAAAGATATGGGCTCAACTTAAAAATTATGTAGGGAGTAATAATATTACGTTTAAATTTGAAGATGTGTGGAAATTAGCAGAGAATAAGTTTAAATCAATTGGTCGTGAAGAATGGGAAGCTGTGTGCAAACAACCAGAAAAGATGAACAAGAATATTTAGAAACAGAAGGTTTTATTGATGAAGTCAAAGAGCTGATTTTTACTGTAAATACAGGTGAAAGTAATGAAGGAATTGATTACAGCAGTAGTGTCAAAGACAGCGACAGTGAATTAGATTCTAACTAATTAAACTTCTGTAGCTATTTATTTTTGTATGTTAATAAAATTACATTTTAAAACATTTTATCAATTTGTGATTTATTTTACATATTGGTATTAGAATTTGAAATACTCCTAAAAAATGTTTTCAGATCAAACAAGGAGGGTCGCATTAAATTGGACACTACTGTGAAACGTAGTAGTTGTTTCAACGTTTGAGTTCTGTCCTCCTATTACAAGTATTTCAAGTTATAATATTATAATCACATTGAGAAGCTTCATTCAAGTTTTTACAGTACACATTTACACCTTCGATTACTTAAATCTAAGAATTATTGAACAAATAATTTTTCACATTTTCTAGTCGGTACAATAAACTAATAGTGTGAACTGAATATATACTTGTCGTATTTGTAATAACACCTTCTGACACATATTTTAATGTAATGATACTAATTGATTGATTCCTGTTGTTGGTTCTTAAAAATATAAATATTTACACCTGCGATCAACGATGAGTTTCAAGAATTTACCTATTCGATGATTGCTAAGATTAACAACCAAAAATCTTATCAGAAGTTATTCTTATTTTCTGTCTATCAGTTGGGTGTAATTAAAAGTTTATAAAACATTGAACTTCATTTTTGCAAATCCTTGATAAAAACAGCTAATGTTGAACAGGTTAGGTTATGATTACTAACTAAAAAAATTATTTTAATGCAAATATGAAATAGGTAATCTAATACATACCCAAAATGGAAATTGTTACAAATGATCATTCAATAAAAATGTATTCAGTTACGATATCAATTGTTAGAAAAATCGATAATTACTAAATTTAATCATTTGCCGTATGTTTTTAGGATGGCATTTTTGCTACCGAAGTTTCCCGATTATAACATCGTTTAAGTTTTTCAAATTGTAGATAATCGCGCCGCGCATCTCGAGTGCCACAACGTTTTGTAACTACTCTACTTAAATTGAACCTACGTTTTAACGTACAGTGTAGGTTTTAGTTCACCACTCGCGGGACTATACAC
Organism: Vesta saturnalis; assembly: GCA_036346205.1. NCBI lineage: Eukaryota > Metazoa > Arthropoda > Insecta > Coleoptera > Lampyridae > Vesta > Vesta saturnalis. Next base: position 1,258,523 of record JARFJB010001963.1, on the reverse strand, counting down.
AACAAATTTCTCTCAGTCTTCGTCACATAACGTATGTAAAAACGACAATGTTGCACGTGCTTGAATAAAAGCGCTAATCCGATATCGGCATTCTCTCATAATTTCAAGTATACAGGATGGGTGTCTACTGCGTGGACGGAGGATTGCTCCTTAACTATTAGAGATATCAAAACCATCATTGGACCTACATTCTAAAAATATTTATGTATATACAGGGTGATTGGCTAAAATATGCGAACCCAAACCTGTTTTTTTATGGAACACCTTGTATATTTTTGCATTTTTGGATTCACTGTTACATTTAGAACAAAGTAGAGAAATTTATATCTGTATCACTAACCGTTCTGTAGATATCTGTTTATACCACCGACTATTAATAGTAGTCTACTAACAAACTGGGAAATTTTTCAAAAACATGTAAAACTATACAGAATGATTAACTTACGCGAAATGTAATTTTTCTCAATTTTTTCAAATGCAACATCCTGTATATTTTTCCACATTTCGATTCCCCGTAAAAGTAACTAATTGATAATAGGTTTCATAGCCATAAGGCGGACCCTTCTTGGGATATTAACGCTTTTACGTAAAAATATTCTAAAATACACATTTACTATGATAAAAGAATTCAACAAAACAAAACAGGTAGGCCATCCGCTCGTAATAAAGAGGTACAATTGCATCTATTGTTTTGACATTTGTACAATCATTAAAATATCGTTCCATTAATTTGTGTTTTTGGATTGTCGTTTTGTCAATTTTTGTATGAAATGAATTTTTCCAAAGAAGAAATGGTCGATATGATCTTTATTTACGGGGAAGCTCAAAGAAATGCTTTGCTGGCTACCCGTTTGTACTGTGAACGATACCCAGAGAGAAGACAGCCGCGGAAAGAATCGTTTATGAACGTAGCTGAGAGATTTATAAATTCTGGAAGAGTGTATTACTCCAAGCGTGCAAAAACAAGCCCAAATGAAGAAATTAAGTTTCAAGTTGTGGCATCTCTTATAGAAAAGCCAAAAATTAGTACCAGAGACTTAAGTACACACCTAGACCTAAATAGAAATACAGTTCGCAGCTTTATTAAAAAAAAACAAATTGCATCCTTATCATATCGAGCAACATCAAGCTTTAAGTGAAATAGATTTTCAAAATCGTTAATCTTTTTTCCAATGAGTAACTACTAAAGTCAATGAAGAGCTAATAACTTTTCACAATAATGGCAATATTAATACACATAACTATCATCACTATTCACACATCTTAAGAGTTGTTGATCACCAGCATCGATGGTCAGTTAATGTGTGGGGTGGTATAATCAATTTTAATGTGGTTGGTCCTTTTTTCTTCGATGGGAGTCTTACTGGAGAAAGATATGTACAGTTTTTGGAAAATGATTTACCCGAGCTTTTGGAAAATATCGAGGTAAATAATATTCGTACGATGTCGTTTCAATTGGATAGCGCCCCTCCACACTATGCAATCAACGTTAGGCAATATCTCGATATAAATTATCCGATGAGGTGGATAGGACGAGGTGGTGTGCAAAACTGGCCAGCCAGATCACCGGATCTTACGCCCCTTGATTTCTTCCTTTGGAACTACGTTAAAGAAAAAGTTTACCAACATCCTCCCACCACAAGTGAAGATATGAAAAACAGAATTAAAGCTGCGTTTCAATCCAATTCGCCTCTAATGTTGTTGCGAGTCAATCTTTCGTTTACCGAGCGAATTGCAAAGTGTTTAGCTAGGCGTGGTCGGCATTTTGAACATTTAATTTGAATTTATGGTTTTTATTCGTTTATGTTTACTTGTTCATCCTATTTTTAGGTGTAGAAAATTATTTTATTGTTTAGTTATTAATCAAGTTTTCCTATCAGTTAAAGAATTTATTTGCCATTCGTATATTCTTATTTGCCCTGGATTTTGTTTTATTTGTTCTTCTGTACGTCAATATTTTCAAATAAAGCGTCAATATTTCAACAAGGGTCCATCTTATGACTATGAAACCTATCACCAATTAGTATCTACTTTTGACGGGGAATCGAAATGTGAAAAAATACACAGGAAGTTGCATTTGAAAAATTGAGAAAAATTACATTTCGCGTAAGTTAGTCATTCTGCATGGATTTACATGTTTTCGAAATATTTCCCACTTTGTTTGTTAGTGGACTATTATTAATAGTGGGTGGTATAAACAGATTTAACAAAATCCTGGTGACAACGCTCGGCATCGTGGTTCCAAAGTTAACTCTATTTTGGTACTAAAGTGACGATATCTGCTGAACGGTTAGTGATACAGATACAAATTTCTATACTTTTATTCTAAATGTAACAGAGAATCCAAAAATGCAAAAAAATATAGGGTGTTCCATTTAAAAAACACATGTTTGGGTTGGCATATTTTTGTCAATCACCCTGTATATACCTAACTATTTTTAGAATTAGGTCCAATGATCGTGTATTACCACACCAAAATTAGTTTTGATATCTCTAATAGTTAAGGAGCAATCCTCCGTCCACGCAGTAGACACCCCTTGTATTCTTATGTTAAATTGTGTACAGGCTGTCCCAAATTCGAGGGCAAGCATGGGGATCTCGCTTATTATAAGAGAAAGGATATAGGTTTAAATTCGGCACTTTTACTAAATTCGATGCCGAGTAATAATCTAAAAAGAAATTTGAGCTAACTCGAATGGATTTGGTTTTATGCTCAAGAAACTAAACATTTCGATTTTTGTTTTTCGCGTTTGGCTACCTTATTATTAAGAATTTTCAAAATTCGATTAAACATTATTAAGGCAACTTTTTTACGCACAATACTAATACGGTATTAAAAATATTATGCGACGTTTCGTTTATTCTGAACCATCATCAGGTTTATTTTTTCTTATCGGGTTAAGACATATTTTTATGGCGTTGGATGGAGAAAGTTATGCTGATTTTAGCAATATACAGGGTGATTGGTCGAAACCATTCATTAGAAGTATTAGGAGTTCCAGCCAAGGCTGATTTCTGAAAGTTTGTATCTGGACTAAGTGATTCATATTCTATTTAAGGAAAATATTTTCATGATGACTACACTTCCGGTTATACCGGAAGTAGTCGTCAACTTTGTTATTTTAAATGGAATCGTACCCTTTTTATGGCATATTCGAATTGTACTCGCCATTTAAGTAGAAATGTTATCAATGTTCCCTATACTTAAATTTAATAGTTTTTGAGATTTACATTTTTTTCGAAAATTATTGGTTGAACACTATGACATTTGACAATGCCTACTGGCGCCATTTTTAGTACGAAGCAAGTAATATTGACGTTATGCATAGGGTATCCTTAAGCTTTACTCTGATGCTTCTGGTACTGCCGAATTATCTACAGGGTGTTCAAAATGTGACTTCCATCTTTTGAAAATAAAAACCATCAACACTTAACTTTTACAAATACAATGCCCAATATTTTCTTCCTTTAACGGATTCACAATAAAATTCTGCATTGATTTGTATTAGCATTCCCTATACCTATCCTCGATAGTTTTTCTCATATTGAGGTATTTGTTCATTTCTTCTGAAATTCAAAACGATTTACCTGATTTTTCCATGGATGGCCATGGAAACCACAGCTAAGGTTGTTGTTAGTAACTGTCAATACCTTTTGTTGTGTTTCTGTGTTCAGTTTATCAAAATGGAAAATGGGAAGTATTCAAACAGGGATATTTTGAACTTATTTTATATTCATGGAGAATGTGATAAGATTATTAGCAGAACTTGCCGTTTGTTTAATGACCGATATCCTCATTTAACACCAATGAACAAGCACAAATTTAAACGAATAGAGTCAAACTTTTTACGGTATGGAACAGAGAAAGCTGCAAGAACACGATCAAAGCCTATTACTGGCGAAGCAGCTAATGAAGTTAATGTCCTAGCATATTTTAATAACTATCCCCACGGCTCGATACGATCTGCTGCAAAACATTTGGGCCTGTCTTACTATTTCATACAATACATCTTAAAGAAGCATAAAATGCATGATTATTCGTTTACCCTGGTTCAAGCACTTCATCCAGGCGATAATTTCAAGTGAATGGAATTTTGTGAGCAAATGTTAATCAGAATTCAGGAAGACCCGCTGTTTTTACGAAAAATAATTTGGACGGACGAAGCAAAATTTACCAGAGAAGGAATTGTTAATCGACGTAATTGGCACTATTGGGCGTCGGAAAACCCACATTTCAAGCGAGAATCAAATTTTCAAAACAAATTTAGTTTTAACGTGTTTTGTCTTGTAGTGAATGGTCGTGTCTCTTTTCAAATTTATGATGAAAATTTGATAAGTATAAAATATTTGGAGATTCTGAGAACGGATGTCTCTGAATTTTTAGAAAATCTGCCTCTTAATATTTTACAATACTGCTGGTATCAAATGGACGGAGCTCCTGCACATTCAACGCGTGACGTTGATCAAGAGCTCACCACTATGTTTGGTGATCAATGGATCGGTCGAAACGGACCATGGCGGTGGCCTCCCCGATCTCCCGATCTAACTTCACTCGACTTCTACGTGTGGGGCGAAGTCAAGAATCAAGTATACGCCACTCCAGTCCACACAAGAGAAGACCTAGGCTTAAGAGTAACGACGGCATTTCGCCAGTTAAATCGTCATCACGTCAAAAAAGCTTGCACGAAAGAAGTTCAGTCAAGACTTTTAGGTTGTCTTCAACAAAATGAAGGCCACATAGAACATTTATAAAATTTTGAATTGTTTTTCTTACTTTCGATAATATTAATAGTTATTATTTGCATATTACTTTTATTCTCATCTTATTTGTTGACGAAATTTAACAGTTCTGTTTGCTTTGATAAACTACATTAATGTAATTGGTTTCTGCATCTGTAGTAGGCTTCGGCCGTGGAGAAATCGAATTAATTTTTCTAAATTTCGGACGAGATTTTAGAAATACCTGAATAACTGAAAAACTGTTGAAGGTAGGTATAGGGAATGCTAATACAAATCAATGCAGAATTTTATTCTGCATCCGTTAAAGGAAGAAAATATTGGGCATTGTATTTGAAAAAGTTAAGTTTTGATGGTTTTTATTTTCAAAAGATGGAAGTCACATTTTGAACACCCTGTACTAAAAATGGCGCCAGTAGGCATTGTCAAATGTCATAATGTTCAACCAATAATTTTCGAAAAAAAATTTAAATCTCAAAAACTATTAAATTTAAGTATAGGGAACATTGCAAAATTTCTACTAAAATGGCGAGTACAATTTGAATATGCCATAAAAAGGGTACGATCCAATTTAAAATAACAAAGTTGATGGCTACTTCCGGTATAACCGGAAGTGTAGTCATCATGAAAATATTTTCCTTAAATAGAATATGAATCACTTAGTCCAGATACAAACTTTCGACCAATCACCCTGTATAATACTTCATGGTTTGATCGACTGCGAACTAAAATACTCTTAAATTAAAAACTAAATATTACATTATCACGATACCCATGAATCAAACAAAACTCAGGAGTTGGCTTTTGTCATGATATTTTCTAATTGTAAAAAGGGTAACAACTGCAAGATCCTTCGTGTTAGTGCTTTAAAATTTGCAAGTTTCTTTAGAATGTTTTCAAATTCAGAAAAACGAGACATGATAAGGATATTCTATAGCTGCAATAGAAATAGTGTCAGAGCAGAACAAAGATATTTAGAGGAATATCCGGAGAGGCAGCAACCAAACCAGAGATATTTTTTAAAATTAGACCAAAATTTGCAAGAATTTGGATGTTTTCAGAAACCTCGAAATGCATATGGTAGCAGACTAGAGACAGAGATGCCGAAGAAGAAATATTACATCAGGTACTATTTGTTAGTATTATACTAATTATAAGAATTTCCACTCACTTCACTGCTAATTTCAGCAGACATTTTTTTTGGAGAGTTATGACTTTATGTTATCTATCTTAGGTTCAAGAAAATCCTTCAACATCTACCAGAGAAATAGAGCAAACTATTTAAGTGCCAAAAACGACAGTTTGGCGAGTGTTAAAGCAACACCGTTATAAACCATTTAAGTTACACATTAGTCAAACTCTTCGGCCTGGGGACGATATGAGACGGTTGGATTTTTGTAACCAGCTTAATACCAAAATGCTGGAAAATCGCAACTTTCTCAATCAAATAATTTGGACGGGTGAGTGCAATTTTTCCACTAATAGAATGTTTAATCGTAATAACGAGCACTACTGGTCCGTTGAAAATCCACGAATTAACAGGCAAATGCGAGGACAAGGCCACCTGTCCTTTAATGTGTGGGTTGGAATCTGGAAGGATAGGCTCCTTGGGCCAATTATTTACGAAGGTATCCTAACGTCTCAACGCTGCCTCGCATTTCTAGCACACGAAATATCAGACCTTTTGGATGATGTTCCGCTAAACGAAAGATGGACTCTCTGGTGGCAAATGGACGGAGCTCCTCCTCATAATGCTGCGATAATAAGTGAATATCTTAACGGCGAATTTCCTGATAAATGGATGGGAAATAGGGGACCACTTAGGTGGCCAGCAAGGAGTCCAGATTTAACCCCTTTAGATTACTTCCTCTGGGGCTATTTAAAAAATATGATTTATAAGACGCCACCGCAAAATATAGAACTCCAGAATAGGGTTGTTAATGAACTTCGTCAAATTCCCAGGCGAACCTTTCAAAGAAGCGTAAACAATTGTAGAAGAATTCGTTACTGTATTCAAGAAGGAGGAAACTTGTTCGAACATTTATTATAATAATTTTTATTTGTTTGTCTGTGTAATTATTTTGTTGTTACCTATCGATAAATTTGCATTGTCCCTATTATGACCGTGTTACATAGACATACTTGTTTGAGTTGTTTGTTAATGTTTTTTTAAATTGTTTAAATGTTTTTATATTTTTTTGGATGTTCTAACGAGTTTAACAAATTAAATGAGTAGAACTACTGTAATTATTCCTTGCTGGATCCAAGAAGGCAGAATCTTGTTCTTCGTATTTTTCTCATTATTTTAGTTCGCAGTCGATCAAACCATAAAGTGTTATATATTGCTAAAATCAGCATAACATTCTCCATCCAACGACATAAAATATATCTTAACCCCATAAGAAAAAATAAACCTGATGATGGTTCAGAATAAACGAAACGTCACATAATATTTTTAATACCGTATTAGTATTGTGCGTAAAAAGGTGCCTTAATAATGTTTAATCGAATTTTGAAAATTCCTAATAATAAGGTGGCCAAACGCGAAAAACGAAAATCGAAATTTTTAGTTTTTTGAGCATAAAACCAAATCCATCCGAGTTAGCTCAAATTTCTTTTCAGATTATTACTCGGCATCGAATTTAGCAAAAGTGCCGAATTTAAACCTATATCCTATCTCTTATATTAAGCGAGATCCCCATGCTTGCCCTCGAATTTGGGACAGCCTGTACAGCATGAAAATCATTTTGTATCTGTAAACCTTTTTTAAATGAAGTATGATTCAGCTTTCATTTGATTATGTTTATTACGTTTATCTTTTAGGAAAAAGGAAATTCTAATTAAAACCAATTTCATTTCTTGCTTAAAATTTATTACTTAGTTCCAAATCTCCATTGTTTCAAACACGGGGGTAATCGTTCTAATATACTTAAAGGACTGACTTCAACTGCAACCATTTCATCACCAGATAACCATCCCAGATAAACCAAATGCTGTAACAGTAAAATTTAAATACCAAAAACAGAATAAATAAATCGTTGCACTTACTTTATACTTTTTAATAGTCCGAAATGTTGAAGAGGCGATTTTAATTTTAGTATTTGATAAATTCGTAACCTCCACTTTGGGAATTTTTACATTCTCTCTTGGTAAAGGCTGAAAAACAAAATTGAAATGAATAATACTGCCCAAAATGTAACTTAATAATTTCAGTTAGCAAATGAATGAAAAATAAGCAAAATAGAGTATCAATCGCAAACGAAGTCAAAGAATATTTATTCGGAAACAGCCGGCGAGTTATTTTTTACAGTTCGTAACGGCGACAGTACAAAAAGCCTTTGTGAATTTTTTATCAAACACTTCAATAAAACGCAATCACCGCTTCGTTATACATATCCGTCGAGATTCGAAATTTTAGAAGCAATTTCCGAAGCAAATGATTTACAAAATTGCAACCGAGTATTGCTAACCAAGCACGATTGCCGTCCACTTAGTCACAGTCATAACGGAATAGTCACATCAAAATATGCAACATGCAAATGTGCAATTTCCATTCCGGCTAGTCGAGATTACCTCTATGGAAGATATGGTAATTCAAATTCACAATTTTACTCAGGTATTCATCAAAGTCATACATGTATATATCATACCTAGAAAAGCAATTGTCAGCACAGAAGTGATAAATAATTCCTCTTTTTCCTACCAATCGGATCACTCTTGTGATTTGAATACATTATATAGCCAAATGATTAGGCTGCAAACGTGTGTAGTAAAATATTCATACGGAAATTTGTAAGTGCAATTATATTCTACATACGCTTGAGCCAATTTGAAACGGAACTATAAAAATGCGGTAGTAAATCCCAATCCTCCCATCTATTTATCAGGTTGCAATATACGTCTAGCTTGATTATTAAACAACAGCGATTGGAGGATTACAGCACAATAAATATCCGATCAGAAGCTTAAACGTTAAAAAACGGACGACGGAAATTAAAGCATCCAGGGAATAAGCTCGTGTATATATGAAAATTAATCATAAAATCTACATGCATGGTGAAAATACGTCTTGTAATAACAAAAATTGTAACACCTGGTACACAGCAAGATTCCTAAATAAAGCAAAGCAGAAATGCAGTGTCGTATCTTGCATTTTTATTAAAGCTGAAAGCGTGCCAAATAATCTAAGCAACCATATAAATTAAATTGCAAGTTATACGTTTCCAGAAGTTTAATTGAACTGTAATTTAAATTCGGAGAAATCCATAAACTCTGCCAACGCACTCTACAAAAATAGAGACAATTTTATACCTGCCGGTCAATCGACTAACAAATCCTTCGCCAATGTTCATATAATAGCTTGGGGCTGTGGATGTGCAAGATAGTTCAAACGGGAAAGTAAACTGAAACTTTAGTGAGGGAAAAATAAGACGCTAAAGCCTCCAGCGAAATGATTTCTGTTGTCTTTTATAAGTTAAAGAACAGGCGCGATGTTGAAATTAATTATCTAAATAAAACTCTTTTGAAATGTAACATTTTTATTTTATTTTAATTTTCATAATACATTATATATTTTAATAGCAGAAATGTTTTAAACACACCATAATTCCACATTTCTTTCATATAATTATTTATTTTTCTACGTGTTTCAATACAACATGTACCATTATCAAGAGAAAATATACAGCCTGTTTCAGCGCAACCGCCTTATTTTTTGTTTAGCCACACTATGGGTACTTACTTTCAAAGTATTTGGCAGTAATAAGTTTCAGGACACGATGGTTGATATTAGATTTTCAATTGGACGAATTATCTCAAAATGGCGACTCTCAACTTCTTTTTTTTTAATGGAATGCAATAATCAAAAACATTCTTTTTACGATAGTATTTCGTTTTTCTTAAAAATTCATTTCTTTCCCTATCAAAAAGCGAACTAGCATGTTAATCTAGTAACGCATGAATGTTTTACACTCGATGTTATTTTTGTCCAAATATCAAGCAGCGGTAGACACAAAAGAAACAAACTTTATTTTGTAATAAACATCTACATTTTGAAACTCAAAATTAAAAATTTACATCAAATAAAAATTAGGTATTTACAAAAACAGCTCAAAATGTTTTCCTTCTTTTTCAATACATAAATTGAAACGTCGTCCAATGGAGCCAATAGATCGAAGGATAATTTCCGGAGAAATTTCGTTTATGCAAGTACGAATTCTCTCTTGCATTTTTCAATGGTTGTTGGTTCAACGATGTACACCTAGGATTTTACATACCCCCAGAGAAAAAAGTCCAGAGGTGACATATCAGGTGACCTAGGTGGCGAACTAACTGGTCCTCCACGACCAATGCAACGGTTCTCGTGTCGATTATTTAAAAACTCCCTAACTGGAAGGGTATAATGTGCTGGAGCGCCATCTTGTTGCAACCACAAATTATTTCTGATATTTTGTAGGAGTTCATTTAGATGATTTTGAATTTCATTTTCTAATCAATTGAGGCAATTCTCTTCAGTTAGTCTATTAATAAATATTGGCCCAACAATATGCAGTCCTATAATTCCATACCACACGTTTCAACTCCATCGATGTTGACAACGTCGCTCACGGGTCCAGTGTGGATTTACATTATCGTAATAATGCATGTTATGTCTTACAACAGCATCATTTCGAAAACTTGCTTCGTCCGAAAATAAAACGTTGTTAAACAAATTTCTATTTTGTCCTATCTGTTGCAAACCCCATTGTGCAAAATTAATTCTTAACAGAAAATCATTTTCGATTAATTCTTGGTGAAGAATCATTTTGAATAATTTTCGTGAGATGTTTCAACTACAAATTATTTACCATGTTGTATTCAATTTAATAACATAATTGAATTCCAATCATGTTTATAAAAATTGAAAGAATATAACATATTTCAGTAGTTGTTAGTTACAAACACGCGAAATAAACTTTTGAATACCACTGTCAAAGGATTACAACAGACAATTTAGTCTTTAAAGAGACGCCTAAAACAAATATTACTATCTCCTTCTAACATACCTGACACAAATACAGATGTTTTAAACGTATAGTGTCCGCCTTAGTTCACCACCCGCAGCGATGATAATGTAGCATTCCATTCTCTCTATTTCCAAATATTGTGTGTTAGAACGAAACAGATACAAACTACGAGTGTGCACGCCAAATAAAGCGCTAAGCCGAAATTCGCAATCATTCATTTTACGGACTATACTTGATATTTGGACAAAAATAACATCGAGTGTAAAACATTCATACGCTACTAGATTAAAATGTTAGTTTGCTTTTTGATAGGGAAAGAAATGAATTTTTAAGAGAAACGAAATACTATCGTAAAAAGAATGTTTTTAGGATCTCAATAATAAAAAAAATTATTGCATTTCATTAAAAAAAAGCTGAAAGTCGCCATTTTGAAATAATCTGATATCACCATCGTGTAAAGCATGTCCTGAAACATATAACTGCCAAATATTTTGAAAGTAGTACCCATAGTGTGGCTAAAAAAAAATAAGCCGCTTACTCTGAAACAGGCTGTATAAGTAAAATAACAAACAAGTAGTTATGGCAACAAATCATTAAGGTAAAACAGTAAACTTGATGTAAATTATAATATTCTATATTTAAAATATCTGTTAAAGGTGAGTCTATAAAATCAACATGTTCGTACATGAACGGTACTTTCTGTTTGTTTATAAATTTCGAATGCTTCCAAAACATCTAATTTGTCTTTTTTATTACAAATTAAAAATTTAATATTGTTTTGTGAAGTCCTAAGGGGTTTATTTACAATGAAATGTTTGGTATAATTTGATTTATCTGTGTTTATATTTGCAATATCTAATGTGTTCTTTGTATCTAATGTCAAAGTTACTAAGTGTTTGCCGGAATTACCGGATGTGCAGTTCAATTTAGAAATGCCCGACTTCAAAATGCCTTTAGTTGAATGTTGGGCATTAATAAACATTTAATAACATTGGGATTAGTTTTGCAAACTACCCTGTACTTCTTGCTCTTTTGTAATATGTGAGCGTCTTTTTCTGATATTTTCCAAAATATGAAATTGATATGTATTTATTTTTTGTCGGTTCTGTGAAAACTGGGTAAATGTTTCTCATAGAAAATGTGTACTCCTGATGTTTAACTAAAGTGACGATTATATTTGAAATGTAACCGCTTGCTTATGTGATTGGTTTTTAATTGATATTTCTTTATTGAAATTTGTTTGATTTAATGTTAAAGACATTGCATGTACTAATGATTTATATGCATCTAACTTATGTGTTTTATGGTGACATGAATGGTTTGTAATTGTACTGTATGTATGTGTAGGTTTTCTGAATATGGAGAACTCAAACTTGTTCAGTGTATTAATTTTTACGTTTAAATCTAGAAACATAATGGTTCTATTTTGATCTTTCTGTAGTGTAAATTTGATGTTAGGATGTAAATTGTTGATATTAATTAAAAACCCATCCATGAAATCTGATGAACTATCAAAACATGATAAAGTTTCATCAACATAACGAAACCAAAATACAATCGTATTAGAAACATTTAATCCAAAAATTTCATCTTCTAAATTATCCATAAAGATATTATCTAAAATGGGCCAAATAGGACTGCCCATAGGTAAACCATTTTTTTGTGGATAAATCTTATTATCGAATGTGGAATAATTTTGATTAACATAGCTATCAAATAATAGAATTAACTCCATTCATGTAACGCAACATTATCATTAAAAATAAAAAATTATTTATTAGACGCATACATTCTCATCACATCTTACAAGCATATTAAATAGATCTGTATTTAAAATTTATAAATTTTTGTTACTAATAAAATCATTAACTTTTTGCTGAGAAATTTGAAATTTGGCACAATTGTGATTATTTTTAAGATGCGTTTCGCATTCTACTGCTAAAATCGGTTTAATTTCATTGATGAATGTAGGAAATGAGAAAAACTTAAAACCTTTGTTAAGAAATTCTAATTCTTTGTTATTAAACTGAACATTTGACAAGTTTACGAATCTTGTGTGAAAATTGTAAAAACTGGTCTGATTTATGTTTGTTCCATGTTGGTGGTATTGTTTCTGGATAAGTAATGTTTAATGTAACTAACAGTTTATCTAACGTTATTGTCATATATATCAAATTCAATATTACGTAATTTATATAAAACTTTAGAATAAAATGCCTTTAAAGTAGTAAAGTAGTAAGATTTATCTCCAAAAAAATGGTTACGTACGGGCGGTCCAATTTCGCCTATAAAATGATTGAACAAAATGTTTCTAATAACACTGTATTTTGGTTTCGTTTGTGGATGATATTTTAGTATGTTTTGCTAGTTCAGCAGACTTCATTGATGAGTTATTGATTAATGTTAACAATTTTCATCCTAACATAAAAATTAATATACTGAACAAGTTGGAGTTCTCCATATTCAGAAAACCTAAGCATACAGACATTACAATTCCAAATGATTTATGTCACCATAAAGCACATAAGTTAACTGCATGTAAATCATTAGTGCATAGAGTACTGTTATTACCATTAAACCAAACAAATTTCAGTAAAGAAATATCAATTATAAAACAGATTGCACAAACAAACGGTTACATTTCAAATATAACCGACACTTTAGTTAAAATTCAAGAGTATAAATTTTCTATCAAAAACATTTACCCAGCTGACACAGAACCGACAAATATATCAGAAAAAGTAACTCACATATAACAAAAAAAACAAGCAGTACGGAGTAATTTTCAAAACTAATATCAATGTTCTAAAATATTTATTTAATGAAAGATTTAACTAACAACACTTTGAAGTCTGGTATTTATACATTGAACAGCACATTTTGTAATTCTGTTTATTTTGGACAAATACTTAGGAACTTTGACGTTGGATATAAAGCACACCTTAGATGTTGCAAATATGAACACACGGACAAATCAAATTATGGCAAACATTTAATAGTATATAATCACCTTATGACTTCCAAGACAACATTAAATTTTTACGTTTTTGTAATAAAAAAGACACAATGCATATTTTCGGAGCATTCAAAATTTATAAACATAAACAAAAAGTACTTTTAATCAACTAACAGGTTGATCTTATAGACTCGCCTTTAACAGGTATTTTAAATATAATTTACATGAAGTTTGCTTAGTTACCATAACTACTTGTTTGTTGTTTTCTCTGTATAATGATACATGTTGTCTTGAAACGCGTAGAGAAATAAATAATTAAATAAAATAAAGTGTAGACATACATTGTGTTTAAAACATTAGTGCTATTTAGGATTACGTGTATTATCGGCAGCACAATTAAATTTTATTCAATTTAATAACTTTTGAAGTAATTTCGAACAAATATTTAATTTTTTTTGTAGAGTTAAATTACATTTTATTTATATTATATTGTATTTAAATCGTTAGTGCTATTAAATATGGAATCCCACGAAATAAGGTTAAAAATAAAAATTTAATCATTACACGTTTACACGTTTTTCACTTTCTTCAAGACCAAAAAAGGCTAAATAAATTTTATATCCTTAACGAATTCTATTTTTAATTAAATAGATAAGTAAGTTCTTTCATTCAAATTCAACATATTACAGCATCAAACATTTGAAAATTATGTGGAGACCGGGTGTGAACAAAATCTGAAAATTAATAAAATTGTTTCATTTTTGATTATGTAAAAAACCGCCGCTTTAAAGGGAAATAAGTAAGATAAAGGGGTCCGTATCTCAACATAAATATAATAATATATGCATAAAAAGCAGTATAAACTAGATGTTTGTTACATAACTTTTGAAACGAAAGTGAAATGCGAAATATGCAAGAGAAATCTTATAGTAATTAAGGTATCAAGGTTGTTACGGGTATAATAATGCCCCGAGGTCAACAGTGTACTTTGTGAACGTTGACCGAGGGCATATTCCTGTAACACCCGTGGTGCCTTCTATATTTAATGTCCTTTAGTATGGTTAGAATATTTATTTTTTGACGTTTTGTTATTTGACATTTTTATTTGATGTTAATAAAAGTTTAAAAATAGGTGCATTATTGGAAAATAATATACTATAAGGAGATTAAAATAATTTGTTGCTTTTCCTTAAAGCGTAAAACCGGGAGCAAAATTTCTCTTTATATCATACGTAACACCGAAATTTAAAAATTTGTAACCAATTTATCAAATTAATAACAAATAGAGGTTTCATAGAGGTGTGATAGAAACACAAAAACCAGTAAATATGACTCTATAAGACACACAAACCAAATAGATGCGTTAAAAAAATGTTTTTATAACTTTTATTACTAATGGAAAACCACGAACACAGTGTGGATACCACACTGCTTTCCGAACACATCTTCGTACACTGTGTACACAGTCCCGTTCTGGATGTAGTTCGTGGAGGAGGGGGAGTTCGTGCTTAATATGCAATTAAAAAATAAACAATTAATTAATTACAAAAAAGAACACCCTCAACGGTCCGGGTAACGTGGTCATCGCCGCTTCGAAGGTAGGTCTGCCATTGCTT
The DNA here is from genome assembly GCA_036346205.1 of Vesta saturnalis. Classification (NCBI taxonomy): domain Eukaryota; kingdom Metazoa; phylum Arthropoda; class Insecta; order Coleoptera; family Lampyridae; genus Vesta; species Vesta saturnalis. The sequence continues at coordinate 1,243,209 of JARFJB010001963.1, read as the reverse complement.
GCATACAGACAATACGAAGAAGCGAGCATCCAGGAGAATTACAGCCAGTAACAGCAAGCAAGAACCGCAGGAAAACAACGAAAAGAATACATAAGACTCTACCTCCCGTTAACACAATTTCCGTTCTCCCTACTAACAACAGTCGTGATGATGAAGCACGGTCGCCACCATGCTACACTCAAAATTCTCTCCACAACCCCTGACTCCACCCGTACACCCACACCTACCTACGTACACACCCTCGCCTCACCACCACCATCCTCACGCACACGACCACACTCTAACGCCTCCTCCATTTCCACCACTTCCACCAGATGATTTAAATCAGATGATTAAAACCACGATTAAAACAATTAAAATCATGATTTTTTAATAAAAATCATGATTAATTTAGCTTAGAAAAGGGGGCTCAAATTTGAACACTTAAAAATGTATTTATTTATAAAAAAATAGAACTTTCATGCATTTTTATGTGGTAATATTGATTATTTATTACAATAATCGAAAAGAAATTCAGCATTCAGCTGCTTTTTACAAAAATAAAACTAATAAAAAATGTTTTTAATACAAAAAGAGAACTATATTTAAAAAAAAACTAAATATTGCTGAACGTCTATAACGTAAGTGTTATAATGCTTAAATAGAAATACTACTTTAGTTACTTTGTCACCGCCAAGTCTGTTTCTTATATCTGAATGCAGCAAAATTGGTTCGTATACAGTTTTTTACGTAGAATCCAGTGGCGTAGCCGTATTTTTGCTGCAAACTGTCAATTTTTAGCTCTAAAATGGCTTATGGTTTTTTAACGGAACACCCTGTATATTTTTCTTGCGTTGATTGGAAATTTTTTAAGCTTTACAAAAATATATAATACATGATGTGTATTTTAAATAATAAACCTAAAATCTATGATTTCACAAAATCTGCGTAATAACATAGTGTGTATTATATAGCATTAGAATTACTAGGTCGTGAGTTAATTATATTAGGATATTACAAACATAGAAATTTTAAAAAAGCTAAATTAATTTTAAGGCAGAATAAAACTGAAAAAGTTAACATAATATTAACTCGATATTAACCCCTTAAGAGATTTTCACCTTAAAAGAACTGCTCAAAATGGTTCCCATTTTCCTGAACGCAATGTTGACATACAGTGGTTATTCTTTTTAAGCATTTAAAATAATTATGGAACGACTTTGCAAGTTTTGAAATGCCGCATTGGTGGTATTAAGTAGTTCATCTATTGTCCGATGACGGGTACTATAAACCTTATTCTGCAAGTACCCCAAAAGAAAAAGTCTAGCATGGATAGGTCAGGTGACCGAGGAGGCCATCTAATTGGTCCATGAGTACCGATCCACTTTTGCGGAAAATAATTGTCTAAAAAAGGTCGAACAGCATTATGTGCGGGCGCGCCATCCTGTTGGAAATGCATCCCGTTAAGATGAGCTAAAGGAACATTGTCTATTAACATAAGGATAACATCTTTCAACACTTCAAGATATCCAATTCGATTGGTCAATATTCTTTGAACCCGAGTCTTGGGAACACCAATCTCCTGCTGTAGAACTCTGCATGATTGTGAAGGCGTTGCCTGTATACATGCTAAAACGTTGATTTTATCCAAATCGCGATTTTCCTTATTATACTTTTTTGGTCAGGGTTGGATACATGATCCATGTTCTACCAATTTTTTTTTATTCGAGAAAACATGAAAAGACAAGGTTGCCTTCTTTCTGGATATCTATAAATCCAAATGATATTTAAATAAAAAATAAATCCACATACGTCAAACGACAAATAAGTATTCAAACAAACCTGTTGAAATGCAGTTGGGAAGCCTCACGGGAGCTTTCATTGCTCTCTATATAAAACAGACTAAAACAGACATATTTTTCAAAATGTTGATAATTTCCATTCCATTGTAACGAATACAATATTACGCAGAGAATATAAATTTTACAACTGACAGGTCTTGACAAGCGCTTAGCAAATGATCATTTAATTGTTCCAATAAACACGCCTACTAATTCTAATGCTATATAATACACACTATGTTATTACGCAGATTTTGTGAAATCGTAGATTTTAGGTTTATTATTTAAAATACACATCATATACTATATATTTTTGTAAAGCTTACAAAATTTCCAATCAAACGCAAGAAAAATATACAGGGTGTTCCACTGAAAAAACCATAAGTTTTATTTATAGCTATACGACTACGCCACTGGATTCTACATAAAAAACTGTATAAGAACCAATTTTTACCTTTGCCATACATTAAAGAATAACGGAGATATAACGGGGGTCCCAAAATGCAATATTTTCAATTTCGCCCTGTATCTCAGAAATATAGCGAGCTATGAAAGTTTTGTTTATACCAGCGTTCTTCTCACAAAAAACTAGCACGGTATTGTGAAAACCGCAACTCTGTATCTTACCCCGAAATATCATCGAAAATGGGACACACTGTACACACAATCGATACAGTTTTACAACACTGTTAGTAACTGTTCGCAATGTATTTCGATGAACACCGTTAAACGCCGCCACCACTCCTTCAGGTCGTTCTTCTGCATTATTGTAATGGAAATTACTATCATACACTTTATTTTTTATAGTGCCCCATAAATAAAAGCCCAGAGGCGTTAAATCTGCGGATCTGGCTGGCCACTGATTAGGTGAATTGGTGGCAATTACTCTTATCAAAACGGTCATTTAAATACCGATAACATTGCCAGCATTATGTGCGGGATCGCCATCCTGCTGATACCATATTTGAACAATTTGTGCCAAAGATAGATTATCTAATAAATCTTCAAGATATGTTTGCAGAATTTCCATGTAACGTGGCGCTGTTAAGGCTCCATCAAAAATTACAGGACCAACTGCCACAAAAAACATTAAAGCCGAAACGAACCTGGTTGCGCCGGGGAACCAATAGCTGTAGATTTTCCTGTGCCCAATGGTGCTCATTATGGCGATTAAATAATCCACAATATTGGAGAAGTAGGATTCGTCAGTCCATAAAACTTGATTTATAAAATAACCATTTTCTGCAATTTTATTTAAAAACGATCTACGGATATTATCATTTGGTCGCAAAGTCTGCGCAATGTGTAATTTATATGCGTGGAAATTGTGTTTTTTTTTTTTAATTCTCGATGATTTAGTCTTAGACACATTAACTTGAATTATTATAAATTTTGTTATAATAGAAAAAGTTCAAAGGTAAATATGCAATTAAAAATTATTATTAATTTTATTAAATACATAAATAAAAAGTTCACCTCGAATAGGATTTGAACCTACGACCTGTACTTTGCTAGAGTACCGCGCTAACCAACTGCGCTATCGAGATTCAAGCCCCAATCAATGCAAACTTTATCTTTATGTTTACATCCGATTGGGGCTTGAATAAATAATTTTAAATACATTAGCTTGAGCTTCAATTCCTCGAGTCGAAATATTCGTATTTACTTGCACACAAGCTAAAGTTAATTCCTCATCTTCACTAACCATGTTTATGTTCGTATTGGGCTTTTTAAGACATCCATAATGCTGCATATTTGAATCTAATCTTGCAAATATTTTCATGTCCGGTTGACTACGCTAAGGAAAATTTGTTAGATACCCTTGAGTAGCAAGACGGGAGTTTTTGTAGCACTTTATGTATGTGCAAAACATATCATATTAATTATTTGTTGGAAAGGTCGCCATTAGAAATAATTAAAGAAAAAACACTTATTATAAATTTATCACTTAATAATACAACACAGCAATACTAATTATTTACACAATCAATAAACTAATACAACTTGACAGTGAGTCGTATTATAATAAATTTTGTTTTATTGTTAATAATGGCTACTTGATTTAAAATGAAAACAGTTAATATTTCCCATAATTTTCGTTGAAAAGAGAAAAAAATCCCATTTAATTGTGTAAAAATCCAATATGGCGCCCGTTTAAAATAAGAAAGTTGCTATTAGTATCCGCCATCCATCTTCAATTTTATTTTGACATCATTGTTAAGTGTGCCTCATCGAAGTAACTTTGATCTGAAACTTTTTTTCATACCTTTTATGATTACGGAGATATTTGAGTTTTTAGAAATCGGCGATTTTTATTTTTTTTTTTTAATAATTTTGAAACTGTTCGGAAATTGAAATGTTTCCCAACGGAATCGAATTCGGCCCAAAAAATGGCACAATATTGCCTGCCCATTTAACCAAACTCTATCGTTAATAATAAGAAAGGTACCCAAACTATCCTACTCTACTTGGGACATAGCATAAAAGTAGTAGCGGATTTATATAATTACATAATAACAGTCTACGTACACTACAAAAAGAAACTAAAATTTTTTGATTTCATGTCATACATGTCCTTCAACACTTTCATTCTACTCTAAAACAAAAACACGTTTTCACTCTTTGTTTAACGTGTTCAAGATTCGAACCTTAGTCGCGAAGCGGCGAAGGTCAAATCAACGAGTGCCTTCTGCAACGAATGATTCATACTATTTTCTCAGTTTCGGGCTTACTTCATATTAATTACTGGCCACTTAAAAATCTGGTTGTAAAATAATAAGGTTGGCGATAGTGAGTTAATATGATAGTTTCCGTAGCAACTAATAAACAACTTTTATATTTAATTTTATAACAACGTTTATAACGTAAACTCTTGAAAAAAAAGTCACTAAAAACAATTCATGAATTGAATTCATTCCAACATCAAAATGCGTGCGAGAATTGTAGATTCTAATCCCGAAACAGAGAAATACATATACAAGAAGATTCTAATGTTTAAGGCTTGTACAAAATTTACGTACGCCATTTAAAGTGTAAATACATAGTAACATAAAATTTAAAATCAATTTAAAAACAAATTTTTTTACAAAAAAGTGATTTCTTTGTCGGGGGTTAGAACTCTCCTTCCTTGCATCACCAATCCTGTCACTTTACCTTATGACCATTCGATGCTTTGATATTTTTAACGTCTATTGTTATCGTTATTAAAAAGTTACAGATTTTTTATTTTTATGATTTTTATTCAGTTTTAGTTCGATAACCGAGTTAAAACTATATATATATATATATATATTATATATAATATATATATATATATATTATATAATATATATATACCATTATTATATATATATATATATATATATATTATATATTTTCCATGATTTTTTGATGCTGCTCCTAGCCGAAAATCTTGGTCTTCAATTATATAAGAATAGTTTTTTTATTTAAATACCATTTCTGGTGCCCTAATCAGCTTGAAATTTCATATCTAATAGTTTATCAACGCTTTTCATGCGTGTAAAAAATTTCAAATTGATAGCTCCATTTTTACCATTAGTTTACTTGAAAAAATTTAAAAACTGTGTAGGTACTTCCAGTAAACCTATATGTCCCAAAAGTTGATACAGATCTACGATTTTAGTACAATAACCGTATGCTAAATTTCAACTCCAGCTGAAATAGTCTGGCCGGTATCCTGTTCACATATTGACACACAAACAGACACACACACACATAGCCGGCATGCCAAAAATGGTCAAAATTGATTCAGGGACCCTCAAAACGTAAAGATCCGTCAAAATCTTGCGGTCAAATTTTTTGATGATCACAATTTTTTTTACTATAATATACGGGAATGTAAAAAGAAAGAAAAGTAGAAAGCTAAAGCGCGACCGACTTAACAAAAGCGCTGAAAAATATGTGAATTAATTTCGTTAGCGAACTCGAGCAACCAATCATAACGCTATACACATTGTACACAAAAAAGAAACAAAATTTTAGAATCTATTGTCCTTTTATGCTTTATATTGTGCTTTTAGCACTTTCATCCTGTTTTACTGAATGTTTTTTACCAGTCCTTTTTACGACGCTTATTGCATGATAAAAAAAATTTTGGTAACTCAATAAGGATTATGATAATAATGAGTGATGTGGTATTGAAGCTGGTAGTTATCTAAGGAGATTAATAGAAAGCGCAAAGCTAGATGATAAACGAAGGCCCGTTGGGTATTTGGATGAAACTTACATTCACCCAACATATGATGTGAATAAACGTTGGCAAGCGGAGGTTAAGCCCGGTGTTTACAAGACAAACAGTAGAAGACATATTATAATTCACACTGGTGGTGCTTTTGGATCTGTGCCAATGCGCTCTCTTGATTTTCAAATCGCACAGCAAATCAGGAGATTACCGTAATATGAAAAATTTTAATGGGATTTTATGCACCTACCCAAAAATTAAATTATTGTGATGGATAACGCCTCATATCACAGCGTTCAAATAGATAAACCATGCTCAATAAATAACCGTAAGAAGAGATCAAAGCTTGTTTACAAGCAAATAGTTCGACAACCGATTGTATGAGAAAGACTGCGTTATTGATGTTGGTAAAGCAATTCTCTCACACTAAATCTTATTCTGTTGCCGAGATATTGAAAGATAATGGTCATACTGTTTTACGTTTATCACCGTATCATTTTATTTTAAACCCAATCAAACTAATATGAATTACGAGGAAAATAAAAGTGGCAATGAATAATGTGAAACAAAAGAGTAGTGCAATTTGAGATTTAGTGAAAAAGCAATTTCAAAAAAAAGAGGAATGAGAAAAGTACTTCATTCTTATATTTGTTTGGCATATTAATTAATTTTTTGAAACTATTATCATGTACTGTAGATGATAACCGTAGTGGTTATCGAGACGTTTAAATTGTAAAAAATTAATAAAAATTCACAATTACAATCCAAAAAAAAAGTATTTTAATTATGAGTTAAAAAATACATTACGAAATATTAAAAATAGCAAGCAGCAAAGAGATTCTCAGAGAAGAAATTATGGACACATGGAGGTGGTAATTCAAATAAATCCTAAAATCCACGAAAAAAATACATTAACCAGGAAGATGCTGGGCAAATAAAAAAATGAGAAAGTTACTAGCATAAGGTAATAGGGGATGATCTAAGGTATTATAAGCATGAATATGCAAACTTGCACGGTTATCATCCATAATTAAGATACTTATCTTTCGGGTTGTAATCGTATATTTTTGTTTGTTTTTTTTTACAAATTTAAACGTTTCGATACAATTATAGTAGCGTCCTCCGTAAATGATAACAATTTAAAAAAATACATATTTATTTTTTTTAACTGTTATTCATTGAGAGCTATAACCGTAATTGTTATCAAAACATTCAAATTTGTAGCAAAAAACATAAATGAAGTACTAAAATACACCATTACCACCCAAAAGATAACTACCTTAATTAAAAAACAGGGAAGCACCAAGTAAAGACTAGAAGACGTTAAATGCGATACGGGCAAGAGCAGAAATAGTATTTGAAACTAACATAAATAATAAATAAATTACTAAAGTCTGTCCAGAAACGAAGCGAAGTAATAAATTAAAGTAGATCATTTATTTTACATATAAGCCGTACACGATTTTGTATTAAGTACTTAATAGATTTAAATTAGTTTTAGGATAAACCGCTTCCATACTATAGCGTTACAACGTAAGTTATTTATCAATAGCTGCTAATTCTTTAACAATGGGACGTACCTGTTGTTGAGTTCTAAAGTAAAGATCATAGGCGTGTAGAGGTTGTCCCATTTTCGTATGTTTTACGGGGTATCTCGCTTATTTTTAGGTTAGAACCTTGCGGTTTTCGCGACAAGGTGCTACTTTTAATGAAACCAAAGATGCACTAATTAAATTTGCCATGGCCATCTTAGTTTTTGTGCTACAGGGTGATTTCGGAAAAATTGCATTTTCAGTCATCCCTGTAACTCTATTATTATCAGACATATTAAAAAGTAAAACTGATATTTGTAGATTTTTTACGTAGAATCCAGTGGCGTACTCAGATTTTCTTTAGAGGTCACAGTTTTGAGATAGTGACATAACTTACTTTTTATGGACACCCTATATATTTTTTTAAATCTTTTTCCCTTGCCAAGAGCTTTTCAAAAATATAGCATAGTCTATATTTATTTTATAAATAACGTGACAAAATGATTTTTTCTATAATTTACATTGATAAAAAACAAAATAATAATCACAAATACTGTTCAAATTGCAGACCATTATGTCTCCTACACGTTTCACAAAGTTTATAAATTCTTTTAATAGCATTTTCCAAAATAAATTATTGTCTTCGCAATTCTGCAAAAGTATTTTCCGTTGCAATTTTTAATTGTTGCATGTTGGCATATTGCCTTGAATAAATGTTATTCTTTATAATAATAATATAATAATTAAACAACAACAACAAGAAGAACAAGAACGATAACAATAAACAAAAACAACGAATAACAATAAATATCAGCACTAAATTTAGGAAAATGTAACCAGGAATAATTTGAGAGAAGCAGAAACTTCAAAATCAAATACCTAAGTAATGGCAGAACGTTAATTATTTTGTTTTTGCGTTACCATGGTTACCCACGGCTATCCACTATTATCAATGTAAATTATAGAAAAAATCATTTTGTCACGTTATTTATAAAAATAAATATAGACTATGCTATATTTTGAAAAGATCTTGACAAGGGAAAAGATTTTAACAAAATATATAGGGTGTCCAATAAAAAAAGTAGGTTATGTCAATATCTCAAAACAAGTTATAATTAGTATTAATTAATTTCATTATGACATATCTAATCAATATTACTTCAGTTTTATATTTTTTATCATAAAATAAACCAACGCCACTGGAATCTGCCAAACATGTTGATTTATTCCTTCGCTTCGTTTCTGGCCAGACTGTAACAACTAGAAACACTCCTGAAATATGAAGTAAATTACTCCAATTTACAAAGAAGGAGCGTCATAAATAACAGAGTGGGATATTGGCAAAAATGCATTATAAATATTTGCAAAGAAGAAACCACGCTTAAAAAACATTTTCGTATTAAGGCCAATTATTAAAAAACCAGTCGAAGGTAAAAGTGCATTACCAATTTATAAAAAAACAGTTAATCAAATAAACAAGCAAGGCATATGGAAAACACTAGAGAAAAGAGGTGTAGACCAGGTGACGATACTTGGGATCAGAAATTTAGCAAAAAAATACATAAAAGCAAGGTACGAGAAATCAAAGGTGTTTGAACAACAAACGTGCCAATTTTTGGCTCTTGTTACTTGAATTAAAATTTTGGATTTTGGTTATTTTTTATAAATCTCTCTACATATTTACGGTATATCAAGTGTATTACAGTACATTGTTTTCTCTTAATATTTAAATGTAGTGTAATAGATTGATATCGTCTCGTTTATGGTTTACTTGACATGATAGCTACATTTAGTTTCAGTACTATTTATTACGGGCAATAGTGTATAATGTGAAAACGTGTCTGTTACATATGAAAAGTGTAAGTACACAACATTCTTCTGCGAATCATGTTTTTCAACCGGACAACTACATAAAATTGTTTTGCAAAAATTAGAGTGAAGCTAATTGTATTAAGGTTAAATAAAGTTGAATACAGTGTTGACAAAAAAAACGGGCTTCAGTTGTTTAGTGTTTTTATAATACCGGGTGATTCATTGGGAAATGCACATACAATAAGGGTAGATGAAGGACACCGAGGTGATTCTGAATAATCTATATTTTATGGGTCTATCGTTCTTTATAACCAAGACACAGGGTGATTTATTAATGTTCCCCATTTTTTCAATTAATCATAACTTATGAATATTTGGTTCGTATGCTCTTTGTCCACAGTGGTGTCGATTAACATAGTGAATAAAAGTCTTATGCCAGGTCCGGCCTTAAAAAAATTAATAAGTAAGTTTTGACTCGAAACAATACCCTGTATATCAATATGTTAAAATTTTAATTACACATTTGGAAAAAGCAAAAAAAAAGTATTGCGAAATGTATTTGGTGTTTCCGCATACAACTTTTTTACTTATTAACTAACTAACTAACTAATCTAGATGTTTTGATAAGATGACAGAATTAAAAAAAAATTAATTTTCTTCCCCAAATGGTACTTTTCCAGCTTTAATCCATAAAATCATCAACTATTTCTTATTCTCTTAATTTCTGGATCCCAACCTTATTGAAAAACGAGAGGACATGTCCGTATTTAGGACAAATTATTATTATTCAACAGTGTTATGAACAACTGGATGCTGTCAAATTCTGGCAAAACAGTAACAATTTATATCATTCCTGGTTTCATAAAAACTATGATATCACAAGCTTTAAGTCAGTCAAACATCCTAAGTGGATCCAGGAGTTCCGGTATCCATCCAATCAATCCTGACATTTTCCGAGAAGAAGACTTCATGTGTTCTGCAGTAACAGACAGAAATTTATCGAATGATAATGACTTACTACCTACAAATTCCACTTCCTCTCAACAAGGAAAAACAAAAATTCTAACCCAAACCCCAGAAAAACGCGCTCTAGACTATTCAACTCCAAGTGAGAGTGGGATATCTAATACGAAAAAAAAGTTCTTCAGGATAGTGGGAGCGAAATAGAGTGTGATCGTACCAAAAATGTTACAATACAAATCAAAAACAAAAGGAAGGAGAAACCAAAAAAAAAAGAAATTTACAAAGTCAGAAGGTGAAAATAAAACAAGAAAAATATGCAAGACCAAGATCAAAAAACGCACTCAAACGAGTGAAAGTGAATCTAGAGACGAAACTGCCATTCCATATGCTGATAGTTCTAGTGATGATTGGGAAGAAGGTCTGGACGTAGGTTACCGTTGGTATTATTTCGTATGTCAGACGTTTTAGGCATGAGACTCTGTACTTCCTGCAAGAGATATGTTCACGAAATATGTGATGGGTTGACCAATAAAGACCGAGACAATTTCATATGTCATGAATGCGAATCTTAAAGACATATTAAATAATTAATGTGATTTTGAATGTACCTTAGAAAATTAGAGACTGATTATTAATTTATTTAGCGTAAGTATTTGTATTTTTTTACATCTATGTTTTTTAAAAAGGCGAAAAATGCCTATTGTTTTGTTTTCATATTTTTATTTATGTAGTATTATCTATTTTCACGTTACCTAATCTTCCTCTTTGACGTTTGAGGTATTTTCTGAATAAAATATTTTGTTTACAATTTATTTGTCATTATTTTCCTCTACAAATTAATAAAACTAAAGTTTATGAGTTAATAGCAACTTTGATATTATAAAATGATGCCTAACTACCCAAGCTTTGTATACGTTATGGAGCTGTCAAGATTCAAGTTATGGTTAGAATGTTATGCATGATAGAATAATAGAGGGTTCAACTGTCCCGGACACCCCCTGCAATTGTTTCATTTAGTTTTACATATGATATTAAAGCACAAATTTCTCGTTTTTTGTATTTTAATTATCCAGGAAAAAACTAGTGGTGTCCCACAAACGCAGATCTATTTTATAGCTGTGGATTTGTCTGTGATACCCCTTACGACTTGTTAATAAAAGAAATGAGTTCTCAATTTACAGTATGCAGTAAGTATTTTAATTTGTCTCCGCTAAGTAAGCACCCGATGCAAAACTACCTTAATATTTTAAATCCTTATGACAAATTTTAAGATACTTATTGTATTGTGTTAAGGTAACTGGGGGTACGTGGTGTGTACAACAGAGAACAGTTGTATTAAAAAGTGTATGTAGTACGAGGTCTGATAAAAAACAAAATGACGCTCAAGAAAAAGATGAAGTGGGGGGGGGGGCGGAGGTAACAGGGAAGCTTGTCTACGATGGGGGCGAAGATGGAAAGATAAATGAAAAAATATGCAAAAAACTAAACCGCAAACCCTCGCTGTATATAAAAATACCACATTTGTTACTGATAGAAGCGAATGTGTTAGCGCTGTATATAACGTAGTAAATTGTGTTATGGAAAATTATAGTTCCTCATTGCGTAAAGTTTAATTGTAAGTATGGATTATTTCTCAAGATATCTTAGAAACTGTAGCAAAGTTATTTAACATCAAATACAAGATACCCGTAAGCGTATGAACACGGAGCATAATGATATGTGACGGTGCAACAGCCATAAATAACAATATCGACAGACGACCAATTACCTTAAATAATTAACGGCAACCTGTTTGATGTTTACAATTTCTCATAAACTACAATGATATTACTTTCAGTAATAATGTTCTTACGGTAAGTCAACCATAAACCATGAATAACATAACCTACAACTACAGACTACAGAGTGTATGAAACTCTTGTTTCAAGTTAATAATTTAAATACACCACACATTTTAACCTTATGTCTATAGTATTCTAATCCATTTACCACATACTGAGGTTGCAAATTCCGATTTGCATTGCATACAAAACCATCTAAGAGGAAGAATTTATTTCTGCTATTACGTGTATAATAAATCACTGTCCGTACGGTATTCAATCAGCTTCTGCAAGAGATGCAATTCATGTGATTAATTGTTAAGAATGTTCATGTTGACTTTGCAATCGTATATAACACCAGGTGTCGCCCATATCAGTGTATCTAATGACCAACTCGATTAAGGCGGTACCATTACATAGAATGTCTTGTATATTTTCCATTTTATGAAAAGCTCCTTTTCGTAAGTATTGCGATTTGCGGATTGAAAATAAACTCTCACACTCGACCAAAGCAATAAAATCCATCTGAGGCGTTTGTATATAAATCGAAAAAAAAGTAAAAACCAGAAATCGCTTGGTTGAACTCTATATTTCCAGTTAACCGCACAGTAGCAATTACAGATTAAATTATGATAAGTGAAAAAAAAGTATGGCCAATCGATTTCATCGCTGTAATTATCCTTTTTTTTTTGCTTATTCGATTTATGCAAATCTAAACAGTTTTAACGTTTTAAACGAAATCATTTTTCACTCTACAAGCAATAAGTGGACGGGTATAAAATGCATCTTTAAGCGACGGAAAGATATATTGTTGACACATTAGTTTTAGACAAGAAGTATTACTGGATTAGCATGTATATCGCTAGTTGTGTAAGAAAAAAAAGACAAAATACATACCTACGTTTATGAAACTAGAATTCTCAATCTAAATTAAGCAATCCGGATCGTTGGAAATTATTTTATTTTAAAATTCCCATTTGAGTTAAAACGATTCAATTACTACATTCGGATTGATGACAGTTAATGCTTTTATATCTATAATTCATCCAATGACAACCAGTAATCACGTTATGTAATCCTAGTGAAGTTTTAACGGTTTAATTCCAAATTAATTAACATTGTCGACAAAATGGATTGACCATTAATAACAAACTCAAGATTTAAGTTATTCAAATGGAGAATAAAATGTACAGGGTGATTGGTAAGTAAAGGCGAAAAATGTAATCCCATGTACATGCCTCAAATCTAGTTACCGGATACTTGTGTGACATCATTGCATACCGCTAAAAAATGTAGGGGAAAGGCGCCTAAGAGTACGCGTTTCCTAAGAGTACGCACTGCAGATTTTTCATAGTTGGCAACCCTGAAGTGTGGCTGCTGCATGTGCGTTGTGTTTGTCTATGGTACGTTTAGTTGTGTACGTTATCTGCGTAATTAGAACCGCAAGGAAAAGGTGAAAGAGTTGAAATTACGGAGAAAATGGGGAAGATATTAGAACTCGTATAGGAAAAGGCGAATCAACAAATGTTGCGGTCGTTGGGGATAAATGGTCACTTGAAAGCGATTGCGTGTGGTAACAAAATTTAAAATGTTCTTGAGCTGGGTTCTAACACTTTCTTACTTTATAACTAGGAAACAATTTTCAGGTCCCTAGGAAGATACAAAAAAATATTTACTGAAATGCAAGAATATGAACTGGCAGCACATATTCGGGAATTAGAGAAAAGGTTATGGATTACGCTTGAAAGACGTAATATCGCTTGCCTATCAATTTGCCGAGTTAAATAAAATTCGTCATCGATTGAATAGAGAAACAAAACTAGCTGAAAATCACTGGATTAAAGACTGACAATCGCTGGAGACTGTCACTCTGTGCTCCAGAAAAATGTAGCCCAGCTCGAGCAATTGGCTTCAACAAAGTACGTGAAAGGGTTCAAAATTTCCGACAATGTTATACTAAATATATCACTGAACCTCATCGATTATTTAACTGGACGAAACGGGATGAGCACTGTTCCCAATAAGATATCAAGGTTAATGCAAAAGGTAAAAATGCATGTCTATGAAGGAGGCACTGTTCTATGGAGCACCACCAGGAACATTAAAATTAATATCTGAGTCGGGATACATGAACACTGGCCTGTTTTTAGAGTGACTACGCCACTTTTGTGCACATGTAAAACCTTCGAAAGCAGAACCAGCTGCCCTTCTTTTGGACAATCATACTTCCCATTGTTCGCTCGAAGCTATACTTTTCTGCAAAGAAAAGTCTATAGTAATGGTAACCTTGCCACCTCATGGAACACATAAGTTACAGCAATATGTCAGAAGGCATGTGAAGCGACTAGGTTATATCCTTATAATCCGGAAATCTTCACAGAAGCTTATTTTGCTCCCTCGGACGTGACAGATGTGGTTTAAAATAGCACAGTGGGTAACGCAGAAGACTCAATTGTGAATAAGGGTAAAGAAATGACGATTAATGAAGCCGGGGACGAAGTGGCCAGCGAATCAAGATGGAGATGGGTATGATTCCGATGATAATCTGCCATTAAGTGTTTTTCGTAGCGACGGCAACACGACCACACAAATTGAACAAAATGAATATTCAGTAATAGAAGTCGAGAATATAAACAACAGGGCACCAGAACGTCCAGTTTTAACAAATTGTAATCGAGAACAACAAAATGTTGCCAGAAACCTCACAGGTAGCAAAGACGTTTCGTTTACTAATTTTATTGAAATTTTCCATCCTCCTGAAGATGAGGTCATTGATCGTCTTCTAGAACTGAGGATCGCAGTGTTCCCTAGAATATCTATTCAGTCCTCAAACAGTGGAACAATTGGCAGCGCCAAAGACTCTGTAAATCCTGATATCGACAGCAGGTTTTCACGAAATCTAGGAAGGCAGATGTCAAAAATCGATCAACTCTCTATAAACATGAGTTAACAAACAGAACAAAGGAAGGTTCAATCTGACTAGATGATTCTGAAGATCAAGGAAGGCAGCTGCCCAAGATGTCAACTCTGAAGATTACAGACAGAATGGATTCGACTCCAGATGAAGTTCTGTAGAGATAATACCATCTGCACGAGGACTGTTACTAATTAATCTGAATGGAATTCGATGAAGTCTTGTAGAGATTGGCACGAGGACTGTTCTAATTATCTTGAATCGAGAAGTCATGTGACTATTGTTAAGTTTCAGATTCTTAGAAAAAGTATTCATTTATTTACATATTTATAACAGAAGATATGTTTTCATGTTTTCAGAAGGTTTTTATCTTTATTTTACAGAATACATTTATTTTTGTTGATTTACACTGTTATTTTCATAAAAACATTCTACTCTTAGGAACTGTTCAGTAAAGCACGCATGTGTCGACTTTTAACAAACAATACACAAACATTAAACGACTTACAGAACATCATTAAGTATAGGTAGTCCAGCGTGTCCCTAACAAACCATAAAACATTCTATGCTGTTGTACAATATGCCTTGTTCATAAAGCTGTTTTAATTAAACAATTGTACTATGGAATCATTCAAAACACAAAATGGATTATATATGAAGTACGGTGATATAACTTATGTGTATGGTTTTGATGCAAATGCTTTCTGCATTTGTATGATTCTAAACAGACGACAATTCTAGAAGAGTTCTATCTTATTCATTTCAAAAACTACGAGAATGTGGAATAGGTAAGCCTCAAAAAATAGGTCGTAACCGAGTTCATATACTAGAACAAGAGGAAACTGTAATAGAAGCTGTGCTTGGTCAACGTGAAGTTAGTACTCGATGAATTTCGGCTAATTGGCCCCTGTCGCAAAGTTTTGTTTGGAAAACGTTACATCAGGAAGTTCTTTGTCCTTACCATCCACAACCCGTTCATAATGTATTACCAGGTGATCCAGAACAACGTTTAATTTTTTCTCAGTGGTTGTTGGAACAACATAACCAAAATCCAGACTTTCTTCAGGAAATCTTGTGATCCGATGAATCAACAATTTCCGTAATAATCACGCGAGGAAATCCCCACGCTGTGAAAGTTCGGTCTTTCAAGCGTAGATTTTCCATCAACGTCTGGTGTGGACTTTTTGGCGAACGACCGTTGCCTGCCATAGTTTTTCCTCGCCGATTGAGTACTAATTCATACTTAGAGCTTTTAGAAAACTAGATTAACCATTTTATGGATGATATTCTGCTAAATCGAAGGAACAGAATGTGGTACCAGCACGATGGGGCACCGCCACGTGTGGGGAGAAATGTCGTTAGATGGTTGAATACCAATTTCAATGACAGATGAATTGGTAGAAATGGTCCGGTTTGCTGACCTGCTAGGTCTCCCGACCTCAACCTCCTAGAACCTATCTTTGGGGTTTTTGTAAAAGTTTAGTTTATACTGAAGAAATAATAACAATTGAACAGTTACAAGACAGAATTAATACGCAGCGCAACATATTTAAGCCTCAGCAGATTTTGAAGCGGTATGCGGTTCGTTAATACGGCGTTGTTAGGCAAATATTCATGAAAATGGTGGCACGTTTAAACATCTATTGTAAAACACCTTTTGTGTATTTTCATCTTTGCAGTTTATTTTGTCTTAAATAAAGGTTAATCTATTTATATCCTAATCAAATTGTCCATCCGATAACTAGATTTGAAGCGTGCACTACTTATTGGAATATCATATTTCAGAGGCGATCGTCTGTATACTGCCCTTCTCATTCTGTTCTGTCGGGAACAGATTTTATGGATAAACAATTTTACAATTATTAAAACTTTCAAGCGTTAGCTGAATCGTGGCTTTCATAAGGTCTATTATACATTATTATTTGTAAAGGTGTAATGTGTTGTGGTGTGTTGTTAGTGGTGGTCATCGTTCCTTTATCTTAGGGCGTAGGGGATGTTATCGGGGAGGTTCTCTAATTCTTCAGGGAGGTCTTCGATATTTCGTATAACGATAGCTCATGGATGTTTAAATTTGCGTTTACGTTTCTTCCTGTAGATAAAAGAAGTGTATGGGATGTTTTTAGTGGCTTCTATGTCACCGAATGAACTACGGTTTGTGTAGTCTGTTTGCAGTGTTTTGACTTGTTTGACCTGCGATACATGTAATATTATGGTGTTGGATGGCGCGAATGAGGTCAGGTTTCAGGGTAGCACCCTCCTATGGGACGCCTAAGTTCGCCGAGGAGGTTGGTGTCTAAGTCGGTGTTCCAGTTAAGGGTCTTGGTAAATATTATTCCTAAGTAGGCAATGCCGTCTCGAAGTGGTAACATTTCCCCTTGCAAGGAAATGACTACGTTATCTTCTGTGAATAGTTTATGTTAGGTAAAGTCTGGATATCGAAATAAAATGGTTTGTATTTTGGTAGGGTTCACGGAGACTTTCCATTGGTTGGTCTAATTGAAGAAATTCGGCAGTATGGTGGAAATTTTTTCGTATGAAATCCCAGAAGACCGATTGATTGCTCAGAAGGTAATGTCGTCGGCAAACTGATCCAAGGATACCCCGGGACCTGTTACGCTAGGAATGTCGTGTGCAGAGCTGGGACGATTACAGGTAAAAAGTAATCGATTACAGTAGTCGATTACATTTGCTGTAATCAGTAATCGCGGGCGATTACTTTTTTAAAGAGTAATCAGTAATCGGTAATCGATTACAATTTACGTGTAATTTGTAATGGTTTTCCAATTTGTAATCATGATTACCGCACTCCTAAAAAAGCACGATTACTTTGTGTAATCGCGATTACTTTGTGTAAATCAAGATTACTTCGTGTAAGCGCTTCGTGTAAGCGCGATTACTTTAAGTAATCACGATTACGTTATGTAAACGTGATTACTTTGGGAACATGTGATAAGAAATGTTTTTATCGAGGTTTTTATTCACTCCAGCGGCATAGGGGTGGGGCGAGATTGCGAGACAGATGGTTCTGTTTGTGCCTTTGGTTTGTTTACTATAAAGTAAATGTATAAATGATCAGATTAGACTATGCTCATACAAGTTTATCTTCAAAAAACTCACAAATTGGTACGTAGTGCAGTGCGCGTAGTGGATGTACAGATTACAGAACCAGACATGACAGGTGGGGGTGAGGGTTCTTTTAGTTGCGCGAGTAGGGTCAATGTTAGACAGAGAAAGTATTCGGAAAAAATAAATGCAAACAACGTTAAACACTGCTTCCAGAGTACGAATTTCGTGCGCATTTGGTGGGCGTTACTTTGGAGTGGTCATGACACATTCTGTGAACTGTCTGTAATATGTTAAAGAGACTAAATTGTTATATGAAGAAAGTTTATCTCGAAGGTCACGGGTAACCTGGTGCGACTTAGAATTAGATGAAAACATAACATTCTCCAAGTACCCAATAAAGTAATAGTTTTTGTAATCGGTATTGCAATTACTTTGCGAGTACAAAAATAATTTGTAAACAATTACAATTTTGAAGAGCAGTAAGTAATCGGTAATCGATTACTATTTGAGTAAAGTAATTGTAATCGGTAATCGATTATTTTTTACCTGTAGTCGTCCCAGCTCTGGTCGTGTGCAAAGTATTCGGGTCTATGTATAACCCTACGGAACGCCGGTTTGTGGAGGAAAAGAAAAAGTACTGTAAAAACCACATTCTTTCCGAACAACCTCAAATTTAAAAAAAAATTTGTAGTGATCTTTAATTTTTATAATCTAATGTTTTATTTTGAGAAATGTGGGTCTTATACTTTCTTTCACTTTGAATTTTTTTAACGATCTTATTGTATGTATCGTATTCAATGTCTAAAAATAACAATTCTACTTCTAAACTTAGACTCGTACGATAAAAACGCAACTTATAACATTTAGTTTCTTAACATATTATAAATGTGAAATAAAACACTTTTTCCGCTTGCCAGCACTAAATACAAACACGGTAACTTTAATTTCACGCACACGTGCAGTAACGCACACCAGTCGTTTTCTACAATTATTGACACTATCATATCGAATGTAATTTAACTCGATAATACACGTAATCACTAAATAGCACTAATGTTTTAAACACAATATAATTCCACACTATCTTTTATATAATTATTTATTTCTCTACGCGTTTCAACATGTACCATTATCAAGATGACATATATAAGTAAAATAACAAACAAGTAGTTATGGTAACAAATCATTAAGGTAAAAACAGCAATTCTATGTTTAAAATATCTCTTAAAGGCGAGTCTATATGATCAATCTGTTCGTTTATTAAACGTACTTTCTGTTTATAAATTTCGAATGCTTCCAAAACATCTAATTTGTCTTTTTTATTACAAAAAGTCATAACGTGATTATTTACTATTAAACGTTTGGTATAATTTGATTTGTCCGTGTGTTTATATTTGTAACATCTAATGTGTTCTTTTTATCTAATATCAAAGTTCCTCAGTGTTTGTCCAATATAAACAGAATTACAGAATGTGCAGTTCAATGTATACCTACCCAACTTCAAAATGTGACTAGTTGAATCTTTGGCAATAAATTAACATTTAAGATTATTATTATTATTAGTATTAGTATTGAAAACTACTTTGTACTACTTGTTCTTTTGCAATATGTGAGATACTTTTTCTGATATTTTTCCAAAATTGATATGCACTTATTTTCTATCGGTGCTGTATTGGATTTTATATTAGATGTAAATTGTTAATATTAACTAAACACTCATCAATTAATTCTGATGAACTATCAAAACATGCCTAAATATCAACACCAGGAAACCAAAATACAATTTTATCACATTTAATTCAAAAACTTGATCTAAATTATCCATAAACGTATTAGTTAAAATAGGCGAAATTATACTGCTCATAGGTAAACCATTTTTCGTAGAAAAATCTTATTATCGAATATGAAATAAGTTTGATTAACACAGAGATGAAATAATTGAATTCAATCCATTCTTGTAACTTATCCAGAAACAATACCATCAACATAGAACATAAATCAAAACAATTACTACAATTTTCACACCAGATTCGTAAACTTGTCAAATGTTCAATTTAATAACAGAGAATTAGAATTTCTTAACAAATGTTTTAAGTTTTGCCCGTTCCCTATATTCACTAATAAAATTAAAGAGATTTTAGCAGTAGAATGTGAAGAGAATCTCAGAAATGATCACATTAATTATGTAAAATTTAAAATTGCTAATTTACTTAAAGAGTTATAACTGAAACATGACAGAACTTACAGCAAATCTCACAATTATTTACTAAAATCAATTAAGGAGAAACTTAACAAGAATAATCTAATTTCTGTTAAAGTAAATAAAGATAATACTAATAATTATTTTTAACACATGCAGATAATTAATGATTTAGAATCCTACAACAAAATTTCAAAAAGATGTGAGAAAGTATACAAAACTGCAATATCTGCTGTATATATTTAGTGTAACAACAAATTCTATACAAGAACGTACAAGCACCAAAACTACACGGTCTCATAAAAATTCACACACCAAATATATCCATTAGACCAGTAGTTTCTTACCTTCAATCACCTAATCATATTTTAGTAAATAAACTAAACCACATAATAACAAACAATTTAAAGTACAAATCAAAACACTATTAAAAATTCTTTAGAACTAACGAATAAACTACAAAACATAAAATAATCACTACATAATATGCTTGTAAGTTTTGATGTTACTAGTATGGTTTCTTAATATCCCTTCAGAATGTATGCGTTTATTAAATAATTTTTTATTTTCAATAAAGAAATATCAATTATAAAACAGATTGCACAAACAAATGATTAATTAGCTATCAAACACATTTACGCAGATAAGAGAACCGAAAGAAAATAAATACAATCAATTTCATATTTTGGAAAAATATCACAAAAAGTACCTCACATATTACAAAAGAACAAGAAGTGCAGGTGCCTTTCAAAACTAATGCCAATGTTCTTAAATGTTATTTAATGCCAAAGATTCAACTAACGACATTTTGAAATCGGATATATACAAATTAAACTGCACATTCCTCAATTCTGTTTATATTGGATAAACACTTGGGAGCTTTGCTACTAGATACAAAGAACATATTCATTGTTGCAAATATTAACACACAAATTATGCCAAACGTTTAATAGTAAATAAACACCTTATGACTTCACAAAACAGCGTTACATTTTTACATTTGTGTCATAAAAAAGGAAAATTAGAAGTTTTGGAAGCATTCCAAATGTACAAACATAAACAGAAAGTACCTTTAATGAACGAACAGGTTGATCTTATAGACTTACCTTTAACAGATATTTTCAATGTAGAATTATAGTTTACATCAAGTTTTCTGTTTAACCGTTATGATTTGTTACCATAACTACTTCTTTGTTATTTTACTTACATATTTTCTCTTGATACATGTTGTATTGAAACGCGTAGAGAAATAAATAATTATATAAAAGAAATTGTAGAATTATATTGTATTTTAAACATCAGTGCTATTAAATAAGGAATTCCACGAAGTAAGGTTAAAGAATATAAATTTAAATTTTTTTTTTACCGGGCACAGATTGTTGATGAGTTTTTTTTTATTGAATTTGCTTAGTTACTCTCAAAACATTTAGTGTCCTTAAAAGTAGGTACGTCTCACGTGCAACATTTATTTGTTATTGCAAACTAATTTTCATATTAGTGTAAATCTGTACATCTTTATATATAAAAATCTTTAGTTTCTCCACTCAACATTTCCGTATACATACATATATACAATAAAAGTACTAACGGATTTATATAATTACATAATAAAACTCTACGAACAATGGAAAAATGAAACTGAAACTTTTTGAATTCATGTTTTACATCTCCCTCGACACCTTTATTCTACTCTAAAGCAAAAATTACAATAAGTTTCTTAAGGATTTTCACTTTTTTAGGCAATGTCCAATACAACAAAAAGTGAAAATATATTTATAAGTAATTTCTAATGTTTAACGCTTATGCAACGTGCTGAATAAGTACGCGATTATAGGATGTAGTGCATATTAAAATAAACTAAAATAAAAATAATTTTAACAAAAAAAAGTAATTTTCCCGATGGGGGTTACAACTTCTCATTGCTTACATTACCAGTCCGATAATTTGACCTCTATTGATATTTAACGTTTATTGTTAGGATATTATTAAATTGTTACAGATTTTTAATTTTTACCAAACTTTTTTCTTATACATAAGAACAACGTCCGTAAGGGCGAAACAGAAAGATCAAGAATCGCCGAACATGTCCGGAACACAACTCGTCGGAAACTCAAAGAAGCCACATACATCGCACTAGCAGAAAATCCAATAAGCCAAGCTAGTATAGAAATGAAACCCATATGGATTCCAATAATGCGCAAAGAGCTTAAGCGCAATACACCTGTGCAAGAAGTTACGGCGCAACCACGAAAATAATATATATATATATATATATATATATATATATATATATATATATATATATATATATATATATATATATATATATATATATATATATATATATATATATATATATATATATATATACAGGGTGAATCTTATCTAATCCGCCAAAATTAAAGAAGTACTAGAACTCATCATTATAAGCAAAAAAGTTCATATGTGCATGGGTCCGGAAATGCTTCGTTTCCGAGATACAGGGTGTCAAAGCTGAAAAAAGAAATCGCGTTTTCTTCAATATCTTTCGACTGTTTCGAAATAATTTCATGGAATTTCGTATACGATGGTTTTTTGAAATGAAATATTCAAATTTGTGGTCCATTTAGCTGTGGTCTCTAGAGGATGCCAGCGGCAACCATTTCGACCCCTTTAAATCGTTGCAATTTTTTTGTACTACACTGTATACCATTTTGGACTAGAAAAATCGATTCTCCTATCTTTTCTGCTAAAAAAAGGTATATTTTAGTGATGTCGCTAGGAGCAACCGTTTCTGAGAAAAACGCATTTAAAACTCACAATGTTTATTTATTTAAAACTTGTAAGGAGCACTAAAATATCCAAGATTAACAAACAAGAAAAGAAATTAATATTAAAAGTAAACATGTTCTTTTGATAACAACTGTTCAAACAACTGTCCCAAAAAAAAACCCGTATACGAAATTTCATGAAATTATTTCGAAACAGTCAAAAAATATTGAAGAAATCGCGATTTCTTTTTTCAACTTTGACACCCTGTATCTCGGAAACGAAGCATTTCCGGACCCATGTACATATGAACTTTTTTGCTTATAATGATGAGTTCTAGTGCTCCTTTAATTTTGGCGGATTAGATAAGATTCACCCCGTATATATAAAGTTTTAAAAAATATATATTGGATTACTCAGAGGCTCAGCGGTAAAGGTGTCAGACTAGTAAGTGAAAGGTACCAAGTTCGAATCTGAGAGTAGTCAAGTGCTTGGGAAAAAATTATATATAACATATGAATTCGACTCCAGTGCGAAAACAGTCCTTCTCAGGAC
Source organism: Vesta saturnalis (assembly GCA_036346205.1). Lineage (NCBI taxonomy): Eukaryota > Metazoa > Arthropoda > Insecta > Coleoptera > Lampyridae > Vesta > Vesta saturnalis. The sequence continues at coordinate 1,219,578 of JARFJB010001963.1, read as the reverse complement.
TAAGCCTGATGACGGAAGCAGAGTCCACTACCGAAACGTCGCGCTCAAAAAGCATAAACTGTGGAAATAGGCCGATAAACTCCACTAATAAGAGAATTAAGCCTAGCTTAACGTTTATTTACAACATTATCTACAACAGACTAGATGCTCCTAAGTTGTTGTCTCTCATTAATTTTGTTGTTCCAGTTTATAAAACACGCTTGCATTTATTTTTTTATCACGCTGCACCCAAAACTAATATTTTGTATTCGTCACCTATTATTAATTCTTGTCGCATTTACAATAAACAATACTCGAATGTGGATTTATTTACTTATACGTTGGATAGTTTGTTAAGTTATTTAGAATATGAAACTCAATGTTAAATTTGTTTATTACTATCTTAATAATTTAATTTTTATTTTGTAGTTAATTGTTTGCCTTCTTTCACCTATAATATTATGGTTACTTTATATTGTCCTGTAATTGGATCATTTTCTGTTGGACAGTAAATAAATATTATTATTATTATTATTACCACTCAGCACACGCGCGAGCATATAAGTCAGCTATTAATACCTAACTAAAGCTAGGTAGGCAAACCTGAGACGAATGTTATATAAAAGAATTTTTCAGATTTTAATTTATAATGAGGTCCATATTACTTATTTCAATTACCGGCTTCTTTTCATATTTTTAAATTTAATGTAAAATCTTGAGCGAAAAGTACTAAACCTTTTATTTTTTGTGTAATTTAGACAATCTAGATCAAGAATTATAAATCAAATTTAAAAATTAAACTGATATACGAGGCGAATATAGTAAATATTCGCCTTAACGTTTTTTAACATATTTTACCTACAACCATTACTGTAAATAATCAAAAACACAGTCGACAATCAATGTAAGATGTCTATAACGCACGGTAAAAGAAAACGCACAGCTGTAAAATAAATCGCGCAACTTCTCTGGCAACCACTTAGCAACTGTCAATAGACGTTGCCGTTTTATTCAAAATTTATTATTTACATATTGACGTTGAATTTTTTTCTATACACGGTGTTTATTAATTAGTGTTAAAGTTTCAGGTAGCGTTATAGTCCAGGTAAAGCTGAGAAACCCTATAACAAAATTATTGCTAGGCGGTGCGCCATTTCTTCTCACGAGCCATCCAAAGTTCGAAATTTGACCGACTTCATTAGCTTTTATCTGGGAAAGTATCCGATGAAAAATTCATTTTCAAACAAAATATTGATGTTGAATTTTTTTGCAATTTTATGTTGCATTCCGCACCTTCTAAAACCTCAGCATAAGATTTTAAAAGATGCAGAATTTGAGAAAAATACGCTTGGCAACTAGGCCAATTTTGTGGTGACGTTTGTATACATCAGTGTGACAGGCATTTTTGCACCCATTGCGTCGTTCGATTTCATATTTCACTGGTGATCATGTACTCATTCAACGAGTACGCAGATATGTACATGGTGTACGGTCCAATTGCCTGGCCAGCGAGGTCGCCCGACCTGAATCTTTTAGATCTTTTCGTATAGAGCTTCCTCAAGGATAAAGTATACAAGACGCCCCCGGGGAATGAGCAGAATGTCCAGGAGAGAATTCATGTTGCCGTTCAGCAAATAACCCTGGAAATGTTGGAACGTGTTTTGGATTCAATCCCTCTTCGATTGGAATTGTACTTGGACACGGACGGTGGTCATTTTCAACAATATGTTCAATAATAAAAAATGTGTTCTGTACTTTTTGTATTGTTTTGATCACCAATATGTTTCTGACGCCTTGTATCACGTATCATGGATAAAAAATGTGTTCGGTACTTTTTGTATTGTTTTGATCACCAATATGCTTCTGACGCCTTGTGTCACGTATCATGAATAACAAATTTGTTCTGTACTTTTGGTATTATTTTGATCACTAATATGCTTCTGACGCCTTGTGTCACGTATCATGTGGTGAATTTGTTTACATGTAGCTTCCAACGTTGCAATTTAATGTCATTTTTGGATGGCCCGTTAGAAGAAACGGCGTATAGCCTAGCATTAATTCTTTTATGAGGCTTCGCAGATTCGCATGGGCTATAACGCTAGCTGAAGCTTTAACACCATTTAACCTGTTCGAGACGGCGGCTGAAAAGCAAGTGCTTGCCGCTGGAACGGAGCCGGGAGAAACTAATTTCGTGTGGTGAACGAGTGCTACCGTGCTTTCAGGAATTCCATACCAAACTGAAATATTGAAAAAGACTTCATTACTTATTTCGTTTATGTTTATTTAAGTTTTTTCGTTACATTATGCTATTTTTTGGTTTAGAATAAACTTTTATTTTATTTTTTGTATTACGTTTGTTTAATTTTTTTCGCTACATTATGCTATTTTTTGGTTTAGAATAAACTATTATTTTATTTTTTTGTTTTATTTTTAATTCAATTTGGTTTTGTTAATGAATTTCTCGCTGAAAATATCAGACGTACATATACGGCAACCGCGCTCCCGTTAGAGACGTACCTGTACGTCACGCGTTCATCATCAGACATCAAGAAACCGTACATGTACGACCCCAATTTTTCAGAGTGTAAAACCGTACGTAAATGTACGTCAGTCGTCACATTAGAGTCCAGAATGATCTCAAAACGTACGGCGCTAGTGAGTGGCGAGTAGAGTTGAAAAACGTATTAGTACGTCGCTCGTACGGCTAAGACGCAATTGAAAATCGCACTTGTACGGCCGTAGTCGCGAAAAGGTTAATATATATATATATATATATATATATATATATATAAGGTAGATAACACTTATTAGATATAGAATTACATTTAATATTAAGAATTATTTGGAATTATATAATTATTTGTTCCGTTTCAACCCGGTTCTTTTAGCTGTCTGGATGTATCATAATAGTAAACATACATATGGTATAAGCCGTCAAACCATCAAAATTATTAAATAAAGTAAATCTTTCTTACGCTTCAACAAGCAAAAGAACCGATTTACCGTTTGTATTTACAACTCAGGGGCGGATAGGACCGGCGGGCTACTGGGAAAATCCCGGCGGGCCGCGGTTGTTAGATTCATATTAAATTAATATTGGAAGAAAACAAATTTTACTAAAAAGATAATAAAAGCAATTCTTAGTAAGTATAAAGCTTATTGTGATTGGTACATTAAATCTTTACTTAAATGTATTTAGTTAATAATACCACAGACAACAGTTGTCTGTGATCAGGTATACTATTTAGCTTTTACTGCTTTTAGAGAATAAGAGAACAATACCTACAAAAGAGAATTTCTAAGAATGCATTATAGATACAGATACAAGGAAAATTAACAACTTGTTATTTCAAAAAGGAATAAACGGGATAAATTTTCTATACATATAGGTACCTAACCTAGTACTACATAAATAAAAAATAAAATAGAAATGTTTGTAAAATTTATTAATAACCAACTTGAGAGAATTTCAGAAGATTTTGATATTCAGGTCGCGACTGATCTAGCTGAAGTACGGCTGAGAAAAAAGAAAAAACTGCATAGCTATGAAGGAGATGATGCAACTTTGGGTCATGGATGGAACAAATTTAAGATTGATGTATATTACAGGATAATAGATTGTGTCTTTGAAAAGATTACATCTAGATTTGAAAAAAATATATCTGTTAGCGCAGATTTTTCTTGTCTAGATCCTAAAACTTTGAGGAAATAACAAAAGTTGGTAATCTTCCAGAAAACTCGTTACTGGACTTATCAAAAAATTTAAAACATTTTAATCCTGAAATAACACAGTGTGCACTTCAAGATGAATTATTAGACTTTATAAGAAAGTGGGACAATCTAAAAAAATCTTTAAATGACGAATATGTTTTAGATTGTTCTAGTGGTTATGATGATGACAACAATGACGAGGAATTTGATCAAACGCAATCATTACCATACTGTAGATGTAAAAATTGTATTAAGTCTTGTTATCATATTCTTCTAAAATACAATATGTATTGTAATGCATATCCATTTGTATTTTTAGCATATAAATTAATTTTAAGTTTATCGGTAACACAAGTATCTTGTGAACGGTCTTTTTCTAAATTAAAATTTATTAAAAACCGTTTACGTAGTACATTGATTCAGGAACACCTAGAAACATTTATGCTAATGTCAACTGAAAAACAGTTATTGGCAAATTTAGACGACGACGAAATAATTAGATACAGTCTCCATAAAAAGTAAAGTTCTCAAGAACTTGCTGTTACTGTAATTGACGTAATTGTAGTTCATTGTCATAAAACCCTTAAGTTTTTTTTATAATAATAAATTGCATGTTTGTTTTCAACAGTTGTAAATATTTGTAATATATTTCCCAGGCCGCATCCATGCTACCTATCCGCCCCTGTTACAACTGTACCGTTGCTATAAACAATTGTTATTGGTGTTGTTACAGTATTATTAATAATAACATTAATACAAATAGAAGTAGGTCGTAGGTAAAGTATAGTACGTAACACGTGTCTTAAAGCATTTTACGCACTCACGGAATTACAAGAATTACACACTCGCCGCTACGCGGCTTCGTGCGTAACTTTTCCATTCGTGCGTAAAATGCTTCTTACACACACCTTCACTTTTATTAGTGAACATTAAATGATACATTTAAACTGTAGTAAATAAAGCATTTACGTTTATTATAGGTTACAGTATTAATCAACAGAATTATGAAAATTTAATTAATGACAAAATTCTATTTATCAAACAATCCATCAATCATAAAATAATCGATTAATAGAAAAATCCATAACCGACTATTTTCAAAAACTTACGGTTGCTCAACAAACACGTACTCGGCTTTTTTTATAAAAAACCTCACTAATACCACTTTCTGACATTTCACGATATTATATCTACTTGCGGCTAAATCTCGATAAGTGCAGACCAATAGGAAATAGTTTTGAACGTAATTGTTTAACTAACAGTTTCAAGGTCAAAATGGAAAAGCACGGTTGGACTAGTGGTACATTGGCCGCCTGACACGCGGTTGAGGCAGGTTCGATTCCCGGCTCTTGCAATTTTTTTTCTGTTAGATTACAGTAGTTTTGTTTATCTAATCTACGTTTGTTAGGTTACTGTAGTTTTGTGTATCTAATATAATTCTGTTAGGTTACAGTAGTTTTGTTTATATTTTTTTTCCTGTTATACCGTAGATTTTAGATTTTTATATATAACTACGAATTTGTCAAACAAGGAAACGCGTGGTTGGTCCGCACTTATCGAGATTTAGCCGTAAGTTTATATCTGTAGGTAGTATCTAATGCTGTATAATTTAAAAATTTAAATCAGACACTTACACGTTCTATAATGGTTTATAAATGGGTCACACTGTATATTTAAATTGTTTACGTAACAATTTTCAATTAAAAAAAAACATTGAAAATTACAAAAAGTAACTTGCAATTGCTTCACCCTACAGAAAGATGAGCTTTACCCAAGAGGTTCGCATAATTTATTACGCTTGCATTTTTAAAGAAAAAAAAGCGATTTTGTAAAAAGATTCCACTAAGGAGCAATGCCGATTTTTTTAATAAAAAAAAAGCTTTTAACGACTTTTAATCCAAATGAAACTTAAAATTATACATCAGAAAAATCATCAAAAAATTAAAATTCTACACTCCCTTTAAATATAACGGTTGCATTACACATTTTAATTCTAAGATTTTCCTGCACAATAAATTTTGGCAGTTAAGATTTTGGATTATAAGATCCTGTATGAGAAGCTGTATGTAAATTTAACCGTGTGAAGATGATATACATATGACATAGTATGTAATAAAAACGTCCCTAGAGGGGCTATATAGATTATCAGAAATATGATCCCTTTAGAAATTTGTGCATTTTGAATAATAAATACACTAGATCTAGTAGATTGGGTAAAAGCTAGTTTAACTGGTCAGTTGCCTATTAAAAATATTTAGCAGTTGTGTAGTGGTGCAAGCACCCCAACCCTTCATATTTTTCTATCCTATTCATACTATTGTTGTGTAAAATGGCAGGTAATGGACTAGAAATAAAGAAAAAATAAAGATTCACCAGATCTCATCTCCCTTATTTAAACTTAAAAAAGGTTGTTTAAGAATACATCTATTATATATAGCACTTAATTCTAGTAGTATTATTTAATCTCCCTTAATGCAGTTTCTGGATTACATAATCGGATTCTGCAAAACGAATCAGTTGCTTATTACATGCTGAGATCAGCCGTGGATTGCTAGATAAACAATCCACGAAAAAAATTTGATGAATAGCTAACATTAAGGGGTTGTAACAAAGAAGACAGTGTTGAGTTTACAAACCCTGCCAAGTGTGAAAACTGTATTGTATGCTGACAGCTACAACATTTAACTTAATTAATCATGCCTACTTGCATTTTGTACCCGCTTTCCTTTATCTGCAAATCGCAATGGTTAACGTCACCAAAAACTAAATAAGTGTATTTTTTATACAAATATCTCTTGAACGCTACTTTCATAAAATACTTTGAAATGTAATTAATGAATTAAGCAAGTACTAAATCTAATTTATGTCTTTGAAAAATTGGATTTTCAAAGAATGATAAATGTAGTGTTCCACAATTATTAATCGTTTAAATTCTCGATTGGTTTTTCTTATAAAGGATTAATTTCGCAAATAAATTTTAGCTACAGAAACTATTCAGTTCATGATTCATTTGTGATTTATTGATATCTTTTGTAATTTGTAGTAGGTACTTAAAGTTTAGATGTTTTATCGAAATCAAGAAAACTGAATAAAGCTGTAATTAATTGCAGAATATCATCAAGATAATGTAAATCTTTGCTCGAGTGCTTTAAACGTACCATTATTTCTTAAAAAAAATATTTTTATTATACAACACGTTTTTTGAAAGATGTACCTATTCCATAACGATAAAACTAATAAACGATGTCTACGAAATTATGAATATGAGTTAAATGTGTACATTAAATTGTCTACTAATTTAAAAGATGGTGTAATCTGTAACTACAACACTAAGGGTTGTTTACAAGAAATTATAAAATTAAATTAGAATTTGTTCCAAATTGCTATAAACCTCTTAATGTAGCTTGCTACACACGCCTTAATTTTAAGTAGGTACCTAATTAAAATTACATTACCAGCTCAAGTTAGGTAGAAACTTTTGCCATCTGTTGACACACAGGACCACTACTAAGCATTGAAGAGGTATAGCACACCTTGCTTAGTAGAGACGTGAACCAGATACTCTCCCACACTGCCGCCATCTGTTAAGTAATAGTAGTACCATTGAGGCGCAAACTTATGAGACTTTGTGTGGTAAAAATGTCCCGTCGAGATCTAGGCGGCGCAACAATTGGAAACCCGTTGAGATTCGCAGTTCATCGTTGCGACTGTAGCGGTGTATTTGTATAGACCGATGTCTTATAGCGTTAACCCTTTCTTGCCCAAAGTGCCTCTCAAGGCACCTCGTAGTTTTATATTTTAAATAAACCCGGGAAAAAATATTCTGGTCATCAAATGTGGCTGTCGCTAACAGCTGACTATTTGACAATAGAAATGTAGTTTTGACTGCATCATAGAAATAAAGTACAACAGTAAAATTATTTTTTCTTATTCACGATTAATTATTCAAGACATTTTAAAAAGAGGGGGGAGCTTATACTCTCACTTGTTCCGAAAACGGGATTAGATTCTGATGCGAACAATGAAAAAGAGGAAGAGGGCGTTGACAACACATCAGAGCTAAGGGAAGCATCAATGTTGGAAGTGTTTGATGTTTATAATTCCAATGTACTACATGAGGTTTGTATTAGCCAGAAGACGGATATAAAGTTACTATGGTTTTTGGTTACACATTACATATTATAGGTTGAAATCCGAGATGAACTTGATATCCTCACGACACCTATTATTTTTGAGGGCACTGTTATTTCTGAAGAACCGATTGGCGTTGCAGAAAACCAAACTGGACCGCACACCCAAAATGACTATCAGGTATGCATTTTTTGGCATATTTTTACCCACCCACCGTGTTCTGTAAAATGAGTGTTGAAAAAACAATCTATTATTTTTGCATCCGAACCATCTTCAACCTAGCGGATCTTCAGTGAGTGTTTCTGGCATTGTTAGGGGAACTATGTCTTGTACTCGTAATTCTACAAGAGGAAATACTGACCAAATTGACAACATTCAAGCTAGTGGATCGTCAGTGAGCGTTTCTATCATATCATATTTATAGAGAAGACCTAATGCTAAGAAAAACAGTGGGGAAAAACTGTTCTTGGCGGACTGGTCAAGAAAAATAAAAACACTACATTCAAGTAAGTATTGTGTGATTATTGTCTTAATTTTTATTTTATGTGTTGTGTAAGAAATAACTGAACGGTATTTCCTTTTTCAGCTGGAAGCACACACCGTTTAGAAAATGTGTCACAGTCCCACAAGTTACCCTGCCAAGCTCATTAGGGAGAGCCATTTTACAATATTTTCTGAGGTTTCTTGATGATGAACTTTTGGACCTGATTGTTTATCAGACAAACCTATACAGCGTACAAGTGGCTGCTACTTCTATAAATATCACCAAAGAAGACATTATTGATTTCCTTGCAATTGAACTTAGGATGGGTTCTTGTTAAAATGAGCAGCTTCAGGGACTATTGGAATAACAACCTGAGATATGAAAAAGTGGCTTCAGTGATTTCAAGAAATAAGTACCAACAGATAAGACGTTTTCTTCATTTTTCAAACAACTCTGAGAGTCTCACTAGTGAAGATAGGTATGTTAAAGTTAGACCTGTTATGGAACATATCAGGAAAAAATGCCTTGAAATAGATGAGGAAAAGTTGCTAAAAATGAAACAGTATTTCCTGGATGTCGTGCAACGGTTCGGACGAGATTAAAAGAAGTTGGAATAAAACAATATGAAGCGGCCACTAAAGAACTATTAACAAATGATAACAAAGGATGTCGTTTAGAATTTGCCAGGCGATATATCAACGAGCCCTTGGAGTTTTGGAGTCCAGTTATTTTCAGCGATGAAAAAACATTCAGTAGCTTTAACAATTGACCTCTAAAAGTATTTCGACCGGCTAGAACCCGATGCGAAACAGAATATGTTAATTTTACAAAACGTAGTGGTCGTTTTTCTGTAAATGTTTGGGGTTGGGTAAGCCATCGCGGGCCAAGAGTTTGCTGGATAATTGACGGGCGCATGAATTCCGAAGCATATTTAGACATACTGGAAACTATCATGACTCCTTCTGTTCAAGTTTTATATGGTGAAGAAGACTACATTTTCCAACAAGTAAGTTAAGATATGAATATTATCTTATTTAACTTTTGAATTTTTACTGTGGTTATAATGAATTTATTGTCACAAGGATAATGCACCTATACACACGTCACGGAGAGTCCGAAATTGGCTTCAGGAAAACAACGTTCGTTTGTTACCGTGGCCAGTAGCGTCAATGCCTAGACGATTGCAGGAGTGCATTAACAACGAGGGCGGTCATACACATTAATTTCATGTTACTGCATTAATCACTAAATTACTCTAAAAGTATTTCTTTATTAATTTTTGTTTTAACAAATTCTGACCTAATCACCAAAGTATTATAATTACATTTTTAAATGTAGTTTTTCAAATTTTGTTTTTTTTCTTTTTAGATTTTAGTTACTTTAAAATATCAGACCAAAGTTTTTTTTTGTTGTGTATTCTAAAGCATAATATAAGATCAAAATTGATCAGAGCATTCTACTTATGTCATCGATGCATTGCATTAAAGTTTGACTGAACAGCAATTGTTATGTACGAAGGTCAAGTACTACTTAAAGTAGATATGCCCATTGAACTTGTAAAACCATAATGTCCCATTTTTTGTTGCCCCAACTGTACATGCCCAAGAAACCCATTAAATGGGGGTTCAAATTTTTTGCCCGTGCGGAGATGTCAGGCATAATTTACTTTTTCATGGCCTACTCAGGGGCTGATACTTTTCAAAATATTCAGTTCCCGAAAGATGAGGAAGAATTATTATTTTCCGCAAACTGTGTCGTAGCACTGTGCCAATCAATCAAGGATCGCCAGTTGTCAGCAGTATATTTCAATAGATTTTTTACTAGCCCCGACTTAGTTCACTTGCTAAGATACAAATATGGCATTTTGAGCCTTGGAAGTCTGCTGCCCAACAAGTTAAAAGGCGCCAATGACAAACTCATCAGCGACAAGCTGTTGTCGTTGGAGAGGAGAGTTTGATTATGTTTGCGACAAGAAAAATCATTATGCGTAATAAAATGGTACGACAATAAGCCCGTCTACCTAATTTCATCATTTGTAGGCTATGACCCAATAACAAAAATTAAGAGGTGGTACAAACAAGAAAAAAAAGAGTGGATGTCACATGCCCAAATATAATTACTCAGTATAATCAGTTCATGGGGGGAGTAGACATGGGAGATATGATGATATCTCTTCATAAAACCCCCCTGCGCACTCTAAAATGGTATATGTCAATTTTTGGACAGTTACTTGACATTTCAGTCGTAAATTCGTAGTGTGTATACAAGCGCGATCACCCAGAAACTAAAATAGGGCTAAAAAAATCCCGGGGAGAAATTGTCAGTGCCCTTTTATATTACAAAAAAAAATAAACACGCCTAAAAGAAGTGTTTCCAGGTCACCCATTTCTGATACGTCAAAAAGTCCAACTGCTACAGGCTGCTGAAGAAGAAACTGTGCTGTTTAAATCAGGTGAGTCACTTTCCACAGTTTGGAACAAGAGGGAAATGCCGTTCGTGCCATAAAAAAACGACAATTCAATGTATAAAATGCAAGATTAGACTCTGTTTTGTTCCTGACAGAAATTGTTTTCAACAGTTTCACACGTAGAAATTGATATTATTATTATTACAATTTTTTTTTAATTCTTGCGTTCATACATATATTATGTTATTTTTTTAACGTTTTATAAAAAAAGTACTGTAAGTAAAGAATTTGTTTTTAGTAGATACAATTATCCACTTTTGTTGACCAGTGTACCGACAGTGATTACCCATAAGTGCCCAAAGTGCCTTTCAAGGCACCATGCGTAAAAGCAGTGATTTACCCATAAGTGCCCAAAGTGCCTCTTAAGGCACTATGCTTTATTCTGTGACTTTATGATTTTTTCATAATTTTTCCCAGTAGTTAGAAACTAAAACTAAATGAAAAAAATAGGTTTCATTCAAATTGCCAAGGTTGGGCAAGAAAGGGTTAAAGCTTTGAGTTCAATGGTATTATGCTTTTTTTTATTACATCCAATGGCAATTTAAAATATTTTTATACTACAGAAATGATTTTATTTAAAAAAATAAATATGAAATTAATAATTATTACATTAATACCTTGTTATGTAAGTAAAATAACAAAACAATAAGACGTTATTGTAAAAATCAAAGGCAAGTATTTATAAATATGTCTTTTCAAAAATACACTTTTAATTTTTAATATCGAATAAAAAAAGATAAATTGCTAATACCACAGGCCAACAAAAAAAAATTTTGTAAAAACTTTTTAAACAAATTTACCTAAATCGTATGTATTTTTGGGTGCTGAAGCCGTATTGGGTTGGGTATAAATTTTTTTTATCACCCACAATTCTCTCACAATACAACATCGATTATATATTTCAAAGAATAGGGACATTTAATATATAAAAACTAAAATCATACTTATTTTTTATTAAGTTACAATTTTTACATGAAATAATATTACATTTCTACAATGCGAATTAATTAGGTGCTTCTTTTTTTGTATTTCCTGTCCCTTTTCTTTGTAAAGCGTTTTGCTTCAAAGTTGGAATCGACCATCAATTTACGAATATCAGGACCAACGAAAATCCCTTATTTCAGTTTAGCTTCTGATAAATAAAGAAATTTTCTACACAAATATGTAAAACAATCACCATCTTCAGGCAAAGCTTTTACAAATCGTTTCATTAAGCCCAACTGTATGTGTAGTGGCGACAGAAAAATGTTTTTTGAGTCTACTAATGTTTTGTACAAAATATTTTCCTCACCGGGTGTCCAAGTTTTTCTTACGGGCCATTGTTTTTGGGACAAATATTGATCCCTTGCTCTGCTATCCCACTCTCATATAAAACATGGAAACTTTGTAAATCCCTTGTGTTGACCAAGGAGCATGGAAATAACTTTTAAATCTCCACACAGCATCCAATCATGAGCTGTATAGTTAATTTTCTGTAAAATTATATCAAGATTTTCGTAAGTTTCCTTCATATGGACTGAATGAGCAACATGCAATGAAGCATAACTATGTAATACACCTTTTAAACTCGTTTTTGATGAGTCTATTAAAAGTCTCCAATCTTCCTTCTTGTACTCAATTCAAAATTCATTAATTAGACTGTCAATATCATGGCAGTAAACCAAATCCTCTTCCTGCTCAAAAAATTGAGCAAACTGTTCATTTCTTGCTCTTTAATGGTAAATAGATATTCCAGATTCCAGTAAATGTTTTTCTTTCAGTGTAGAACCGAGCGATTCTGCTTCATTTAACTCAACTTGTCTAAACAACTTTGGTTTTAAATTTTCTGGAGAACATTGGAATTCATCATCATTTGGTTGACTTTCACTAAATTCGGGACTGGACTGTAAAACGTCATCCATAGACTCAGGTGGCGCAGGGACAAGAAGTCCCGGTTCATCTCCTACCGATCGTTTAGCTGAAGTAAGGTTAGGATGCTTCCTTATTTTTAGAATTATATCCAGAAACATATGTGCTGCAAAAATAACAATCATTTGAGTGATTTTTTTTTGCTCTCTCCATACCATGGGTACTGCAAATTTAAAATTTTATAAAAGTCACAATCATGACATAATTCCGGATCAAGGTTTGCCAACCTAAAAATCTTCGTAAAATGTTCCGTGAATTAATGGCTATAATGACACAGGAGATGATGACGTCGAGTTTCTTAATGTCTATTAAGAGAATCACAATGGAAGCAAATTACAAAAAAATGCTTCCATTTTTATTCTTTGTGGTGAAGAACGAACTCATCAAAAACTAAGGGTTAAGGGCAAATATAATGACAGCATGGGAGAAAGTGTTTGCTGTGGCATTTGATGAAATATCCTTCAAGCAACATTTACATATTGACGAAGTGTATGATCTAATTGAGGGGTATGAAGACGTGATTTTTGGGATGAACCCCAAAAGTAGGTAATAGTGCGCTAGTATTTTTAGTTCGTGGACTATTGCATAACTGGAAAATTCCTGAGGGCTATATTATTTCAGCGGGTTCCGCAAAAGCCAATAATCTCTCGGCATTCAATTTGCTTGGGGCTTCTGCGGAATGTCCATAAGTAATTATTGATCCGGAGAGTATTTTAGCCTGCTATGACGTCCCCTGTCCATTTTTAATGCTAAAACAAAAAGGGTCCTAGAAGCCGGTTGAGTATTATTTAACAACATAGAGGTATTTGAAAATAGTCGGCGAAGAATAAATATTTACTACCTTAAAGGTTTTCAATGGACTATAAGAACTATTTTATTATTATGGAATAAATTGAAAAAAGATCAGGTGCACTTGAAAATTTTTTTCTGTTATAAGAAATCGATCTGGCTACGATCCAAATTCAACTATCCATCAGTTCAGAATAAGCGCGGAAAGAAATATTTCAATAAGGATGCAAAAAATTTAGGCAATTCAAATTGTGAAGATCAGCAGTCGGAACATTTGAATATAGATGTAGACTTGCAGGTGAAATAATTAAACTCTTGCTTCGATAATGGGATATGAAACCAAAACCAGCAAATTTGACAATTCACAAAAACAGAAGTCATTTAATGTATGGAGTCACTTTAAAAATGATTTACTCGGCGACTGAAAAAGCTCAAACAGTATTAATTTACGCAGAAACTAAATCTACCACTCGAACAAGGAGGATATTTAGAAGAAAATTTGGTAAAAATTATTAAAATAAAAATATTATTAAAACGTGGCATGCAAAATTTTGTCTGTTAATGAAGTACTACAAGCTAGCAATCACAGAATTTCAATTAGAAAGATTGCTGGAATTTTAGAAATTTCCAAAAGTGATGTTCAAAGGTTTCTGAAAATTTTAAAACTAACTCCATACAAAATTCAGATCTACCAAAAATTTTACGAGTCAGATTATGAAAAACGACTAATCGTATACGAAACTTTACTAGATTTATTCAGGAATGAACTAATACATTGTTAATTATGTCTGATAAAGCAACGTTTCACATTAGCGGAATGTATAACAAACATAATTTCAGAATATGGGGCTCTGAAAATCCCACTTCTTTTAATGAATTTGAACGCGATAGTCCAAAAGTTAATGTTTGGTGTGCGTTGTCCCAGACAAGAATCTATGGACCTTTTTTCTTTACGGAACAGTTGACAGGTATAAATTACACGGATATGTGGGAACAGTTTTTTTATCCACAGTTACTTCAAGATGGAATTAGAGACATCGTTTACTTTCAACAAGTTGGCGCACCATCTCATTATTCATTGGAGGCCCGAGATTCATTAAATAATGTTTTTAATCAAAAGTGGATAGGTCGAGCTGGGCAAGTGCTACAATCCTAAGCCGAACAACTTAGAAGAACTAAAAAATAACATTAGGAACGTTATCGAAAATTGTATTACGCCAGACATGTTACAGAAATCGGTTGAAAATTTAAAAATTCGCTTGCGTTTGTGCATTGAAGAAGAGGGTAGGCACATACATCATTTATTGTAACTTTTACATCCTTCATTAAATAATTGCTTTATTATTTGTATTCATTTGTTGTTATATTTTGTTACTGAATAAATTCTTTGCCAGATTTGTTAATTTTATTTAACATGAGTTTTTACATAAAGAAAACTGCAGTGTTACGTGACAACTCGAATACCTTTATTGTGAAGAAAACAATTTATTATTAGTCAAGTAGCAAATATTTTATCATACTCGGCCTTTTTGCTTTATAAGTAGAGCGCGGAACTATATTCCGTTGTGCAATAAATTTGATACTCTCTGCGAATAATGTAATGTTAAAAACAAATGCTTATATTTTGTGGTAACCCGGGTGAAAGGAAACAATGCTCAAATATATCTACGTTTTTTTTTAGAACTAACGTAAAATCCAAGGGATTATTCTGCACACTTACAACAAAATTTAATACAAACATCGTTTCTAGGTTCCTTTATTAAGAATAATCTCTTAGGAATAATAATACGAAATTAAAGAATAGATACGTGTACATATATGTCTCATATAGTACAGTTTTCAAAATTTGGGCATTAATAATAATAAATGGGAATAGTTCGATATACAATTATAAAGTTTTATTGATGTTAAAACCAATAAACAAGTACATAATTATTTATATACTTAAAATCATTAATAAAATTATTACTCATAAATCTCTGATATAAAAGAGGTGACGCAAGGGTTTCTTGTGGTTGTGAAGTTTGCATAGAATTTCGTATCACATTCAAAACTCGTGTTTACGGACGACGCATTATGGTATCAGCACTACACAGTGGTTTAGTTAGTGGTAGTGGGGCGCAGGACAATGCGGAAAGTGAGATAGCCATATAGCACGAATTTTTATATTATCAATGCGCCTCTTTATGATTTTTTACTCAATGGTAGTACATCTACACTTACACCAATAAGAGCGCTTTAGCTAGTCAAAAGCATTATGGATGTACTTTGTACATGTATTACAAATAGGACCACGGTGATTTACTTCTAGATCACAACTCATAGAGGGTGCGAACATTCGAGTTGTTTTATAAAATAAAAAATGCTATGGAGAATATAAGTACGAAATTGCAAACCTTCACGATCAGCAACCATAATAACGATACGTATCTTGTGGGTATGACATTTTTTATTAATTTTTTACGAATTTAAAGGTTTGGATAACAATTACAGTTATCTTTTTCAATAAATGATAAGTTTTTGAAAATTACTTAAGACGACAAACAAATATATGAAATCGAAAAGATAAATGCAAGCTTGCTATAATAAGAAACTTATACAAAAAGGTCAACTACGGAATCTAATTTTATTTTCGTAAAGATTAGCTAGATTTTTAATAGATTAAATATTACTAAACTGCCTTGGCAATGATAAATCATAACGCTCTCTAACTGACGAAGGCTAACAAAGAAAAATGTCATAATATTCAACCCTGACCGGCGTCAGTTACGCCGAGCGACCGCAGGCAAGGTTGAGAAGGCGGAAGTACCGAGAACGGCTCCCGCCACTCTTGTTACAATGTATTCACACATCTAACACATGTTTCTGTTTATTTCAGATATGCAGGGCATCAGCAACACCACGACAGTCCACACAACATCTGCACCAACAACAAAATCATCACTACAACGTCTTTTTTTTAATAACCACAAATTTCAACTCCACGATGTCAACAGGCATAAAACACAACCACGCAACCCAACAACCACGAAATCCACGCGCTGAAGAGGTCGAAGAGTCCTGAGCAGGGCACCACCAACACTACTCAATGCATTATTGCATATATATATATATATATATCTATATATATATATATATATATATATATATATATATATATATATATATATATATATTACTTCTTTGCCGAAGTCCTCACGGACTTACTTCTTTCCTGAATATCCGGTCATTTCGATACCTTCGCTATTGACTTCTATTCCGACCTAGTTGGAATCAGAAACCGTTGTTTCCACCTACCGCCCCATTCCGGGATAAATCATAAAATTTACCGATCATATACCAGACCAGTTTTCCGTTATATTTCTTTTCTATCTTGGCAGATTATTAATCGATCCCCTGTGCAAAACAACACCATACCTGTACACTCAACACCTATTCGAGTGTATGTCCAGCGTAAGAAAACATACCCTAATATACAAAATCCTACTCTTTGCTATTAGGTTGTCGTCTGAAACGTACTGAGAAGTCCTCGGAGAATGTGCACAATAAATGTTAAATGACAACTTCTAAATCAATTAAATAAGGGTAAGCGTTTGAACAGGTTTTTATACCCAGCGGTTTGAATAGTAATAATAAACAAAGATAATGATAATCTAACCAGTAAAAGGCTCTTTAATTGAAATAGATTGAAATAACGTTTAGGATTGCTACAGTATTTACGAAAAATACGACTCTATTAAACCCATGTGATTGTTAAAACTTTAACTTTAAAAAATTATAAAGCAAACGTAAACCTTTTGTCCAAGGAGTGGACCCGAACAGGTATACATTGTTGCAATAACGATGAATTCATAGAGAACTAATAAAATATTTGTTTAAGTATCACGGCTCGCGACAATAATAAAACTGATTTGATAAATAAATATTAAATGACATTGAAATAAGTATAACTCGAAAAGCTAAAAAAAAATAAATAAAATAAATAAATAAATAAGTAAAATAAATAAATAATAATTGAATCGTTTGGTCGCTAATAAATACCAGCAAGTCCGATGAGGGACGCAAAACCAGGAATCGCGTATAGAGCAGTATGGTTGAAACGCGTGGTGTGATTGAAAGGTAGTTAAGAAAGAAAAAAAAATGTACATGTATATGTACATTTTTGACATTCATACAGTAGGTATACGATCTATTAATTATTTATATCTATCTATGTCGTGACAGTAGACATAACTGTCCGGTAGTAGGACGATACCGTTAAAATGCTACATCGTCCGGGGCACGATTTGGCCAGTAACCGGTCTGCTCGCTAGGGTATTACTCAAGAAAACAATACAATTGCCTCGGATCGACCTGGCTACAAGGGGCGGTCAAGGTCGAAACAGACAGGCCCCGTTGCTGACGACTGTGCAAGGAATGAATGGCGAGTCGGTACGTGGAATGTCAGAGGTATGCATGGTAAATTTGAAATTTCAAATGTAATGTATGAAAGACACCTTGATATTCTTTGTGAGTAGTAATGGGGCACCATCCCCACCCCTCCTTTTTTACGTCACAAGCCCCGCCCCCTTTCACTTTTTTATATGCCCACGTGGGGGACCGTATTTTCCACCCTTATTTTACTCGCTTACGTGTAGGACGTATTTTCACCCCTATTTTGCACATCCACGTGTAAGACCGCATTTTCAACCCTAATTTTACACACCTCGTGTGAGACCGTATCCTTTCTTTTCGAAGGCCCTTTTAACACCTATTTTACTCGCTTACGTATAGGACGTGTATTTTCACCCTATTTTTACACACCACGTGTGAGACCGCATCCTTTCTTTTCTTTTTCAACCCTAATTATTTTTACTCGCTTACGTGTAGGGCGTATTTTTCACCCCTATTTTTGCACATCCACGTGTGAGACCGTATTTTCAACCCTTTCTTTTCGGAGGCTTTTTTTCAACCCTAATTATTTTTACTCGCTTACATGAAGGACCGTATTACCCGTATTTTTATGAATTCTTTTGTGGGGTTAAACCTTATGGCTGTATTAAGGACCTTTTGACAGCTAGGACTTTTGCTAACGTGAGGACTGGGGGTGGGGGCTGGTCTTGGCTTAGAACTGTATTTAGGGTTGGAGCTTAGGGCTGGTCTAGGGGTAGGGTTATTTCTGATGGTATTAAGGTCCTTTTGGTTGTAACCCTGGAGGCTGAGCAGACACATACGCATACAATAATTGCATAATTAATAAGATATTATTATTATCGGTCCTATTGTTTTAAAACGGTCATATGCTACTGGAGAAAACGTTTCTAACGAGGAGATGAGATAGCAGCTGTATTAGGATTAATCATACGTGGGGAATTTGAATGACAGTAAAATTTAATTATAGAACACTTATTTTTATTGTCATAATTTAAAAAATCCTCAGTGAACTATAAAAATTACTGGCATCCTAATGAAACAATTTTTATTAAGTTAATTAATTACATAACAGTTTGTGTTTTCTAAAGCGAGTATTAAAAACATAGTTTACCTGCATTGAAATAATATCCATCCGTCCGTTAAGAATGTTAACACCACACTTACCAGCTCTGTACTTAAACAACGTTTTTAAGGCACTGATTTACGAGTGATAGTTACTGTTTTCATGCTGCATGTCAAACTAAAGAACAACTTTCTAGGTTGTGTAAAAACCACCTATAATTAGAGTGTAAAATATACAACCTTATCATCTTTATCGCACTTGCTGCAACATACATTTACCTTTCTCTTAAAATAAATCGGTTTGAAAATATTCATATACGGATACACAAATTGTTTTATAAAAACCATATTAAGTGTTTGGAATGTTTAAAATTCCATAACAATATGTAAAGAAATCACTGTTCACGTTTACTTTTAACTAATTACCGTGTAATTATATAACACTATTTAATTTAATAGTCTAAAACCAATATAAATGGTTAATATAATTTCTAAAAATATTATTAGAGTTGATATGCCGTTTTATTTCAAGTAATTGTTTTCAATATATATAAATGTGTAAGTGGACCTGTGTTATTTGTTGTAATATACGTTATTACACTTTCTAATTACCGGTTGTAACCTTCTACTTATAACTTCAACTTATACACGAATTAATAACGACCTCCACTAGTTTATAACACAATCGCTATGTAGCGTGTTTTTATTTACACCGTACTTCTATAAACTATTAACGCTCCATTTTAATAGGGTGATCAACTATCTGAAAAGGTTTACTGTTAAAGTATACGATGAAGATCGTTTAAAGCAAACCTTGTATTATTCTTATATACGAATGATATTTCAAAAATACTAGTATAATTAACATGAAGGTTTATAAATCCACATCCAGATAAGGAAACAGTTTTAAACACAAAGAATTTATCTGTAAGGCAGACAATGCTATTACATAAGACGTTTTACAAAACGTGGTTATTCCACATTGAGAAAATTGTTAGTCATGAGAAACAAGCTGGTCTTGAAGTTAGCTAGTCATAGGTTTTGAAGTTTACCTTGAAGTTAGCCTTGCGAGCAACTTTTATAAAAAATGTACACTTTAGTTTAAGTTGACGTATATTGGTTTATGAATATTTTTATTATTCTAAGAAAAAATGTTATTAAAAAATGTTTTCTATTAATTACCCTTTGTAGGCTATATGCTTTATCTATACACGAAATTTTATTTCACAACAGCATACTCAGAGGTCCAATGCTGGTCTGGTTTGTTTGCAGGATCCGTGTTTACGATAATCGCACACGGTCGAGGTGCGTGTCTGGGTAGTTGATTAGAAGCACATACAAGTCGAAAACACATTCTTCTTGTGGCTGGGGGATCAATTTCAAGCATCTCAACACTTGTGGCGCATACATCTTTCTTCAATTTTTATCTGCACTCTGTTTCGAGGCTGTAGTACGTTTTTCTAATACATAAACAGAATCTTCAATACTGTGATACGTGTAGCAGCAAAACACATTAGCTAGTTAGTTTCACCTCTATATTACTTTACATGCAAGCCTGATGTTATCATAAATAAATACATCTGTCAAAAAAAAAGCTAATTAAACATAACTCCACGGCCAGGGTATAGCAAGCAACGCTTCCAATTATAGCTCTTAGTCAACACAATAGGGCCTACAACTACATACAATCGACTAGCACTGCTTTAGCACGAGGATCAAACGAAAAAACACGCATGCACGCACGCACGTACACACGTACGCACGCACGCACGTACACACGTACGCACGCACGCAAGCTCACACGCTCGCACGTACGCACGCACCCACGTTCGCACGCACGCAAGCTCGCACGTACGCTCGCACGTACGCACGCACGTACTTATTTTCAGATTAGAAATTTTTTAAAACGTTTAGTTGACGTTGCTATTAATCCCATCTGATAAAAAATCCACAAATATGTATGCGGCAGAAGTGTTGAGATGCTTGAAATCGATCCCCAGCCACAAGAAGAATGTGTTTTCGACTTGTATGTGCTTCTAATCAACTACCCAGACACGCACCTCGACCGTGTGCGATTATCGTAAACACGGATCCTGCAAACAAACCAGACCAGCATTGGACCTCTATCTACATTGACGAGAGTGGTAACAGGGAGTTTTTTGAGTTTCAAGCCTACTTGTTTCTCAAGGTTAACAATTTTCTCAAGGTAGAATGAGTATGCTGTTGTGAAATAAAATTTCGTGTATAGATAAAACATATAGTCTACAAATGGTAATTAATAGAAAACATTTTTTAATAACCTTTTTTCTTAGCATAATAAAAATAGACATAAACCAATATACGTCAGCTTAAACTCAAGTGTACATTTTTTATAAAAGTTGCTCGCAAGGCGAGATAAACTTCGTAACCTATAACTAGCTAACTTCAAGACTAACTTCATGACCAACTTGTTTCTCATGACTAACAATTTTCTCAATGTGGAATAACCACGTTTTGTAAAACGTCTTATGTAATAGCATTGTCTGCCCTTACAGATAATTTCTTTGTGTTTAAAACTGTTTCCTTGTTCTGGATGTAGATTTATAAACCTTCATGTTAATTATACTAGTATTTTTGAAATATCATTCGTATATAAGAATACTACAAGGTTTGCTTTAAACGATCTTCATCGTATACTTTAACAGTTAACCTTTTTTCAGATAGTTGATCGTCCCATTAAAATGGAGCGTTAATAGTTTATAGAAGTACGGGTGTAAATAAAAAACACGCTACATAGCGATTGTGTTATAAACTAGTGGAGGTCGTTATTAATTCGTGTATAAGTTGAAGTTATGTAAGTAGAAGGTTACAACCGGTAATTAAAAAGAAAGTGGAATAACACATATTACAACAAATAATACAGGTCCACTTACACATTTTATATATATTGAAACAATTACTTGAAATAAAACGGCGTATCAACTCTAATAATATTTTTTTTTAATTATTATTATAAAAGCTTGTAATCTATCAGGTTACAGCTTAAGATCATCATCTTATAAGTTACATTATGTTGGGGCACGCATACAATTGCACTCTTCGGCGAAACGTGTCAACATGTAATCAGTGTATAAATAAATTTCGTATGTTAAACAACCTGTAGATGGGCATTAAAATAAATGTAATAACAATCTCATTGGTAAAAAATACGCTAATAAAATAAAATGGGGAAATACAGTCAATGTGTACGTAATTATTATTATCTAATCAATTCTTTAAATAATATCTGATAAACAAGTTCTAATAAATGTTAATAGTAAAACACAAAATTAAATAAACTATCTTTTACATCATTTCCCAGGGGCTAAAAATAATTAATTAATAAAAATAATTAAAGATCATAATCATCTTAAAGCTATCAGATTAAGAATTTCCCTAGGATAATTAATTAATAAAAATAATTAAAGATCATCATCTCAAAATAAGGGTAATAAATACGGTCCTTCACGTATGCCATTAAAAATCAAAAACTTTAATTAGGGATGAAAAAGAAAGGATTCAAAATACGGTCTCACACGTGGGTGTGTAAAAAATTAGGGTTGAAAAAGGCCTCCGAAAAGAAACCATAAAAATTAAGGGTGAAAAAACACGTCCTACACGTAAGCGAGTAAAAATAAGGGTGGAAAATCCGGGCTCCCACGTGGGCATATAAAAAAGTGAAAGTAGGCGGGGCTTGTGACGTAAAAATAAGGAGTGGGGATAGTGCCCGTCTTCTACTCTCCTAATATCTTCAATACGTAAGAACAAAATCTCTGTTTAAATAGGTTTTGGCATCTTATAATTTAAAAAAAAAGCACAATGGTATGTCTTAATTTTAGCTTTCAGTATTTCTAGGTGTTTTGTTGATTTTTCCTAGACCGTGAAGTAAATGCTTTACCAATTATATGTTGTTACCACAGCACTATAATAATTTAACGTTGTAGTTGAAATTAAAAATTATATTAACCGTATTACATTGTGTTTTCACTGTAAAATATAGGTAAATATATAGACAAAAAACTATTTCTTTGTTGGATTTGGCTAGACCTTTGATTGGCATGTCGTTTTTATCTGTGAATGATTTTATCAAATATAAAGTTTTTCACAACTTTACACTTACATCATAATTTGATTCAATTTGGTTAAATTTGTTCTTTAATTATGACATTTTTCACTGTTAGCCTTCTACCGTTAACGGGTGTTATAATTTATCATCTTCAAGGCAGCTTAATAATATTTAATTTATTAAGGATCTAGTTATTCTTTAATAAAACTAAATTCAATAGTTGACTATATACGTTTATCAAACTGTTACATTCATAGCAAGCTTATATTTGCGTTTTCATCTTTATCAAGCAATTCTTACAGAGAATATCATTTACTGAGGACGATAACTGTAATTGTTATCGAAACGTATAAATTTATACAAAATAAAAAAATAGAAAAATACGCCGTTTAAAAAACCCAAAAGATAAGTATTTGAATTTTATGTTTTTATTCAGTTTTTTTGTGAAATAGATAGTTGACGTTGACATGATGATTTATTGTATTAAACTATATAACCAAATTTCTAGAGACACGATGCATCCCTATGTAGTTTGGAGGATGCATTGCTTGTAATTAATGTAAATTGCTGACCAAGTAAAGGTACAAATATAATTCAAATATAACTGCAATGATACATTTATTTCACACCAAGCACGCCTATCAACTTATTTTGTTTTACTGTTGTCTATGCCCAAGTGGTATACCGGTTACAGTTGCTAATTTTTTCTGTCCGAGCGATTAAAAGTAAAAACCTTTATTTTACTCTTAGTCTGCTCTAAGCCATAGTCATCAGTCACCCCCCCACTCCCGCCGTTGGTATTTTGTCCAGCGCATCAGGAGAGACCGCCGTCGTACAGCTCGATGAAAGGATCTTTAAAGGCTTCTGCCAACATCTGCACTAGACTATCCATCCCGACAATCTCTAGATAGTCAGTAGATAAAGAAAGAATAGATAAACGATTATCAACATCTATAAGTCAAAAAAAATTTGGTTGTTCTAATTCAGGGATTATATAAGGATCAAATTCAACATTTTTAAAATCTGATATTTCGTAAGATCAAAATCATTGATGACCAGTTGATTTAATTGTAATATCTGGAGAGTTGATTTCATCTATTAAATGTAAAAGTTGCAATAAAGATTAATGTATGGCAGGAGAAATAGTTCAATTTAATTCAATGTTTAACCTTCCAATAAATATCGATTTAAAAATTTGTTTATTATGATTGAAACTATAATGTAAGATACAATTATTACAATTATTGTTAAAATTATTATCGCATGATCATGAAAAAAAGGTAATTGTTCTATTAGAGCAGAAATTCTATCTTGTGAATTAAAATTTAATCAAGTAGCTATTTCTAATAACATATATATTTTTATTCGTTTCGAGTTTAAAGTTAAATGTTAAAATATTAAAATGAAAGATAAATTCTTATCTGTAAATGGATCAATACATTCGTATTGATCCATTTACAGATCTAGAATTATAGACAAATCAGTTACCAAAATTTACATTGCTAATTAACCATAATATGAGATATCCAGGTACAAATTAATCACTGATTCGACAGCTTAAAGTTATGAATAGATATGTATTATCATTGAGTAAAAGTTTTCAGTCAACGGTATTATTTAAATAGTCGTCACTTATTTTTCTTTATTATTGACGTTGAACACTGAACCTATTCTATTCAAGTGGCTACTCTCTCTCTGTTGACCACTGCGCAATAGGCCCGATTTATTTTTATTACTTCAGCTGCAGAGCTATGTTTGTCAAGCTTACGTTTTAATTTTATGAAAACATCTAATGACCCATGAACTTTCTTTGACAAAACTAAAACTGCACAATGAACAAATAAAACTGCAAATCCTTTGTTTAATCTTTCCTATACCTACAGTAGCTTTTGCAATTCCTGTACTCAATAAGCAATTTTTATGCAAAAATTATTACAATTATTTTATTAAGTTACATTAATTTATTATGGAGTACCTACTATGGTACAAACTTATATGTACTGAAATGGATCACTCATCAGTTATGTATAAATGTATGGGGTGGCCAAATTTTAAGCAAATTGTGGTAAAGTATATGAAAGAACAGAAGAATATAAAAACTAATATCGATGTCATGGGTCGGATTTGAAAGGATACCTACTATTGTTGATCAATTCTTCTCTATCTCTTTTCATTTGTTCGCTATCCTTCAATTGTCAATTTTTGTCTATTTCTAAAAATTGTTACAGAGAAACAATACTAAAGGCATTGTAATTTTTAGCATAGATTACGATTGTGTAATCGAAAACGAGACTTAGTGCAACGTTTTTTTTATGCACTTATCTTTTTTTTTAAATAGAAACCATGTGTCATGATTCCTCCATTAAAAAACACTATTTCTTGTGTTTTTCAAAAATATAGACACTAACGTTATTTTCAGTAACTAGAAAGTTATGGAATAAATACTGCAGTACTTGATATATTTTAAGAGGGTCTTGACAATATACTGTGTTGTCAGATCCAACCAAAGAGTTCTTATGTATTTGCTGTACACTCTTTTCAAGCCCTTCCTAATAGCTAGTTTAAATACCGTTTAACTTTGAACAAAAAAGTGACCAAGCCATTCTATAAAATGAGCTTGAATTAGAGAATACTGATATACATGCACCAAATCCCTTTTTTTGAAAGTTTGGTGGGAAAAGGGATTTTCAAAAGGAAAAAAATGGGGAAAGATGTTAAAAAAGGGACCATTCCCAAATGGTAGCTAAATCTATTTGTCTAAAAACATTTTGAAATTAAAATTCATTAGAAATTATTTTTATTCAAAAAACAAACCTTATTTACACTTAAGATAAGTGATTAAACAACAATTTATTTTTTTAGCTTATATATAAGATTTTGAACTTTATTTTGGCAAATGATTTTTGCAACTTAACTTAGCAGGTCCGTTCTATGGTTTAATCATAGTACGAAACTGCATTCAATTATGTATTTGTGCATGTTCTAAAAAACTTTTTAAGGTCTGAAGATGACAATTTTGTTGAAACTAGTCACCATTTTGTAACCAATTATTAAGAGTTTGAAATTATAAACATTGTGGAGAAGGTTTTGTGTTTCTAAGTATTCGTTTGACTTCATTATCTTCATTAGTAAATTGCACCCCTGTGCGAAATAAATGCCTTAAAATGGTTTGAATCGCTATTAATTAAAAGTTGTAGTGTTAAAACTTAAAATTGACAATAACAGTAACGTTAATATTTTCACTGCAACTGATTTTGACAAAACAAATAAATCCAATAACGGAAGTATAATTGTATCAAATAACATTAAATTAAAAATTTTCAAAACTCCTGACAGTCTCGATCAAGTCACCTTTCAAACAAAAAAAATAAATAAATCAAAACCTCTAATAAAAAGAAATCTCTTCATCAACTGAAAGAGAGCTGATAATCTTCAAACGGCTGAACATATTTTCTAGAATCATAAATAAGAACACTCTCGATCAATTCATCTTTCAAACAAAAAAAAAAAACTAAATCAAAATTGGTTCCTGCATTTGTAAAACTTATAACTCTCTTTTTTCGTTGAGAGTTAAGAACAATTACAATATTCTAACTTTGTATTCCAGTCGTAAATTAGATGTTTTGGGCAATGTGATATTAATTTTCAGATTAAATACAGAAACTGCAAAATTGTTAAATATTAAAATTATATTTCCCAAATTATTGAAAAATATAAAGTTGTGTTTAGTAGAATTGGTAAAATCACTACTCAGTATATAATATCATCATTACAGAATGCGGAACTTACAATAAGTGAGGGTGGGAAAATGCCTTGTCTGATTAGAAGCAGGAGCTAGATAAAATGGTTAAAGATAACCTGATTACACCAATTATTGAGCCAACTGATTGGGTTCATCCCATAGTGGTGGCTGTAAAACCAAATGGAAATTTAAGAATTTATATGTATTTAAGATAACTAAATAAATACATTAAAAGAGAATATTATCGTATACCTACATCAGAACCAATATTTTCAGACTTAGCAGAAGCTAAGGTTTTTTCTTTATTAGTTGCATAATTCCAATTGATGAAAAAAGTTCAATAATGCGTACCATTACTACACCTTTAGGAAGATATTGTTACCTTTGACTATCATTTGGGTTTGTTCTGCTTCAGAATCTTTTCAAAGAACAATAAATCAAATATTAGAAGGTTTTCCTGGTATTCTAGCATATTTTGAGGATATTTTGTATTCGGAAAGAACATGGACAAACAATACAAATTTAGATGTCATAGTTATTTTGACAGCTGGGTTGCCACTTAATAAAGAAAAGTCAAAATTTGTTGTAAATGAAGTTAAATTATTGGATCATTTTATAAGTAATAATGGACTGTCTTTTAATTCTGTTGAATTTAATCCTTTTGCATATAGTTTGGACATAAAACTATTTACTTCAAGTCCTTACTATCCACATTCTAATGGGCTAATACATGTAGACAGGGTGCTAAATTATATTTAAACTAACTTACAAAAAATCACATTTTTTTAAAATGTATTTCCACAAAATCTGTTGTTGGGATTTTATTTTGTTTTTTCACATGTCCTATACAAAGCCATCCTTTTTCATATTCTGTGGGAAAAATTATCATGGCCCTTGTAGTTACTCGATACAGGGTGGTCATCTTGGAGAGAAATATTTTTTCACATATGTATTGAATTGCAACTAATTAATTTTTCTGTGTTCTTACATAAAAAACAATATTTTCAGTGCTAATACACAGGGTCTATAATAATTTACCAAAATATTTTCCATTTTCTAATCGTTTGCTGTATACATATCAATATTTGATAACCAAAACGATTGATCTAATACAGGAATGTAGCGATATGATGTACAGTGTGTTTTAAAGTGTGGCAACAAGGATTTACATGGTAAGTACCACTCTCTATGTTATTAAACAATGGTACAATTCAGTAAAGATCCTTGTGCTTTTAATGCTATAGCAAAGCGGCGCTGATGAAGGTAGACCTCCCAAACCGATATTTCAGCGGCGTTTGCCCCGGAGACATTTGAACGTAGATTGCTTTCCTTTCACAATACTTTAATTTTGCTACTTTATTTGTCAAATTTTTAATATTACCTGCCTTTTTAAATGTCTAGATTAAATTTCCATCTGACAAATCTTAGATAACGAGGGTTAAACTCCGAAACAGTCTGAAAAATATCCGTTTTAATACGAAGAAAAACAATACGTACTTACTGAACACATAAGGTAACAGCTTCACACCATATCTTACTAATTGTTCTGTCCATTACACACACCATTACTCATTTAATAATATAGAGAGTAATACTTACCATGTAAATCCTTGTAGCTACACTTTAAAGCACATTGTACATCATATCGATAAGTTCTTGAATTAGATCAATTGTTTTGGTTATCAATTATTGATATGTATACAGCAAACGAACGATTAGAAAATGGAAAATATTTTGGTACCGCAATGACATAGTCCATATCCATATCTTGAATTATGTGCTGGGGCACCATCTTGTTGAAACCAATAGTTGTTAACAAGTGCTAGAGGTAATTCATCCAAAGCATTTTCCAAATCAGTCCTTAGCAAATTCAGATATCGTTCGGCATTTAAACTGTTGCGGTAAAGAAAATGTCCTATTATTCTTCCTCCCAAAATGCCCATCCACATATTAAATCCAAATCTATGTTGATGTCTTGATTCTTTTTTTAAATAAGGATTTTGTTTTGCCCAATAATGTTTGTTACGTCGGTGGAAAATTCCATTTTTGGTTATCATGCTTTCATCAGACCAAATTATTTTAAAAGGAAAATTTAGATCTTTGTCACATTTTCTAGTATATCATTCGCAAAAACCTGCTAGCCGCTCCTGGTCAGCTGGTCTAAGACCCTGACAAACTCGAAATTTATATGGATGAAACTTATTCTTACTTAAAATGAATTGTGCTGTAGAATTAGCTATACCAGTACAATATTCAATTTGTCTTGTCAATATTTCAGGGTTTTCAACAACGGCTTGTAAAACGATATTGATTGCTTTTGACGGGATAGAACAGGTTTTGTAAATTAACCAAGTTTTTTTTAAATTAGATTTCAAACGTCTAAAAACGGATTTACCAAGTTGTCTTCGTTCAGCATATCTATATCCAAATACATCAGTAACTACACAATTTCTGTGGGACAAGATATAGCATGTCAACATATCGAACTTTTCTTCGTTTGTAAAATTTCGTCTTTCCGTAGATACACCTACTGATTAATTATAATTATAAATTAACTAAACAAAACCAAAAAAACAACCCACGAAGTAGTGGTAATAACAACTTAAGATACGTACAATTCAAATAACAACGATCTCAACGCAATAAAACTAAGTTAAACAGTTTTCAACAAAATGTTAAACAAGTGTTATTTTATCAAAGCCTTCTAATATTAATTAACTGCTTTAATATGAAAAATGTAAATCTGAAAATAGGAATTTTTCAGCTTCAAAACCATGTTAGATTCGTAATAAAAATACTATCGAATACAGAGTGTTTCGTTGTTTGCGACTATATAAATGTTGATGATGTTTTCTTGGAGACGAAACGTCGAATAAAAAATTGGAAAACGCCAGAATTCAAAACGTGACAATAAAGAAAGTACCTTTGGTTTTTAAAAATCTTTTAAAATAAACAAAGGAATTACGCAAAAAGAAAAACCCAAAAATCGCATTTTGTTTTAAATCTCGGAAACGATAAACAATAATGAAATTTTGAAAACTACATGTGAAATGCCCTACATTATACAACTTTTCTCTAATTTAACCGCCTTCGTATCTCTTGCCGTTTCCAAGATGCCCATGCTGTTCATCCTTATCTTGGGCACGTTGTATATTATACGTTTTTCACAATTCATATTGATTCTGCAGCATCTCAGTCGAAAATATTGGTAAAAGTCTTAATTTATATAAAAATAATTTTTTACTTAAATACCATTTTTAGTGTCTCGATCAGCTTGAGTATCTTCCATACGAGTAAGAAGTTTCAACTTAATAGCTCCATCTAAACGATTCATTTACTTGACAACATTTGAAAACTATAGGTTAACAGGTACTTCCGCTTGGTCCTATATGTCCCAAAAGTTGATGCGGATCTACGATTTTGCCATAATAGCCTCCCAAATTTCATCATTCTAGCTCAAACGGTCTGACTGCTATTGTGTTTACATACAGGAACACACACACACACACACCCAGACAGCACGCCAAAAATGGCGAAAAATGAATTCAGTGACCCTCAAAATGTGAAGATCCGTCAAAAATCTTTGAGGTCCATTTTTTTGATGATCGCAATACCTTCCTTTTACTATACTTCGTATGGTATACGGGAATTCAAAACGTGAAAATCTGTCAAAATCTCGAGGTCGAATTTTTTCATGATCGCAATACCGTCCCTTTACTATACTTCGTATAGTATATAGGAATGTAAAAATATGATATTTCGTAAGTTAGTCAAAATATAATTTATCACCCAATGTACACGTAAAAAACGATTTTGTAACAATAAGTATCGCATATTCAAAAGAATGCTATTGGACAAAAACCCTGGTCTTCTTCAATTGGACACAATACAAGACAGCCAAATGGATTTGAATCCAATATAAAAAAGCTCATATTCAACACCTTGCATTATCCAAACGGTTGGTGATAGGGAGTTGAGGCCATGGTAACTTTTGATCAGGAGGTCGACATCTACAACATATCTGAATTTCAAAAGAATCTCACGGAGAGCCATTTCTCATAAGATTAGTAAGAGGTCCTTTGAAGGATATTCAACGAAATGTCAATACAAAAAAAATTGTTATGATCGTCGCACAATTGAATTGCCTAAATTAAAACAAAATAACGAAATACTCAAGTAAATAAATACTTAAATTTAAATATATATATATATATATATATATATATATATATATATATATATATACACAGGGTGTTTAAAAGGACATGTCAATATTCAAGGGGGTGATTCCTGAGGTTATGTTAAGAAATAAATTTTCTATAAATATTGGTCCGGAAACAGTACGTTTAGTTGATACAGGGTGTTAAAGTTTTATTATCTTTCTAGTTTTCTTAAATTACTCCTAAAATTCTTAAGATATCGATTTGACAAGTGGAACACTTATTACTCTTGAGATCATATTTGTTTAAATTACCGATATTGAATATCTACAGGGTGATACATTTGGGGGGTCAGGTTCACTTTCTGTCCCCCAAACGTTACGCCATTGATCTTCAGCGGTTGAGGATGTGTGTTCCTCATTCGATTTAGAAACTTTGTTGTTGTTTTTCCGAGAAATGCATAGATTTCGAGATAAACGCGAAACTGTGATATAAAAAAACGAACATTCGTCTCCTACCCTCGGAAATGTATCACCCCGTAGATATTGTGCATTAGTAATTTTTGTTGGCTCTTGAGTTTTCGGCGTATCATGCTTACTTTCCGAAATAAAAAATAAAACCAATGTAATGCAAGTAACTTCACAAAAACGCGCATTAAACATTTAATTAAAGAACTCATTTTGTTTTTTACGCGGAAAGACGCTAAAAGACGTTTTTGATTCATTTTAATTTGTGTAGCGAACAGTATAAAAATAGGTAAACATTTTCTATTTACCTTATGAGAATATCTGCAACAATCGTGGGAGTTATAGATATTTATGTATTAAGGGCATAATCAGAAGATTATGGCTCGAGGGAGTGTTAAAAGCCCGACGCAAAGCGGAGGGCTTTTATATTCCTGAGAGCTATAATCTACAATTATGCCCGTGGTACATACAATGTTTTATTTTATTTTGCAGCATGAAACTGGAACAAAATATTAAAAAGATTCAGTATTTTCGGCAAGTTTTTAAATGCAAATGCAGTGAAATAAAGTTGACAGTAGGCTAATTTGTTGTTACTCAGATACTGTGATATTGCTATTATATATCATGTCATGTGTTTGCTGTCAATCATGCTGTTTAGCATCAATGGCATTTCCGTGCTATAAAGACCACATTACGCCCGCATTTGGAGGCGTATAATAGATATTTATGTATTAAGGGCATAATCAGAAGATTATGGCTCGAGGGAACGTTAAAAGCCCGACGCGAAGCGGAGGGCTTTTATATTCCTGAGAGCTATAATCTACAATTATGCCCGTGGTACATACAATGTTTTATTTTATTTTGCACCATGAAACTGGAACTGGGACAAAGTTTTTAAATGCAAATGTAGTGAAATAAAGTCGACAGTAGGCTAATTTGTTGTTACTAAGATACTGTGATATTGCTATTATATATCATGTCATGTGTTTGCTGTCAATCATGCTGCTTAGCATCAATGACATTTCCGTACTATAAAGACCACATTACGCCCGCATTTGGAGGCGTATAAAGAACATTATGGTGGCAAAATAAAATAATAGATATTTATGTATTAAGGGCATAATCAGAAGATTATGGCTCGAGGGAATGATAAAAGCCCGACGCGAAGCGGAGGGCTTTTATATTCCTGAGAGCCATAATCTACAATTATGCCCGTGGTACATACAATGTTTTATTTTATTTTGCACCATGAAACTGGAACAAAATATTAAAAAGATTCAGTATTTTCGGCAAATTTTTAAATGCAAATGCAGTGAAATAAAGTCGACAGTAGGCTAATTTGTTGTTACTAAGATACTGTGATATTGCTATTATATATCATGTCATGTGTTCGCTGTCAATCATGCTGCTTAGCATCAATGACATTTCCGTGCTATAAAGACCACATTATGCCCGCATTTGGAGGCGTATAAAGAACATTATGGTGGCAAAATAAAATAAAATAAATTACAAAATATTAGTGAATTAAATACAGCGCATACAAGCAAATAAATTACATACAATAATAGTGAAAACATTTAAATTATCGTAAGTACTTTTACTAGTTCACAAAATAAAAACAAATTAAAATATTTGCAGGAATGACCAATGTTTTATTTCCAAACATTAAAAAAACGGTTCAAAGTGACCACCTCAAATGTTAAATTTTTCAATGTAAATATTAATTTGACAGCATCTCGCATAATCGTTATCTGTCGAATTGTGTAAAATAATTGATCATGAATCAGTATTCCAATGGCGGGATGACTGATATGCGTTTCATTTAAGGACTGGCCGGTTGCAATTCAGCAGAAGTTCGGCGCCTGTACGGTGAACGATGTCCTAACCGTAATGTTCCTGATAGTAGACTTTTCGAAAATATTCATCGACGTCTGCGTGAAACAGGCAAATTGAATCGAAATGGAGGATCAGGGAAACTAAGGACAAGACGAACGCCAGAGCTAGAAGAGAATGTGCTGAACAGGATCGAGGAAAATCCACGAACCTCTACGAGAAGAGTGTAGATACTTTACACGTGAATAATGGAACTGTTTGGCACATTCTTAGAGAAAATTTGTTGTACCCATATAACATCCAACGCGTTCAAGAACTGCTTCCTGCTGATTTTCCACTTCGTGTTGCATTCTGCCAATGGCTTTTGCAGAAATTGATTGTCATCCCTTAACTCTTGTGTTTGATTCTTTTTACCGGCGACGAGAGTTTTTCTCGAAATACTATAAGAAATTTTCACAACAACCATGTCTGGGCTGATGAAAATTCACACGAGATATGTCAACTTCGTTCCCAGCATCAATTCTCGTTGAACGTTTGAGTTGCAATTGTGGGTGACTGCCTGATTGGTCCAGTATTTCTATCAGACAGGCTGACCGGAGAGGTATATCGTAATTTTTTGCAAAATCGGCTTCCTGACTTTCTTGAAGATGTACCATTAGCAATACGACATAGAATGTGGTTTATTAATGATGGTGCACAACAGCATTTTAGTAGCATGGCCCGAGAGTTTTTAATAGCAACACATGGAAATCGCTGAATTGGCCGAGGACCAAGGTTGATAAAAATCACGATTTAAAAAAAAAATCAAAAATGGATGATTTTTTTTATTTTTTTAAATTTGACTAGTGTTTATTAATATATTATTTTCAAATAATTCTAACTGTTTATGGTTTGTTTTGTTAAGCAACCAAATATTTGCAAGCAGTAGGGTTGCAGCGATTAAACGTTTACAGTTATACGTTTAAACGTCCTTGCATAGGTAAAATGTTGTAAATTCACGTTTAACCGTCAAAACCTTTTAATGTCAGCAAGGCAGGAATAGTACAGATAGAAAGCAAAACTCGACAAATCTTAACGTGAAAATTTTGTTCACGCAGTTTTGCGAGTTTGGGGAATTGTTGAAACTTGTAAAAACTGGCAGAAAACACTCAGTTATATAAATTACACGCACTTATTCTAGTTATTAGTAATATTTGTGATTCTGTGGTTGTAATCTAGCAAGACATTTGGAGTCATGGCAAGCCGGGGCAGAACGGAACTTAGTATTTGGCAACATTTTGTAAAAAAGAAAGTGGTTGGCAAACTAGGTTGCAGAACAGTGTGTAAATAATGTGGTAAACAATTGTAAGGTCTAGTAGGCAGACTAAAAAGTCACTGGGAAATCTGTGAAAGTAAAACTAGTGATATCATTGATGTTGAAACTCTTCATGGTGATTGTGTCACAGCCTGGAACTACCCAGAATGAAATTATCCAGTTGCAAAAGAAACAGAGAATAGAGAACTGTGAAAAGGAAAGTGTAGGAGAAAGTGAAAATAGTGGAAGTACCGGTCATTTGGGTTCTTTTGTGCAAACTGGACAAGATAAGAAGAAAGAATTGGACAGACAAATAGCCAAAGCCGTTTACGCAACAAATTGCAGTTTTAGAGCGATAGAAAATAAGGAAATTCGAAAAGCCATAGAAATGCTAAGACCCGGTTACGTTTCTCCATCTAGATTTCGGTTATCGTCAACGCTCCTGAATGAAATATTTGAGGAAGAAAAATCTAAATGTTTTAAGAAGTTTTCTGGGCAGTCTGTTTACATGTCCTTAGATGGATGGTCCAATGTACATAATGAGCCGATAATCTGTGTCGTTTTGATAGCAGAGAATGGAAACAGGATGGAAACAGTATTCTCTTGGAAAGCTAGATAAATCAGGTCATCCCCATAAAGCTTACTATCTTGCTGAGTTAGCTATTAACTCAATAAATGTGTAAAAATGAATATAACTGTAAAGTTACCAGTATTGTGGCAGGTAACGCCGCCAACATGGTCAGTATGAAGAAAACAATTTCCAAGTCGTTCAGTTATCCTATAATTACAAATGGTTGTTCGGCGTACTTGGTTAGTTTGCTCTCCAAAGACTTAGAAACATCACAGGTAAAAGAACATATAGTACAAATTGTCTAATACTTCAATTTGCAAATGCTTGGTATAAAGAAAAAGGAGGCAAGAAATTGGTCTTACCTCAAGATGTTCGATGGAATACACTTTCAGATTGTCTTGAGATCTATGCAAATGAATGGCCGAAATCGTTATTAATATGTGAAGAGCATAAAGAAGAAATTGATCCAGTGATTTTTAAAAAAGTTTCAGATATCTCTATTAAAAGGATGGCTGAGGATATTCTACAGCTGCTAAAATTTCTATAGCACTTGACGTAATTCAACAAAAAGGTGCATTTTTATCTTGAGCGGTTTACACAGGGAAAAAGTTAATGGCTATTTCTGACACTGACAGTTTTATAGAAGAAGCTTGCGTCAGTATCAAATATTTAATAAAAGATACGTTCAAGCTCTAACCGCCTTTCACTTTTTAGAATATATGTTGGATCCTACAATAAATATAAACAAAGAATATCGATTACTAACGGAAGAAAAGAGAGATGCTTTAGATATTTTACAGACACAGAATTATTACTAATTAAGTTGGAAGCCAAGTCAGACCCTTTTTACAAAACTATGTTTTCGGATGAAATAATAAAAAATGTAATATTTTTTAATAGTTTTATTTTTGTAAAAAGCAGCTTTTCCATTATTATAATAAATAATAAATATTACCACTTAAAAATGCATGAAGGTTTTATTTTTTTATGAACAAATACATTTTTATGTATTCAAATTTGAGCCCCCTTTTCTAAACTAAATTAATCATGCTTTCCATTAAAAAAATCATGCTGATTTTAATCAACTGAGTTAAATCATCTCAAGCCTGCCGAGGTGAACCTAATTTATGGCCTGCACGGTCGGCGGACCTAAACCCGTTGGATTTTTTCCTATCTGAAGTCGTTGGTCTACGCAACTCCTGTTGAACGTGAGGAGGATTTAAGAAATCGCATCATTGCTGGGTTGTAACACAATACGAAACGACCCTGGTATTTTTGACAGAGTTCGGTAATCGATAAGACAAAGACTGTACTCCTGCATTCGAGCTGAAAGTGATCACTGAACAGTTTTTGCAATGTTTGGAAATAAAACAACACTGGTCATTCTTGCAAATATTTAAATTTTTTTTTTTGTGAACAAGTAAAAGTACTTACGATAAATGAAATGTTTTCACTATTACTGTATGTAATTTATTTGCTTGTATGATCTATATTTAATTCACTAATGTTTCACAATTAAATTTGTAATTTATTTAACTCCCACATTTATTGGAGATATTCTCATACAGTATAAGGTAAATTTTTATACTGTTTGCTACACAAATTAAAATGAATTAAATGCATCTTTTAGCATCTTTCCGCGTAAAAAAACAAAACGAATTCTTTAATTAAATTATTGTAAGTTTTTGTTATGAACGAATAAGTTCAAAGGTAAATATGTAAATATTTAGAATTTACATCAGTTCTACATACATAAAGACAAAATTTACATCGATTGGGGCTTGAACCTTGGTGGCGCAGTTGGTTAACGCGGTACTCTAGCAAAGTACAGGTCGTAGGTTCGAATCCTACTAGAGGTAAACTTTTTATTTATGTATTTAATAAAATTAATAATAATTTTTAATTACATATTTACCTTTTAACTTATTCGTTCATAACAAACACTTACAATAATTTAATATTAGTCAAGTTGCTTTGGTATGTGTGAATCCTTGCGATATTGCAGGCTCACGTTCCATTAATATAAGTAATTTGATAGTAATCTCATATTTAGAATTTACATCAGTTCGACATACATAAAGACAAAATTTACATCGATTGGGGCTTGAACCTTGGTGGCGCAGTTGGTTAGCGCGGTACTCTAGCAAAGTACAGGTCGTAGGTTCGAATCCTAGTCGAGGTAAACTTTTTATTTATGTATTTAATAAAATTAATAATCATCTTTAATTAAATGTTTAATGCGCGTTTTTGTGAAGGTACTTGCATTACATTCGTTTTTATTTTTTATTTCGGAAAGTAAGCACGATCCGCCGAAAACTCAAGAGCCAACAAAAATTACTAATACGCAATACCTACGGGGTGACAGGAGACAGAATGTGCGTTTTTTTTATATCACAGTTTCGCATTTATCTCGAAATCTATGTATTTCTCGAAAAAATGCAAGAGACAACCTGTATACCTACTGCAGTGACTACTTCACGTAAGTATTTCATTATACATTGCTTGGGCAATAGATTCTTAACTTCTTCCTAATTTCAAATGCCGATTCCTTATCGCTTCTAAATTCTAACTGCTTATTTGTGATTGAACCATAATATGTAATTAAAAGCTTTTACATTTTCTTTTTCCCATACGTCCGCCTTGTTTGTACTTCCTTCGTCACAACCGTGTAGCATTTCTCGTCACAAGATACATTTGCATTCGTTTCTTCCAATTTCCATAATCGTTTCGTCAAACACCGGAATTCTGATGTCCGTCGTGTTGTTCGATCTATTTCCGCTGATTTCAAACGTTTCACACAAATCTATTTTTATCCAATACTTAATCTCACTTTTCTCCGTTCTTCTTTAAATAACCACGTTCTACTACCATGTTAATAATTATATTTAATGATAGATTTGTGTACATTTTTATTACAACTCTAACTTATGTTGAAAAATATAAATACACCTTTTTTCTAACTCAATGTGTCTAAGGACTCTTAAACGCGTCGTTTGTAGTGCGTTTAGAAGCTTCTTACAAGCATCGTTTCTGGTAACTTTTCTGGTGTAATAATATTTTGACACGTCAGTTGGTTAGATATTTAATCAAAAATTATAACATTGGCGTATACTTCGACAGAAAGTTAAAAAGTTAATGTTATAACTTATAAACGTTATTTTAAAAAAATGTATTAAATTTAATATTTGTAATTATTTAATTACCTTAAAATTCAAGAATAAAATTACTGTGTATACATAAGTAGGGTTTTATAATTTGTAAAGAATATTTTTAAAACAAGTATATCACTTTTTTCAGATAATATTTTAGGATAATATATAATTAAGTCGTATTTTGCAAAAGTATACAATGTGTTTTCATTT
This sequence comes from Vesta saturnalis, assembly GCA_036346205.1. Taxonomy (NCBI): domain Eukaryota; kingdom Metazoa; phylum Arthropoda; class Insecta; order Coleoptera; family Lampyridae; genus Vesta; species Vesta saturnalis. Next base: position 1,181,121 of record JARFJB010001963.1, on the reverse strand, counting down.
TTTATAAGATAATTCAATGGGATACAACTACATTATTATCTGATGGACGTCTTCTTTGATACTTGAATGACTTGGATTGTGAACCTAATTTAATAAGAAACTGTTAATGAGTACAAGTGCATTGATTAGTTTTACTCGATTAAATGATTCAATTTATACTGTAAACATAAATATGTGTGTTCATTGCACTGTAACAGAATTAATAAACATTATCTAACCTATAATCACATTTTTATATGACATTGAGTATTACCAACCCAAACATCTAAAAAATTCTATTCAATGAATTTAGTCAGTTTTGGTGCAAATTTTGATGATGCGGTAAACAAAGGCACATAGGATGACTGATGAGCATGGTATAGATGTGTGACGTCATGTATTTTAGATAAGAAAAACAAAACTACTGTAACCTAACATAATTAGAATAGATAAACAAAACTACAATAACCTAACAAAAGTAGAATAGACAAACAAAACTACTGTAACCTAAGAGAAAAAAAAAGTGCACGAGCCGGGAATCGAACCCGCACCAAAAGCGTGGAAGACGACTCCTACCACCAGCCCTCTAGCAGTTTGACATTGAAAGTGATATTTAAACAATTAATAAAAATACCTATTTATGTAGATAACGCTTACGCAATTTGTCATCGGCAGCACATTACTGTCTTCCTTCATTTCCTATGTTTCCTTGTTTACCGCCTCGTCATATAAATAGGTATTTTATAAATGGTTTAAATCTCAAACTGCTAGAGCGCTAGTGGTGTACTGGTAGGAGTCGTCTTACACGCTTTGGGTGCAGGTTCGATTGCCGGTTGGTGCACTTGTTTTTTCTCTTAGGTTACAGTAGTTTTGTTTATCTAATCTACTTTTGTTAGGTTATAGTAGTTTTGTTTATCTCATCTAATTATGTTAGGTTACAGTAGTTTTGTTTATCTTATCTAATTATGTTAGGTTAGAGTAGTTTTGTTTTTCTTATCTAAAATAGACGACGTCACACATAGACACCATCCTCATCCTATGTTCCTTTACTTACCACCTCAAATTAGATTGATATTTTTAAATACGTAAAAATTAAAATCACCAGCGCAATAGTGTATGTTGTACATGTATACATGCACATATATATATATATATATATATATATATATATAATATAATATATATATATATATATATATATATATTGCTTTTGCTTTTATATATTCTTTGCATCTTGAGGTTGCGATTATGCCTAGAGTGCGGCAACGTGAAAATTATCGACAACTGAGTGAATTCGACAGAGGACGCATTATTGGCTTACGTGAAGGTGGTCTTTCATTCAGATAAATTGCTAATCGTCTTAACCGTAATCAATCCTGTGTAGTACGGTGTTATCAAGCATGGTCTAGAGAAGGTCACGAACGTCGCAGAAGAGGAAGTGGACGACCAAGACAGACAAATGTGATCCAGGACCGCCATCTCAGATTAATGGAATTAATAGACCGATTCTCGAGTACAAGATCAATAGCCGATCAATGGCTTGGAAAACGAAGAACGTCCTGTAACCCTGCGTACAGTTTACCGTCGAATTAGAGCTTTTGGTTTGCAGTCCTATCGACCACATCTTGTGCTTCCGCTGACGGCTCGTCATTAACAGCAACGTTTGGAGTGGTGTACCTTGCGACTGGATTGGGACGTGGAATGGCATAGGGTGGTCCTCAGTGACGAATCCCGATTCTGCTTGGGAATGCACGATGGTCCCATGAGGGTCAGACGTAGACGTGGAGAACGTCGCAATGTGCAGTTTTCTGTTGAGCGGCATATGCACCACACTGTGGGGGTTATGGTATGTGGTGCTATTGTTTATGGAAGCAGGTCTCAGTTGGTATTCATCCGAGGAAATATGAATGCCCACCGATATGTTGATGAAGTGGTAGAACACCACATCCTTCCATTCCTCCAGGAGCTGGCCAACAGGATAATGCCCGTCCCCACATTGCGAGGCACTCTATGGAGTGCTTCGAAAAGGCTAACGTCAATATCTTGCCGTGGCCACCCAAATCTCTCGACCTTTCGCCTATCGAACATGTGTGGGACATGATGGGTAGAAGACTCAAGCAATTAGCCAATCCTCCACGGACACTAGAAGCTCTCCCGCAGGAATGACACATTGCCTGGAATGCAATACCTCAGGAAGAAATCGACCACCTGTTGGAATGCATGCCAAGAAGGACGCGGGAGTGTGAAACTAATAGGGGTGATCCAACATATAATAAAAAATGCCTTCATCTTTTGTTTAATTTCTTTCAAATTTTAATCTGACTAGTTAAACATTTCTGCCATGTTTGGTCCAAAATTCCAACGCCATCTTGGTGTTGCATTTTTTGTCACAGAATATATATATATATATATATATATATATATATATATATATATATACGACGGTGAATCAAATATAAACGGTAATTTCTTTTTATGCATTTATTGAATGTTACACACTAACTATACTATCAACGTTTTTCAATATAGTCTCCTGCGTGATCTACACACTTTTGTCACCGATTTGGAAGCTTTAATATCCCTTGTTCGTAGAAAGATTTACGGCAAGTTGTTAGCCAATTACGCCATTGCTCCTCGATTTCTTCATTACTTCCGAATTTGTTTCCTCCAAGTGAATCCTTCAAGGGTGCGAACACAAAATAGTCACAGGGAGGCACGTCTTCGTTAAAAGACAAGTCTTCGTGAAAAAATTCAATCAGTAACACTCCCTTTGAGTCGAAAAAAATCGTTCCGGCTGAGAGACAAATTTTGGCCTTCACTGGACAGCCTTTACGCTTCCTTAGTCACTTCTTACTTGCCATTTTCGACTCGGGAGTGTAGTGATCCACCCACGTCTCATCATATGTGACGATACGCTTCAAAAAATCCTCCCCTTCTTGTCGAAATCGATCCAGAAGTATTCGACTGATCTCCGACCTGGCCTGTTTTTGATTTTCGGTGAAAACCTCGGAACCCATCAAGCGGTATTTTTTTAAAATCTAAGATCATCAGTGATAATGGATTGAACACTTCCATAGCTGATGCCCACTCCTGATACGATTTCCCCAACAGTTAAGCGGCGATCACTTTCAATAATCCCTCGAACGGCATCGATCATGACTTTCGTTTTCGACATGTTCTGGTCCACTTTTAAATTCTCTTGCCCCCGGATACACACGATTCTAAGAAAGTGTATCACTAAACTGAACTTTTAATCGAGAAAAAATTTCCGAGGGTTTAACTCCTTCATTTGTTAAAAATTTTATAATAATCCGTTGCGCAGCAGACGTATGTACCTCTTGCTCGCTCATGGCTCTATTGACGAGAGTCGAGTGCGCCCGCTAACCAATCCGGTTCGCCCACTCCTCATAGGCCAAACAACAGCCGCGCACTTTTATCTAGCTCGCAACTTGTTGCTAAGCAAAAGAGCAAAATCACCGTTTATATTTGATTCATCCTCGTATATATAAATGAATGTCCGTTGTACGTAATGAGAAATCTCGAGAATGAATAACTTAGATGGTGTCACATTTATATATCTTGTTGAGACTGAGGTATAGACTGTTTTTAGTACACAAAATGTTCGATAGGTGACGATTTCCAAATCGGTTTTTTCTCATATATTTCGAATACTGTTCGTATGCATATAGTTTTTATTGACATTTCAGTTTCTAATATTCCACGTGCGTGTTCAGTTCTCAACTTAGGGGCCAAAAAAGCGAACCGGGTACAGCTAATATCTTCTTCTTCTTCTATAATATAAAAATGAATCGCCAAATGTGTTGCTAAGCGCAAAACTCGAGAACGGCTGGACCAATTCTGCCAATTTTTTTTTCGAGTAATGGCTGAAGTCTGAGGAAGGTTTTTATGAAGAGAAAAATTGGTAAAATCTCCAGGAAAAACGTGATAACCTAATTTTTCGTTTTAAAACCGCGAATGCGAGAGTGCATTTATTTGTTATTAAGCCACTGGTATCTGTGCATGGTGTTGGAATAATTAATTTTTTATTCTTCCATTCGCTAATATCGCTTATATGACTGTTTTAGCGTTAAGCAGAATAAGAGAATAACCAATTATTTCAGTTCATTCTGTCTACATGAAACAAAAGTGACGTAATGTTGTATCCAGTTTCAGTAACCATGTACTACAACGGGAGTTGTAATGTCTAATGAACTGTGAATACACCAAATTGGTTAAATGTTCAGTTAATGCATCAGTCTTTGTGTGAAGTACCAAAACAAAGAAATCAACCTAGACTCAAATCAAGTTAGAGAGCAATTTAACTTTAACTTTAGGTATTATTAACTTTAGGTTATTGATTAGTAATTTTTGTAAAAGTCTTAATAGGTAATCTGTGTATATAAAATTCAAAGTCCTGACTGACTCAGTGACTGACTGATATATCAAAGTACAGTCTAAACCGCTGGTCCTACAGACTTGACAGAGGGTGTGTTTTTTTGAAGTGTAGGTATCCACTAAGAAAGGGATTTTTCGAAATTCCACCCCTACGGGGGTAAAATGACGGGTTGAGTTTTTTAACTTTTTTATTCCATGGGTCGATTGACTCGAATAATTATGAGACACGTGTATCACAAAATTTAAATATCCCCCTTCCCCTTTCTGAGATCGCAGCAGCACGCGACGGGTACGGCTAGTTTAATATAAATGTAATATATAACAACAAAAATAATATTCTGTAGTGGGTTTTTACATACACGTTCCCTAACTATTACGCAGACGCATATTTGCGTTTTCAGATTTCGTATGATTATTTGACAAATTAATTAAATTTAATTTAATTAATTAAAAATTATGATTTACTGAGGATGATAATTGTAATGGTTTCCGCAAACGATTAAATTTGTATAAAAAAAATTAATACAAATATTATAGTTCGTAAGCGTAGTTAATTTAAAAATACCGTAGTTCTTTTATATTTCCTCTTGTGTTATTTGCTTAAATTTCTCTCAGAAGTCATTATTGATTTCTAAAAATCATCAAAATAAATTAAGGAGTTTTTCAAATACTCTGTTCATCATCTCCAATTAGTGTAGTATTTATTCTGTAACTTTGCACTTATTAAACATAATATCGCGTTAATAGTTTGGAAAATACAACAAAGTTTTTTAATGGGGAAAACAATATCCAATTCCTACTTAAAAAAAATCTCGACAATGATACGGCCTAGATATATGGGAAAAAATCCTTATAAGTGAAGCAAGTAAGAGAAATGGCTGGAAATTATTTTGAAGTTTGTAACTCGACCGATAGGGGGCGTAATTGCTACGAAGGAACATAAAATTCATGCTATCTCGGAAAATTGGGTGATGAGCTATAATTTTGAAAATATCATTTGAGAACTTGAGTGATACCGCATCATTTTGCTTTGCAACATTTTTCCGTATCTCTCATAATAAAGGAGGGGGAGGGCAATGCATTTTCCACTATTTACATTTTAATATCTCCTGACCCCCTCAACTGATTCGAATATTCTTAGCCTCGATTGAAAGAGCAATTTATAGTCTTTTGAAGGGAGCGTTTAGTTTTAAACAAATAAACTAGAGGGCGTTCTCTGCAGCGATTACACATTTTTGTGATTTTTTGGAAAAAACTAAACAGAATGGTACTATTTATTTGACAGACCGTAACGCGCCTTAAAGTTACCAAAATTTTAATGAAAACCTCGTTCGCGATAACTCATTCGTTCTCGATTTATACGAGACAATTGACAATTGTCAAATGTGGGTTTCTGTGTCTTGTATGTATTTTTTATCCATTTGGGGGAGGGGTGATTTACTAACGCAGAAACGTATGTTGCGCATTTCTTGCCAATGCTTCGAAACTGCTGCAGTTCAATATGGAACGCAATTTTCCCAAAGAAGACATTTTTCGAGAAGTGTTTTCAAGATTGGTCAAGCGATTACGAGAAACTGGCAACTTGCAGCCGATTCAAGCATCTGGAAAAGTTCGTAGAACACGCACCGAGGAAAACGTTATCAACGTTTTGGCCTACATGCAATACGATCCTACCTTAAGCACCAGAAAAATTTCCGACGACTTGGGAGTTCCAAAAACAATTGTCCACGAGATTCTTCAAAACAATAATATGCATCCCTACCACATTATTTTACAGTAGGGTTTAAATCATACTGATTAGGATCATAGACTAAACCATTGTTACTGGCTCCTAAATATGATTCGGAGAAAATCCAAATTTCCTGTTACGCATATTATGGACGGACTTTCAGTAGCACACGGGGTATGAATTTGCACAATGTGCATTATTGGTCCGAGCAAAATCCACAATCGATGCGGCAAGTAGAACATCAAAATCGCTGGAGTTTGAGCGTATGGTGCGGAATGCTGGAAGGAAAAATTATAGGTCCACATTTTTTTTACCAAACCTTTAATGGGGAGGGGTTCTTGGAATTTTTGAACGTTTCTCTTCCATAACTTTTACAAGACGTCTCTTTGCAAACAAGAAGGCACATGTGGTTCCAGCTTGATGTTTGCCCGGCCAAGAGAAACCAACAACAAGGAAAAATTTGATGAAAAGAATACGAAATGCCATTAGAAGCTTGCCCATGGCTGAAACTGAAGCAGTGTTCTTTCTAGATTAAATAAATGCATCGAGAATGATATTTTGACAATTTTTTAGCTATTTCTGGCTAAACTATCTTATACAGGTAGTTCTAAGAGTGTTGTACTTGTCTTATTGTTATTACTGATATTCCGTTGGACTTCAAACATGCTTCAAATCAAAATTTTGAACCAGTCCTAAGCGTGGATAGTGAGAAGGGAGGGAAGACGCGACGTATTAACATTGTTACTTAGTAGAGAGAAAGCCAAACCGTAGTTAAATTACGTCGGTTACAGTGGATATGTGATTTGTTTTCCCCGCCAGGGTAACTTGTTCCGATTGCGGTATTCAAATGTTTAACATTGTCGTATAAATCGAAAACGAACGGAGATATCGCGAAGGAGTTTACACTAAAACTTAGGTAATTTTAAGCCGCGTAACGGTCTGCTAAATAAATAGTATAGGACATTCGTTTAACTTATCCCGATTGATCGATCAATCAAACGCGCACTTGTGTATGACTATCCTTTTCTACATATTGAATACAATGTACACTATTAGCTAACGTATTATTCCAAGAGTGTCGTTTTGTATGGCTCTTATTAACCCAAGTAACTAACAAGGATAACGTTAACAACAAATTAAGTTTTCTTTATACGAATAGTTTTGATACCAACATTACCAACTTTAACTTAACTACTTCACATAAATATAAATGTCATAATGTTTGCAAATAAAAGACAAAAGTTTTACTTACGTATCGTAGATGTACGCACATAAAAGCATATTATTTTCAATAAAACTTAAAACGTAGCAGATGAATTTTGGCAAGTTATTATATATTCTAAAATGTTGCAAAAATTTTGTAAATAGGTATTTGTAGGTTAAGACCAATGAACTCTTCCAAAGAAAGGAAGTAATTGTTCCAATACTTTTCTACATAAAAGCGGCGATTATATATCTTTGACGGCAATACATTTGTGAGTTAATGGTTATTTATTTGATTTATTCATAAAGATTGAATTTTTTAGGAACGCTACTAATCATTATACTTTGAGAAGACATTCGAATTGCAAAATACGTAATGATAATTTCAGTCATCGGTGTTTATTTATACACTTGCTTGTGTAGAAGATTATTATACTGCAATTCAAAATTATTGGTGTATTTAATGTAATTGAATTATAGTACTTTTTTAAACTTATTCAAAGTATCGTTTCAAACACAATATAACCATTAATGTAATAAAACGTAAATTTGTCCATTCACATTTAAACATGACTGTGTTGAAAATAATTTATCGTTATAAATTATAATGTTAATGTACAATAACATACATTATATGTTATTATTATAATTATTATAGATTATTATTAAGTTTTTGGAGAAAACTGTTTGCGTTAAGAATTCAATTAAAAACACGAAATTAAATGTTCACTACACTTCATCTTCTGTATCTGTGTTATCGTTTGGATTTATAATAATTGGATTTACTTGGACATCATAAACTTTTTCTTGTTCCCAAGACTTTAGAATTTCAACTTCCGCATGTTTAATCGTTTTTAACCAAACTGAAGGTGAAACTGTTTCTAACGCTTCTTTCCACATCTGTTTGACATTATCATCCCCATAACCATCTCTTCCAATGTCATAATAAGTTTTGCTTATTCCCCATACCATTTCTATTGGGTTAAATTGACAGTGGTAAGGAGGCAAGCGTAAAATTTCGTGTCCATGTTCTCTAATAATATTATCGACCAAATATTGTTTCTCTTCCTTATGTAGCTTTGCTATATGTAGTAATTCCGTTTTAAATGCTTCTTTTTCATGAGTAATTTTTTTCCCCTAAGCCACTCTGTAATTTCTTCTTTTTTCCAATTTGTAGTTGGTTGGCGATTCACAATTTGTGAATGGTACGGAGCGTTATCCATAATGATTATAGATGGCTTTGTTAAGTTTGGCAAAAATTGATTTGTTAACCATTTAACAAAGTTTTCCGAATTCATACAATCGTGATAATCGCTGCTTTTATTTGTGGTAGAGAATATAAGTTCTGCTCCTTCCACAAAGCCATCTTCTGTTCCAGCATGTAGAACTATATAACGTTTGCCTTCCCCACCAAGATTCTTAAAGCATTTTGAACTGGAATCTTGCCCTTTTCTTTTGTTGCTTCCTTTTGCAAATATCCATGTTTCGTCGAGATAAACGAACTGCTTGTAGATATCTTGTTTCATATAAGTGATGTAACTTCTCAAAAATTTTAACCTCATCGATGCTATTGAAGTTTTTTCGCAAAGAGCTTTTCTATTGTTAGTTTGCTTGAAATGAAATCCAATGTCCAACAAAACGTGATAGAGGCTAGTCCTTTTACACTCAACGATACCTCTTTCTTTAATTTTTGTTAAGAGCGTATCTAATGTAACATGTTCATGGTTAACATACATGTTGTAAATTGTAGTACGGATTTCACTTTTTTGTCGTTGATCCATGTCTTTTGTTTTTAGACTTTTTCGTTGAGGTTCATTTTCCTTGTTTTCTTCTTGATTTTGATGTCGTCGTAAAGCATTAGAAATAGTTCTTGTGTCAATTTTCAAAGCATCGCTAACCCTTGCATGCACTGCAATGGTGATAAGGGCCCGTTGTTCTGTTTTTCTTTATTAAAGTATTCGACTAAGTTATGGATCAATTCGTCTACGGTAATTGACCTACGAGGCATGTTGATGTGCTACAAATGAAAACATAAATGTTATCTCTTTCTGTAAAACGAATTAATCTTTACCTTAAATGAACACTAGAAAGTAATGTGGTTCTGAAAAGAACCGATCTTTTACAATATTAACTCAAGAAGGAATGAATAAACGAAGAAACAAACCAACCGGCGATCGTACGTAACCTCAATCAACGTATAAGCAAATAAAGGAAAGTTGTTCTGTGGAAAGGTTGGTATCAGTGCTCATATTTTTGTTTTAAATTACAGACGACGGTCATTTCGTGATTTAATGCATACATGACGTCATCGGGATAAGTTAAACGAATGAACTTTACCGTTGTATTTAGCTCTTTTCAAAAAATCACAAAAATGTGTAATCGCTGCAGAAAACACCCTCTAGTGTGTTTGTTTAAAACTAAATGCTCCAACAAAAAAAATTGGATTTTCCCAAATCATATTTAGTAGCCAGTGACAATGGTTCAGTCTATGATCATAATTAGTATGATTTAATGCCTGATGTAAAACAATGTGGTAGAGATGCATATTGTTGATTTGAAGAGTCTCATTGACATTTGTTTTTGGAACTCCCACGTCGTCTGAAATTTTTCCGGTGCTTAGGGTGGGATCATATTACACGTAGGCCAAAACGTTGATAATATTTTCCTCGGTGCTTGTTTTACGAAGTCTTACAGGTGCTTGAATAGGCTGTACTTTGCCAGTTTCCCGTAATCGATTGCGGAATTCAAATTTTTCTAGTATAAATCGAGAACGGGTGGGATTATCGCGAAGGGGTTTTCACTAACAATTTAGGTAATTTTAAGCCGCGTAACAGTCTGTCAAATAAATAGTACCGTTCTGTTTAGTGTTTTCCAAAAAATCACAAAAATGTGTAATCGCTGCAGAGAACGCCTCTAGTTTATTTGTTTATAACTAAACGCTCCAACAAGAAACACCCTTCAAAAGACTATAAAATGCTCTTTCAAACAAAACTAAGAATATTCAAATCCGTTGAGTGGTTCAGGAGATATTAAAATGTAAATGGTGGGAAATGCATTGGCCTACTCCTCGTTTATTAGGACAGATACGGAAAAATGCCGCAAAGCAAAATGATCACCCAAGCTCTCAAATGATACTTTCAAAGTTATAGCTCATAACCCAATTTTCCGAAACAGCATGGATTTTATGTTTCTACGTAGCAGTTACGTCCCCTATCGGTCAAGTTACGAACGTCAAAACAATTTCCAGCCATTTCTCTTACTTGCTTTACTTATAACGATTTTTTCCCAAACCTCTAAACCTTACCATTGTCGAGATACAGCTGCTCTGTACCCTTATCTGGACACACAGTATTTACGTAATCTTTGGATCATTATACATCATTTATCATTTGTCAAATATTTTTTCAATAGCTCAGCAAAAATCTTACAACTATGATATTTCGGCATCCTCATAATTGTAGCTTACTTTATACAATGACTCAAGTCACATTTTTTAAAGTTATATAGTATTTAAACTAACCACAAGGAAGGATTTTGAAAACAGTTTTAAATAGAATACAAAATGAGATTTTCCATAAGAACCCTTTAGTTAAATACAGCCCACACATTAACTTTAAAAGTCACCGTACAATATATCAATTACTGCAGTATTTTTCCTGAACTTTCTAGTTATTGAAAATAATATGAATTATCGTGTTTACTTTTTTGAAAAGCATAAATAACAGGCTTTCAATAGGGGAAAAATGACATATAGTTCCTATTTAAAAAAACATAAGTTTATGCGATAATTCACAAACATCGCACTATATTTCACTTTCATCTACACCATTGTATTCTACACTAAAAGTTACATATGTAATACCTTCAATATTATTTTTTTCTATCCTGTCAAATAAGCGAGTTATTAGAATTTCTACAAATAGGCAAAGATTGACAATTGGAGGATAGCAAACAAATGAAAAGAGATAGAAAACAATTGATCAGCAACAGAAGAAATCCTTTCAAATCCGACACATAACATCCATATCGGTTATGTATCTCTATGTCTTTATACACTTTACCTACAATTTGCTTAAAATTTTTAAATAAGAAAAAATATTTGTTTAATTTCTTTTTATACATTTTTTATCAATACTAACCTTATCTCGATCTACCACCACTATATGACTGTCATCATGAAGAATAATTACATTTGGTTTTCTAGGATCAAAAGTAATTGTTCGTACAGGGAAAGATTTACCAGGCCAAGTGTTTGGCTGCTTTCCAAGCTCTAATGAAAATTCAGTAAATTTTTTCCGTTTGATATCATATTCAACCAGCTAAGAGTAATGCCATTGAGAAAATGTATTTGGATATCAATATTAATACCTTATGATCTGCATACATTACAACTAAATTTCTACTATTGGGATGGATAGCTAAACTCGTGGGAGAACTAACACTATATGTTGGTAGCTTACAATACTGCTCCCATTCTGATTGCTTATTTAACATCCAAACACCAATATTACTGCAAGGATCACCTGCAATTAAATAAGCACCAGACTCGGAAACCTCTAAAAATGTTACAGTATCCTTGAGTACTAAAAAAATACTTTCAGTCTACATTTTTAGGGTAAATCCTACATACATAAACTTGTTGCAATTGTCTGTACTAGAATAGGCACTCCTCCTGCTAAATCATACACTTGTAAACCCCCATGTTGAGGTGCTAAGATTAAGTGTTGGCTATTAGGAGTAAAAATAGCTTGTACACTAACAGTACAACTTTCAGGTAAATCCTCCACAGGTAATAACACTGGAGTCTCCTCAGTAGTCTACAAAAATTGTATTAATAAGTATTCATTACTTCAAAAATATTAAACATACATAATTAAATGAAAAAATACGTAAAATTGAATTTGTGCTGAAGACAATCCATCTGCCATTATTAGAAATTGAAGCACAAATAATACTTTCATTTATTTCATCACCTTCTCCATCTTTCACAAGTCGTTGCAGTGTAAGCAGGTGTAGAGGCTCCATAGCTAACTGTAGTCCATCAAATTTGTCTTTCTTTTCAGTACTTTTTCCCAAACTCCAAACTTCTAAATGATCACTAAACCGAAGAAGAACACATCGGACTTGTTTAGCAAGCATTATGCATGGATTTTGAAGAATTGGTGGATGTTTCAGTAAAGTTTTTGGAGGGTAATAACTACATGCTAAATACCCATCTAAACCACCAGAGTATAGTTTTTCATCATTTAAAACAAGAGCTCTGACATCATGCTCATGCACCTTCCGTTGTATGTTTTTTACCCATTTGTAGTTACCTTCAGTTACCTCCACTTTAACATAATTTACAATATTACTATCAACTCCGGCACAATAGAACGAATCTTCAAATTCCGACATACAAAGGGCCAAAATATCTGATTTATGTGATTGAAAAGTCTCGATTTGTGCACCAATTTTGCCATCCCACATTGTTAGTTTACCTCGTGAATCACCACTAATTATTGTTAAATCATTTAAGACATATATACACCATACAATAGTTGGTTGATTTGCTTCTGATCGTCCAGTAGTTATTCGGTGCAGAGCATGGCCTGTCGTAACATCCCAAATTCTAATAGTATCTAAACTACCTGATGCTATAAATTGGCAGGAAGGGTCATATTTTAAACATAAAATCCGACCCTCTTGTTTATCTAAGAACTTTTCAAACAAAACATCATCTTCGTCAACTGTGAATATATTTAAATATCCTTGTTCTGTACCAACTGCCAAATGTTTATTATCCTTTGTAACATCAATACAATAAGCTGCTTCTCCTGTTACTGTAACCACCCTTTTCTTCGTTAAAGTAAATAAATCGTATTCAATTAATAAGCCATTTAAACCAACACTGAATAAACTATTACCGCACCATGTTAATCCTTCAATGTTTAAATTATCAAGATTTTTTCCAATTGTACGTTCGATAAATGGTACATTTTTTAAATTCCATATTTCTAGCGTTCCGTCTGCCCTAAAAAAGAAATGACTTCAAAAACAGGTATAATAATTGATTATATACCTTGACAGAGCGAGTTTTCTGTTTGTTTTGTGCAAAGTCATACAATAAATAGCTTCAGTTTTTGGTTTATAAAATCGAACATTGTGTACTTTACAACTTGCCATTTTAATAACAATTTTTTTAGGTTATAGAAACATATACTATCAAAAACACGTGCGTAACCTACATATAAGCAGTTCTACCAACCTAATATTTACAAGAAGAGCAATTGATGGTTTGAAAATTACCAGGATGGCAAATAGAAAGAAAGAGAAACCCTTAGACAAGAAGAGAGTAAAGTGTGATTATAATTCGAGCCGACGCCATTTTCTGGTGCCAAACAACGGTGGTGTCACCAAGGTTATTTTATGTGCCTGTGCGTTAACATTGAACGAAAGCCCTGCTATTATTATCAAATAAGAATGGTGGTTTGTTCTTTTTATGGCTGCAAGTGTCGTAGTGACAGAAATGTCTCCGGAATCTCATTTCACAGGTAAAGAGTGGAGTTATTAATATAGTATGACTGATAATTAACATTATATTTCCGTTAATCCGTCTAATTTCGCTAATATGAGCTGGTAGAAGACCTTAACAAACATTGCTGACGGTTTGAATAGCATCTTCTGACCCTGTTATTCTACAGAAATAATTTGCTTCAAAAGCTACTATTGAACCAGTGGCGTCTGTAGTATTTGTTTACTATATTAATTTTTAATGCAATATGACTTATTTAATATTACTATAATTTGTGATTTATACTTTGTTATAGATTCCCTATGACTAAGCCACAAAAAATGGAACTTTGGGTTCAACAAATGAAAAATTGTAGATTGGACACCTACAGCAAATAATAGCCTTTGATCAAAACATTTCGAAAACGATTTATTTTATCCTGCATATAAACGAAAGCGCTTTGACAAAAAATAATTTTATTATTACATTAAAAAGTAAGATTATGTCAATTGCATACAAATTCAATGTTTTCATTCTTTAAAAGAGCATGTTTTAGAATGTAGTAGCAACCACATTTATTTTAGATTATATAGTTTGGAAGTAAATTTGTTGCATTTCTTTTACCACAACTCTAAATGTATTTTAAATGTAATGGTGACTTTGTTTCATTTTTACAAAAATATGCTTGTAATCTATCCAACATAGAAAATATGTACCTAGGTACTTCAAAATGGTTCACTGACCGCAACAAGTGGTGTAATAGTGCATTATTATTGCGTTAACAAGCATTGTAAATTGTTTTAACTTATTACTGATACAATGAATTTCCTTAAAGCAAAACCAAATTAAATGTTCTTTTACTTAACCTCAAAGTATTCATCTCAAATTATAATTTACATTAAAAATATTTAATGTACCAGCTTGTATTTTATCAGTATGCAGTATCTGAATATGATTAGTTATTATATTTTGTCTCATTATAATATTCACTCGTCAAATTTGCATTGAGAATGACAATAATTAAACCCATACGATACGCCTACCCCACTATACCAGTTGGATACGCCACTGGTTTATGGTCTGATGCCAGATTATCACTGTACTCCTCAACGTTACGCGTCCCCTCTCTACCTTGTCTAAGGAAGAAACCAGATCAAAATTTTGACATTTAACCAATGACGGTTATTTAAGAGAAATGCCTCTTCGCTGAGTTAACGATAAAACAATAATATATTTAATAGGATAATTCTTTTCTTATTTATACAGATAAGGGCAGGTGAACAACATCGCTTAAGGCGAGATTTTAGCGGACCGCATGAGCAAATTCGCAACGAACGAAGGGGAGTACAGGTGTATCACTCGTTACCCCTTCCAAATCATAATGCGCTCAAGCTCGGCTCGAGACGGAAGCATAAAGAAACAGATAGATTTACTACGTAAGGTGGATGACGTACATTGAGCAATAATATCAGATTTCGCTGAATATAGTAAAGCCGCTTGTACATAATAAACAAAGATATCTTTGACTTCCACAAATTCTTCTTTTATTTATAGATCAACTTGATTTTTTCAACACACGAAGGAAAAGGTACTGTAAAGCTATATCGGCTCCTTCTGTAATGATAAGAAGATCACCTTTGGGAATATTGTTTGAATACTTATTTCACTTATTATTGGTTTCAACAATGCTTTTATTTTCGTTGTACAAAATGGGAATACCTAATTGTTTTTTTTATTATACCTAGATACAATCATTCCTTGTCTTGCTCAATCGGAAATTTAGAGATCTGAAATTCTCAAAATACCCGAAAAGTAATGTAGGAACTAAAGATAAAAAAAAAACTACGAGGAGTTCGATCTATGGGCATTGCTCAATTATTTAAATTCTTTGTTTCTTAGAAAAATACAGAATGTTTATGTGATGATTACATTTAGGTGCTTATAAGAAAAACACAAAATTGGTCACAATGTTAACAAGCCAATGAAGTATTTAGGTATTACATTCACAGTTTTCTTCTAATGACGTGCGGGCTCTATTTGGTTCTGATTCTGACACATTATTATTTAGTTTATGTAGAGGTTTATCTACAATAAAATATAAAAATGTGTTATAGTTCCACAGGAAAAGTGCTACGAGGATTGTCAAAGAGAAAACATCACAAATAATTGTCTGTAATAAAAAATGTACTTACTAAAAAAATACATATTTTCTTACTCACGTATTCAACGTAACGGCTTATTTCTGTTGTATCTGCTATCGACAAGCTCAGGAAGTAAATAATCAAAATAAAATTTCCCCAGTTTTGAAACCATATTCGTTCTCCAAAAGTCTGTGTCTCTTTTAATCCTCTGAATAAATAAATCGTTAGGGATCCAAATACAAAAAAGACAAAAGTCCCTATTTGTGACTTCCAGTTGCCCTTGAATCTGATAATAATAATCAGAATTGCACTTTAGAGCAACCTTGTTGTTATCCACAGTGCACCCTGTAACTTTGCCATTCAGAGCTGCTTCCAAAATAGTAGGGTATTCTCTTGCAGCAAAAGGACATTTTATTTCAATAATTCCATTCGCATCTACCAGTGCGTCTGGTGAAGCTCCTAAGATGCCTGGGAAGGATGCACAAAAATCCACATTCAGATAAAGAATTGTTTGGGAAGGCATTACGAATCTGTTCCATGGCAATTGCTTCATTATCTTTGCCCCATTTAGTTGAAGAAGCTGAAAACTTTTTGTACAAAATACTAATGACCGTTTTCGCACGAGGTGTTGTATCCCTAAGTTTGCAGATTCTGCCGAAATTAGAAGCTGTTAATCTTTTTAAACGTTCACTTCTCCAAATCAAATTTTCGTATTGGCCTCGACTTTCTCGTTCCAAATTTGAAATTTCATTTTCGTTTTTCTAAACTTTTCAAAACTCATCGGCTTTCAATTTATACGTTTCTGGGTTCATATCAGGTACATCGTCGTCTACTTCCATTTTCCCATAATTGTTATCTGGTCCAGTTGTACGTTTTTTGATATTTTTCTTCCTTGACTCTAAGTTTAATTTACGTTTACATTTAAGTTGCCTTGTTCTATCTTTTTTGGACGCAAACCTTCTCAAATATTTCCCCGTTGGGCTACGCTTTATAATTCTTTTGGTCACTTTCGAGTGAAATTTTGATTGATTATTGAACGATGCTGCCGCCGCTTTGCACCTTACTTCGTATGAGTCTCTCATCACAAAATTGCACCGTTTCCCTCCAATGAATTTTGCAACAATAGAATTATATCTTTCTGCTAAATTATTATTTACATTGTAAAGTAAGCTGTCCACATGTTGAATGACAAGCCTAACAGCATTTTTCAACCCATCCCATAAGCCACACAACTGCAAATCTTCAATATAATTTGTGTCATTTTCTTTTCTGGTACATTGAAACTGCCTAGTAGAACAATGTTCATGGTTTCCAAAAACATGATTGAGTAAATTGTGGAAATCTAAAATCATTTCCCGTTTCACTTCACTAGGCTTATTTGACGTAGAGAATTCGGTGGATCTTTTTGTAATTATACAATATAAAGAAATTCTCAATCGTTCCAAATTTTTTCCACAATTTTGCGCATGGTTACAGGTACAACTCCTAAGTTGTTGATTCTGGTCTTGCTCAATTCTTTTATTCTATTGTTAAAATTTCTGCATATATGGTTGGTGCACTCAATTTTTTTAATAAGCGAATCTAGCCCATACGGCCTAATAGTATTCAGCTTATCAAAGACACTACTATCTCCATCGCCTACAAACACATTCAAATATTACGGCTACTTACAAAAATAATACTTCTACGAGTATATGTATCAACTATAACGGCCATAAGCAATGTCCCGGCATAGTGTAGACAACCAACACCCCACTTCTCCGATTCTATCCGAAAATGTTTGTATGGAGAAGGGGTGCAGTTAATAAGGTATTCACTAATGTGTAAACGTAGCGTGCTAAGGAGAACCGGAAAAACATGTTTTTATTGTGGTTGCTTACACGTATGCCAGGACTTTCATTTCCACGACAACTTACCAATCATATATGCATACTTTACTCCATGCATAGCAATACTTTGTTTGAATCCCTCGGCGACTATATCTGCCTCCATTGCGTTTGCACTTCCTGACCAGTTCTTGTAGCAGGTATGCTCAGGAATATCTTTTTTCATATTATCATGTTTAGTGCAAATAAGACAAAATGTGTTTCTTACGCTAAGAAAAAGAATTTTTTGAGAGTGAAATCCCACTATACAAGCCTAAAATTCGTTATGTCAGCGAATCACATTTAAATTGTATTTGTTTTCACACTTACAACACCTGATAATGAGCTGTAGTTACATTTATAAGAACGCTTCGCCCAAGAGCCATCAACAACTACAGTGAGCAATGGAATACCTTGGCTGTCAACACTACCTCTTTGAATTGCAAGATCTTTTTCTATTCGTACAGCCTCTTCCATTTCTTCTATAGCAACATCTCGTATGTTATCATGGATATTTTTTTGTAGAGCAAAATAAGTAGCGGTTGACATAGTGGGCATATTCAGTAAAGCGCATTGCTCTTCCATCTGAGAAAAACTTTGACCCGTGCAGATATTTCCAAAAACCTGAACAATACCCTCAACATTACAAAATTAACATCTATGAAGGTACAAAGTTGATAATACCATGGCGTCATTTACAGACATAACTTCACTATTATTGTTTCTGTCTGATTCTATAGTTTCTTCTTTTTGGCACATTGAACACTTGAAAAGCAAAGAAGTGTTGAATCCTTTGCGAATCTCCTTGACAAAGGCCATGTTTGTTGAAGAGCAACCAAACTTGTCATGGTCTCCAAAGTGTTTCAGTTGCTCTACCAAGTACTTTACATCAAAGAGGCGCCTACCTTCTAGAGGAACTGTTTCTATCGGTTGTTCACTTTCACTAAAAATTCAGTTTTCTTATACTTATAGAAGCTCTCGATGCCAATTACTTACACTGTGTATTCTAGATATTCAGAATACGACTCTGTCTCAGAAACACTGCCATTATCATGGCTTGAGTAGTGCTCATCATCACTATCATCAAAAGTAGTCATTTTAGTACCAGTACAGCTAAAAATAAATTTGGACTAATAGGTAGATACATACATAGGTATATATTGTTTTAATAAGGGAGTACTCTGTGGCATCGAGAGGTTACTATTTCAAAATCTTTGGAGAGACTGTTTATTGTTAGAAGAAAGGCAAAATAGGAGTGCTTTTGTGAACAACTTTTGGGGAGAGGCGTTCCATTGGGAAATCCACTGTGTACGTAGGTACAACCTAGCTATCTAACTCGAGTAACTTGTAAGAAATAGATACCTACCTTGGAAGGCTATGAACTGAATTTATATTTGCAGTAATACTTTTCGGTTCCGGAATACAATCACCTATAATTGTTCTTTGTTCGACAAAGGTTTCTCTAAAAGTTTATTATATTTTATAGGTAAATACAGCATATATCGATATTATAAATAATGTTCGTTGTTTTTCAATTACATACCTGGATGTGCCAGCAGATGAGGTTTCTATATTTTTGTTACGAGCAGTCATTCTGAAATAGGTATGTCTAAGTATATATATATATATATATATATATATATATATATATATATATATATATATATATATATATATATATATAGGTGTGTACTATTTCATAGGGACAGTTATAAACAGGAACTATTTATAATGTCATTTTAGTTTTACAGCACAGAGAATCACCGATTTATGTTACATACCTACTAAAATGTAGATGCTGATATGACCAGTTTATTTGTTTGATAAATACACAATTTTTCACCATTGAATTCCCTAGCTATTTAGATTTATGAAACACAGAGGAAAATACCAAAATCGTCAGACTAATAAAATAACGAAATAAATGTATTAGCTCAAATCAAACCTTTTGCAGCAAAATTGCTAAATACGCTCCTTTTTTTCTATCAGCACTATCTACTCTAGCTTACGAGATAGCAATACTGTCCCTATGAAATAGTAGACACCCTGTATATATATATATATATATATATATATATATATATATATATATATATATATATATATATATATATATATATATATATAGATAAATTTTTACCTTGCCCGCTCCCGCAATCGTTTCATACGTTGCTTTACACTTAGACGTTTATCTCCAAGACGGAGGTGAAACTTATAGTTACCCATTTTGCTAACTACTACCTAATCTTCAAACTAATGAAGTGTCCAGTATCACAAAAAAAAACTAAACAGTAATTAAAATTGTCTTTGTCTATAGGTACATAAAATTAAAAATGTCTTTGTCTATACACTAAATTATTAAAATTGTCGCCTACATCAAATTATTATCCTGGAAGAATATTGAAACACGTATTCACGGCACTCACTAAACACAAATAGTATTTGTTTATTTAGAAGTAACAATGGAAAGTGGAAACAGCAATGAATAAATTCGAAGAAAGCACGCACCATCGGATGCGGTCGCGGCGCCGGCCTGGATGCGGTAGTAGTGGTGTATTCCCCTCCGTAGTCTGGGCTGCAAAACTTCGAGATTTAATGCGACGATCCATCTTCTTAGAAAGATTACTCAGCCGCAGAATTTTTCCGAACAATAAGTTTATTTCTATTTAATTGCCAAAGGTTATCTTTGAAGCTATGCAAAAATATAATTTTCGATTTCTTATTATTACTTGAATTATAGCATGTTAAAATTGCTCAATTTAAAGAAGTTTGCGATGTTTGTAAAACTCCCCTGAAGGCGATCACGCAAAAGGAGCCTTTATAGCTCTACAGTACCTTTCCCTTCATGTGTAGAAAAAAAATCAAGTTGATATATCTATAAATAAAAGAGGAATTTGTCGAAGTATGAGATACTGTTTTCGACATTCACATGCGGCTAAAATCTCGCCTTAAAATAATTTTTGCGTGTGGATAGTCACAGCGTAATGAAAAACCCTTTTCTAAAGGCTTAATCAGCATAAAATTTCAGTATGACAATACGGAAAAACTATGATTATACACGGTGTCCTGAAAATAGTGAAACCACACGTGGCGATCTTCCTTGGACTATTTTGAGTAAAGAATCCTAATTCAAAAATTCCGTGTATGGCTTCAGTTCCATCACGAGCAACACAAACAATGTGTACATTTGGCAGCACAGAATCACATAGGTATCATGTAATCATGTGTAACTGTGCGTTTTATTCTCATCGGCGAGCGCATCGAGTAAGCAGAAATTCGAGTTGGCTGTTTTTAATCTGACCAATGAAACTTCGATGCATTTCATCGGTCTGTTTTTATTCTCATCTGTGATTTAACGGTGAAAGTAGGATTAGCAATCGAATTCATTGAGCTTCATTTACGGCGAACTGGTGAATTTTCAAAAAGTTAACTTCAAAAGCTTCTAGCTGTGCTCCTCCAAAAAGTTTTCTAGGTGACACTAAGGACTCAGGCATGTCTAATCAAGAAAATCAGAATACAGATATAGATGAAACTGTATTAGAATCTGATCGAGGATCTGTATCTGATGCTTTATCTGCACAATATATACTAACAAAAAAGAATAACAACAAGGAAAAGATATTTGGTTTTATCAAAAAGGTGGGGAAAAATAGTTTGAACAAAAAGAAAGGGACGAGTAAAAATGGGAGGAAAAAAAGAACTTAAATTAAAAGAAATTGACGCTATAAATAACCTGGCAGCAGCCATAGTAAGATCCTACAATAAAAACCAGTAACTTATGTAAATAGAAAATCTCTTTTTAAGCCTAAATTTGTCTTAATTCTTAATATTCATTCCTCATTCCCATTCTTAAGTAGAACTTCTACTGTCAAAAAGCCATAGAACTGTTTTTCATAGTTGGAATCATATATGGTTGGAATTCAATAGATTTTTGTTGGCTGCATTTTGATGACGTCGCGCTCACCGAAGCTAATCAGTGATGGAATCCATCAGAAAAATTCGATGAGAATAAAAACGCACGTTATGTAAAACACAAATAAATCGGTATGTCAAATTTGAGGATATTAGTTATTAAAATACAGAGTTTTACTTAAGAGTAATTCATGTTATTATTTGCAAAGCACCGAGGCATTACTGTATGAACTTGTAAGGTGAGGAAGTCAGCGTGTACAAACTTGTTACTACAGATGTGCGGATTATTTGCCGAGACGATTGCTGAGGCTTACAACATTTCTTCAAATTGACGGCCATTTGCTTGTAAACTGAAGCCAAACACAAAATACATATCAGCATACTCAGTTGTATTGAATTAAATTGTTCACTTTAACGAAACGCTTGTCTAACAAAGAAACGAAAAACAAGAACACACAAACGATAATCACAATCAGAAAACAAGTACGGTACTGATGACTCTGACAATCTGACAATTCGCGTGAGATATCATAGAGTCGCGGCAAACTCTTTTCCAATGTGGGGATAAACGTCAGCGCTTGACATTGTTGCCAAACGTATGAAATTCGACGTCAACATAATACTTTGGTTATATTGTTTACATTTATTTTGAAAATTAGTTTTTGATGGAAATACTCGTTCTCAACTAAGTAACAATACTTTTAACAGTTCTTAGATCATTTTGCGATGATTAAGCAATTGTAACATTTTGAAGTAGTCATGTATAATTTCGAGGAGCGTATCGAAAATCTCAAAATGTGGAAAACGTCAAAATTAGAAGTTATGTGTAAACAGAAGAGCTGACAACATTGTAATTTATTCGGCAGTTCTAACAACCCAACAACGTGTATTTCACTAACATAGATATATCATTTGTAATTATCAGGGTTATTATGGAAGTTGGTATGTTAAGTTTGTCTCTCTCTAACAATTTCACCCCCACAACGGAAAAGATTTTGCCGTGACTATAGTAGATGATTTCGCTGTATATTCAACCTTGAAAAGAAGAAGACAGAAGCTCTACCATGTTGTTGACTTACTCCAACATTGTTACCAATATAAGAAAGTAAAATGCTTCACATTTTAGGGAAATAACTATTTGTAATTTGTTTTTTACTTTTCAACGTTTGTTTACCCTCCTATCCGTACTTAAATTCATCTTTTCCCTCTTTCTCATACTTCAACATTTTTCCTATTTTTTACAAAAAGTTTTAATGCCTAATTTTGCTGTATTTGCAATAAGTACCTATGCACTTATTTATAGTGCACATTCACCGTTGTCCTTTTAGGAATGGCTTTATTTAGATCAATATGGGACGTTCTATTGCTTTGGGACCCGAATATGTACCGAGTGCTGTGCTGCAGCATACCAATGTTGCAGACCATACGTAAGCTTTTAAACAAACCATCGATGTTATGTAGACAAAACCAAAACAGTTAGTTAAAGAAAAAAAGGAGGAAAATATGTGTACTGGTAATCAGGGTGACAAACACAACAAAATTATTAAAGTTTTTGGTAGCAAATGGTATATCTGATAAAAAAAGAAAGCAATATAGTAGAGTCACTGAACTGTATAAGTACAGTTCAGTGGTAGAGTATATCTATTTCATACTATCTTACAGTGAAATCGTCTATTGTCAAAACTGTTGAAATTTGCAGTGTTGAAAAATGTCCTAATTTACAAAAAATGCACTTTTATAAATGTTGAAATAGTTAATTACTGGAGGGCAATGAAAATTAAATGAAATAGGACTTTGCAAAAATCCTAAAATTATGAACATAATTGCCAAAAGAAATAGAATTGAAATAAAATATGCATGTTTGGACCCAAAATTTCCAACTTTGATGATCTTATGTAGCTCCATGAAGTAGTTTAGAGCATTTTTTTATTATGATTTTTTACTCAATGTAGCCCAAGGACGATCGCCACGTGTGGTTTTTCCACTATTTTCTGGATACCGTGTATAATTCATCACAAATTCAGCCAACAGCAATTACAAATTTTAAGTTACCATATATTGATAAACGGATATACATTTGACGACGTGGTTTAATCACTTCGGTGGGTCTCACAAAGCAAAATAATGGATAATTATATATATATATATATATATATATATATATATATATATATATATATATATATATATATATTCAAATATTACTTACCTACAATAATTGTATGTTCAATATTAACACAAAATAAATGATAAGTATAATAATTTATTATTATCGGTCTATTCACTATATAATCGTAACGAATACCACTCGAGCAGCCGAAAATAATTATTTTTCAATGCAGACATAATACTTAAAATACCACTCGATCTACGCTCTCCTGGTTTTTTGGCAGATTACGTCTCGTCACTCGTGAAATAATCGACTATTTTCGATGCTCTGGCGATATTAAAACTGATAATTAACAATAATGAATAAATAATAATAACACCAAGAACACATAGCATTCTCCCCAGGTTTATTATTTGTTGTAATCTTTTCAATACTGGGGTGACCGTTTAAATGTACAGTTGCATTGGATGCGTACTCTGACGACCATTGAGTTGGACATAAACGGGCGAGTTTGGTCGTATGACTTGGTGGTTAGATTGCACGCGTTTAATTGCGACTAGTTCAGCTCAGACAATGTGACCGAAGACGAAGAGTATTTATTGGAAAACTATTTTGTACCTCTTTTGATGTTAGAAAATACAAGAGAAACGTGTGTAAACGATATATACAAAAGTAGAGAAGAAAATGGCGAGTTTCACCTGTTATTTAACGAGTTGCTACGCCAAAGACACATAATATTTTCGTTGTCATCGGAAACATTTAATTATATTCTGTCTCAGACTTCCGAAAGACTTGAAAAACAGTCGAACTTTCAAAAGTGTGTTCAACCTGCAGGGTAAGGTATTACCGATATTTGTTTATTTAAGTAAGGTTATAGTTTTTCAAAAATACAAACATTTAGAAAAAAACACTTCTTTATAAACTAAAAGTGCAACATTATTGAGAATTATGTAAGTATTCGCGCAAGTTCATGGCATGGCTTGAAGGGACACATTTTTCTGCTAACCGATAATTTTCTTTCTTCAAGGATATTTCTTATGTGAGGCAGCAGACTTATACAAGAATGGAAATCACTGTCTTCTTCCTTTAGCTGGTCTTTAGATTTTTCTCTGTATGCCCTAAGTTTTTCTTCTTCCATGGCTACCATTTTCTCGTATACAGAAGATTTCATTTTTGTCCCCTTTGATGACACATTATCTAAATTGTCCTTTTTTACGGGATGTACCCGTGGTTGGTATAGTTGCACTATTTGCAACTTTTTCTGTGGTCCTAGTTTTCGGCGTAGTATATAAAGAGCTTTCATTACTTATTTCTTGATCTGAATTTAATTCAGAAACATCATTTTTGTCATGCTTGCGTTGCTTGACTTTAGAAACCAAGGATGTGGCTTAGATACGTAGATGATACTGTCGCAGTTTGGTAACACGGCAAGCATAAGTTAGATGTATTCCTAGATCATCTAAATAGCCGCGCACATTCCATAAAATTCACAATGGAATTGGAGTCGGAACAAAAACTGCCATTCCTGGATGTACTTGTACACAGGAATGACAACCCTTTCACGACAAGTGTATACAGGAACTCTACCCACACGAGGAGGTACCTACACTACAACTCCAATCACTACAAAAACGTGAAGTTAGGCGTGGCAAAATGCTTGTACGATAGAGCGAAAACAGTATGCCCAGAACAAGAGGATCTGAACAAAGAAAAAGGAAATATCGCTAAAACACTTAAATAAAATGGGTACCCCGATCTAACATCTAACCTAAGTAGTGAAAGAGTAATCGAAAAAGAAGAACCTAAGTATAAAGCTATACCATCTTTAGCCCTTCAAGATGTATTTATAAATCGTGTAAATAAAATTAAACTATTAGGCCTATTAATCCAAAATAATTTGTCATAGACGGAGCAAGTTAATTTAGTATGCCATCGTGTGCATAGCAAGATCTACATGCTAAAAAGTGTATTTTCTTATCTTCCGGTTAGTGTAAAAAAAAACAATTATTAACGCCGCAGTTTTTCCGAGTTTTATTTATGGAATTGCCGCCATGTCTAATTTAAACTATACACAGCTCCTAAGGCTACAAAGAGCTCCAAATCTCTGTGTTAAATACATTCTAAACTTGAAGATAGATGAGAGAATTTATGATAAGTTTGGAACGCTGTCAATGTTAAAAATTAAGGACATTCAGGATTTTAGAACGTTAATACTGATCTATTCAACGATTAAAAATAAATCCCCAGTGTATTTAAGCGAACATTTAAAATTTTTTGTTGGAGGTACTCGTCAA